>CM067350.1:55830806-56360806 GCA_034190875.2 Urechis unicinctus | reverse complement strand
GTCATATGACCACGAAAAGGGAGAGAGAGCAACGTGGTCCAATGTGGTGTTCACAAAGAGCCGATTTGGACTCCCGTTTGAGATCAGAAAGCGCTACGACACGAAAATGAAAAAGTCGAATTACTACTCTCAATGATCTGGAATGTCCAATCATTATCCTAAGGGAAAAGTCCAGAGAGGTCGGCCAAGCTCTCTCGACAGTAGATGCGTCCCGTAACATGCGAATATAGTCGGATTGCACTCGTGACTATGTCGTGACAGATCCTGCTGTATCGGACCAAAATCGTTACGATGTCCTGTATTGTCGGGACGCTGTTATGATGAACGGGTGTGATTTTTCATCCCGACTAAAGTGAGAATCCACCGTTTCGCACGGTTCTTTTAGAACTTGACTATCATGGATCTCTTCTGTCAGCGTCGGTTCACTGTCCGGTCACTGTATGATCTCTGTCGGGTCGTATTCGTTGGAATCGGGACGCTGTCGAGACAGATTAGGTCGTTTTTTAAATAGTGCGGAAGATACAAATCGGATCAGATTCGGATTGAGAACGGGAGAATCTGGACGAATTCGGCTGGAAACGGCTGAATCGGGACGCTTCCTGAACAATATCAGATTGTTGTCGTGATTACATAAATGTTTTTACAAATTTGTGAATTTCCCGCCACGAATCACAGCATCTTGATCAGACTTTCGACAAATTTAAATCGAGAGTGGTCCCATCAAGACCGACAATAAAAATCCCGAATCTGTGACTGTAGCTTTAAATGGAATAAGCATAGAAATAATAAATAAATACCGTCTATGGTATAGTGCGACTATTGATCGTCTCCGGTCGTCTACAGGCCTCGAAGGACATTCGATTTAAGTGATTTGCACCTGAGAGGAAGTGGATTTTACTATGGTAAGCACAGTCTGACAGTAAATAATCGCATCGCCTACATTTCAAAAGCTGTGCTCCTACTCAAGACGTCAGATGTTGATCAATTCCACCAGTAGCCTGAAATATGATCTAGTTAAACACAATAGCAGCGTCATCAGCTCCACCCACAAGGAGTGGACAGCGGAGTTAGCTGTGCTCTGGATAACTTTAACATCTTTCTCCTCCTACTGATGGTAAAATGATTGTGTATTTAATCTATCAATCAGCGATAGTGCCAGCGATGGGTATGCTGCAGAGAATGCTAGCAGGTGGGCATGCTGTAGAGAGTGCCAGCGATGGGTATGTTGCAGAGAATGCTAGCAGGTGGGCATGCTGTAGAGAGTGCCAGCGATGGGTATGTTGCAGAGAATGCTAGCAGGTGGGCATGCTGTAGAGAGTGCCAGCGATGGGTATGTTGCAGAGAATGCTAGCAGGTGGGCATGCTGTAGAGAGTGCCAGCGATGGGTATGTTGCAGAGAATGCTAGCAGTATGCTGTAGAGAGTGCAGAGATGGGTATGCTAGAGAATGCTAGCAGGTAGGCATGGTGTAGAGGGTGCCAGCGATGCGTATGTTGTGGAGAATGCTAGCAGGTGGGCATGCTGTAGAGAGTGCCAGCGATGGGTATGTTGTGGAGAATGCTAGCAGGTGGGCATGCTGTAGAGAGTGCCAGCGATGGGTATGCTACAGAGAATGCTAGCAGGTGGGCATGCTGTAGAGAGTGCCAGCGATGGGTATGTTGTGGAAGTTGCCGGCGGTTGTTATGTTGTAGAGGGAGCTTGTGGAGGACAGAGAGCGTCCGTTGACAACTGAGCGTCTCTACATCGGGTATGGGCTGAAAGAGCTACACTCCGAGATGTGTGTTTCACTGTTAGATAGGTTGAGGCAATGATGCCGATAAGTTGAAGGGGTCAGTAGGAGAAGATTGGTCGGGAGAAGCCCTACAGGACGACTGTAGACGTCTTACATCCACTGAATACAACGCAATAGAAAAACCACAAATCAGATTCCTTGAACACGTAAAACCTTGCGAGTTGTTTGGTTTCATCGCATGTTTTGATGGTAATGAACAATTTGCACATATAATCACGAGTGATGTATCCAGCTGACATGGACTACCATAATAGTTTTAAGCTTAGCTAAGAGGGTTTGCTTCGAGTGGTTCTGCGGTGATCTCTTCACTAGTTATGATACATAACCATCGTTAGGTGGCGCTATCGCGAAATAAAAAAGCACACGGGAATACAGGGCAGACGCCACTGGAAAAAATGCCGTATCACGGAGCCTATCCGCTGCCAATGCCCGTCGCTAAGAAATAACGAAAATAACGAGTACACTCTTTAATAAATGTCAAATTTATAAATTGACCGGTTTAGGGTAGTCCTATCAATAGCAGTTCGCCTCTCAAAGCTTCATTCCCTTTTTACTATCCTCATTTTTATTTCCGCGCTGTAGATGGTGATATTAAATTGTCAGCATCCGTACATAGCAAGGAAGCTGGTCTGTGGCAGACATTATCATTTGTTTGCTTGTCAGGGATAAATTAAAGTCCCGAGTACCTAGAAAAATACAATGACCGTTTCTTCACAACCACTTGAGACTTCACGAACATGACTGTCACGACTACACTGTTTTTGTACAAAGTCTCAGACTGTCTTAGGAGCAAGTCAGCACGCTTCGTATGTTGTATCCATTTCATCTGAAAGAAAGGAATCAATGATTAGAGAAACACAGAAGCACAGTGATAATGATTCTTTTATAAAGTTTAAATTCTTACACCTCCAGTACACTCTTAAAAATAGCACATTGACACACAGTTATACATCGGATATACGCAAGAATAATCATTCTACTCAGCTCAGTTTTTAGTAACTGCTTATGTGCAAGTTGCTCCCATCATGGTGCTGTTTTGTTACTTCAATAGGACCTGGCGTTACATATCCAAAAGCCATCAGTGTTTGGCAGTGAAATGAAAATCATGTGTGAAACAATTCATCATAGCAAAACCAACAGTCATGGATGAAGTGACCACATGCTGCACCCTACACCTTACTGATAAATATCAAAGTGTGAAGTCATTTACTGAGCCTCAAATCTGAAATAAACAAAGTATATGCACTTGAATATTTAACATCCTATATTATGTAACATTATTGCTAAAAGTATTAACATTATAAGATTCAGTAATTAATTCATATCAGTTCATATGCATATACATTACAAATTACAACTATTTAGCCTTAAACTATTACAACTGATATTACAGTTCAGTATGCTGCATAAAGTTCATCATTATGTGATGAATCACATTCTATCACCACACCATCGAAATGCATTGATATTAGCTTTGTAAATGACATTGGTGTATTTCAGCTAACCTTTCCTTCTCTTTTGGAAATCGGAAAAAAGAAAGGTCAAAGGTCACGCCTTGTACGCCAGTTATGGCAGTTAATCGCAGCACAATATTTGACATTTGATAGTGACATCCGCGGGTTGGGCTGGGCCGTGCTTATTAACCCTCTGTATACTTTACGTACCCAATTGCTGATGACCCCGCAGTCTCGAGTTGCTGTGTTACGACCAAACTTGAAATCCGGCCAATTTTAAAAATGTCCTGACCCAACTTGAAATTTCAAGATGGGTTGACCCATTTTAAATTGGACGCCGGGTTGACAGGCACAGCTGGTATGGAAAGTCGTGGCGCTTTATTACATTATTGGCTTGTTGTGCCAAAGTAAATCGCGCTGCATGGTGATTCAGGCAGCATTCACTGGTGTGCCCGTGAGCCTTAAGTTCCCTCCGCCCAGTAGGAATATGTTTTCATCCGATATCTCGAAAAGTCCAGAATGGATATTCATGAAACTTTCAGGGATCATTGATCACGTACCAAGAACGGATCCAATCGATTTTGGAAAAGATCTAAATGTGACCTTGACCATTATGTTAAATTGGGGCAAGTAAATGGCTGACCCAACTTAAAATACTCCATGTAAATGACACAATAAACTTACAATAATTATCAGAATGGCTTCCCTCCCATCCAAATGGGTCCCTCGTCTTATTTCTGTGCAATGTATTTCAATCAGTGATTTTGACCCAATGTTAACTCAATATACATAACTTCCACTAAATGGTTCTGGATAGTTATAATGCAAATGGGGGTATACTGAATACAGTTTTGGGTAGCCTAGTGGGTACTTAGTACCAGACAAGAGTTATCTATTGGGTTCTGCCTCCCAGATGTTTTGGAAAAACATGCCCCTACTACTGGTTGAAAATCAATATTGCCGCCTGGCGGCCGTGACGGAAACCCGAGAATGTGAAGGCAGGCCATCGTGATGTTTCCACTTCAAGTTATGCGGGACGAGCAAAGCTCCTTGAAACCACAGGAATTTGCATTGGCCGGCCGCTATCTTCTATGTATACATAAAAAGGTTTATGTATACATAGAAGATAGCGGCGGCAGGCCAATGCAAATCCCTGTGCTTGAAACAGGTGGATAGAATTGTTTTTTTACCACAGTTCGGTGGTGAAAAGAAAAAATATTCAACCCGCCCGAATTGTAGTCTGCGTCCCAGACTCCAGGGGTTCCGCTACGCTTCTCGCCCTAGAGTCTACGAAAAGATAAGGTCTTAAATTGGCGCGTCCGAATATTCATTAGACACGTTCGTTAATCTTCGTGACCAATCAACGCAAAGGTTGTGACCCGGATTGACCTTAATTGCGCGTATCTGGCTTGTGATACGCACCCTCGGTTCTATGTGACGTCATGGACATTGTAGTGGTCTGCGTCCAATGAGAACACATTGAATGTCTTCTGGAATCATGGGGCGTCTCAAAAGTTCAAATTGGCACCACAACAAATGCTTTAATGCTTAGCTGCACGATAGTATGTTTACTGCTTCTCTCGCCGACTGTGTGATTAACGGTGCCACTCAGCGTGAAACAACAAATCGGAGTTTTATAGGATGTGTGCCCGGCTCATAAAAATCACTCCACCGGTTGGACAAGTTCTTCGGAACTTGTAGAACTGACCAATGAGAGACAACGACTTAAAAGTATCAGAGAGTGACCGAGAGACACGGCTTGTGATTGGAGCATCCCAAATCTGGGATGCCTGTCCAGTTCAAGACGCTATCGTACCCTAGACCTGAAGGCGAGACTATTGAATATCAGTAACATGTAAACAGCGCCCGCAGCCATCAGGCTGGGGGACCTTGACTACCCGAATTGCTAATCTAGTTGAAATCCGAAACTGAAATATATGCGCGACGTGAGATGGCACCCTGTGACACCGAGTTGAACCCACTCCGTGAGCGCCTGGCGAATGGGGTGCAAACATACCTTGTAACCTCATGTTTACCCAGATGGTGGTCACCGCATCACGATTTCTTTCAGGAAATCAATATATAGGTAGCATTTATTAAAGAACCGCATCGATCGGGAGTAAGCTTTTGAAGCGACGAGCGAAATTTGTTCACAAGCTGTTCAACTGATCTGACAAATTTATCCACAATGAACGTACGTAACGATCCAGGACGTTATTATAATGAATTGATAAGTCCACGCAGGAAGAGGTCGGCGGGAAATGAGTTGGAAGATGGTGGCTTGTTCATTTCATAATTTTCTATGCCGCCTGCGACAGTCTTTAGCTATTTATATTTACCTTTCTTTTTGCACTCGACCTCGGCATGGCGGAATAACCTCTAGGGCACCCAGAAAAAGAATGCGCTAAGTGTTTCACACACAGTCACTCGAGTAGGACATGGTGATTTCCCTACACCAGCATTATGATAACTATTATATTATATCATAATGCATGGGGGATAACAAATCATGATGTCCGATGTCGAGTTCCTGTGGTTTCACAGATTAACAGGTGATTGCCTGATAGGGGGCGCTCGCCTTTCTGGAACTCATTGCAGTGACGCTCGGCGTGCGCTGAACGAGGCGATGTGAGGGTCGGTTGGGCATCGCCTGATGTAAGCATACGACGATTACTCATGCAACAGTTTTATCTCTTTCCAAAGTCCTAACATAAAGAGACCCATATTCCACGCCAGGGAAACATGACACGAATGTGACTGATCTGATGGTGAAATGGGTACCCGTCAAGAAGCTCTGACCCATAGATCTGATTACATCAATCTTTTCGTCCCCAATGATCACTACCAAAATAAGAAAATGTGCAAACCTGGGTGTCGGGTTCGATAGCCGTTGATCTGTTGGTGAAGTTACAAAATCACTGCACTTGTATCCAGCTATCAATTGTTGGAGCAGGTGTTTTGGCAATCTAAAATTGCCTAATTCGTAGTCGGTGACATCGCTGAGCCGTTTTCTTGGCAAAAATACATGTATACGCCTGACAAGTTCAGTTTCGATCAGTGAACAAATATATGCGCTACTTACGGTTTTATGATGGGTGCAATCTGCTCCCCAGTCGAATTTGATGTGAGACTGGAGCTCACGGTATTGTTTGTCGTACTGAAGTACGGAGGTCCAAGCATACCTCTCTGCCAATTGTGCAATTTTTACCGTGTAACCAAGATAATTGGCAACCCCCGACCCTTTTAATACCTCATCCTTAATGAGTTGATACAGAATCCGGCAATTAGCGGCACACCATTGATGGGGAGTGATGGATTCCAGTTTCGGCTTTTTGGGACCGGCTTCATAAAACACCCTCCCCTGGGAACCCGGCAGGACAACCGTATCCCGCTGGCACAGTACCCCAGTAAATGAATTTGGAGCCTGCTTACCTCCGCACGCCAAGAAGAGGCGCGCGTCGTGTGAGGGTGGTGTTGAAGCGTCATGAAGAAGCGTTTGGGTGAGGTCAACTGGTTTTGAGGCCACTCTATCTGTGCTTATAATGTCCCGAAGAGTCATTTCGTCTGCAAGTGGCAGGTTAAGTCTAGGTAGGTCGGAGGGCCGTAGCCTACAAATCTGCTGCACAGAGCGGGAGCCCTCCGACCGGAGACGGTCGATGACGGAGTCGGGAAGGTTGTTTCGATGTCCCCATAGTGTCAGTGCGTCCATGGAGGTGTCTTCACCGGCAGAATATCCGGATCGCGGGTGTGGTGGATGCCTTGGGTCCCCCGGGAGCCTCGCCTGTGTCTGAGCCACAGATGTGGCGTACGGCTCTACCATAGGCGGTAGATAGGACAGAAGTCCCGATAGTGGGGTGGTGTCGACTGCAGATTTCTCCATCTCCAAGAGTTGTGGACAGATTCACAGCGTCGCAAAATTCTTAGTTGCAATTGCTGCTGTCGCTGCTGCTGCTGTTGTGTGCTGGGCTGTCGTCTTGGAGAGGAAGATAAGCAGGTACCCAAATTCACGACTCTTATACCTGTCCGCAGAGGTGCCGTGCCAAACGGGACCAGTGATTCCCCCCAGATGCGACAAGGAGGGATTTCAGTTTGCCTCTAGCCCATACCGGTAACCATCCATCCCCAAGAGAATTGCCTAATTGCTGTCAGCACCTTGACATAATCAAAGTTCCCCAGTGATAACGTCGTCGAGCGTGGGAACGGCGTCAGAATCCCATGCACAATTGACAGATGTACGGTTTGCCGGACCATGAACGGGGCGCCTCAAGTGGGAATGTATATACAGGTGCAGAGGGGAGGCATGTATCTTCCCATTTAACTCAATTTCATAATAATGAAATACCATTTTTCTCAAGAGTCATTTGCTTGCCAGCCGCTAATCTGATGTATGCCACCTGGCGTCGACGCCCGACAAGCATCACGCTCTCGTCTTTTTTATTCTGATAGCGCCCCCAAGTGTGTGGCATTATCAACAGGACCGAACAAAGGCAGTAAACCGACATTTTCTTCTGCACACCTAGGCATAAGTTCACAGTTCATCTTAACCGACCGACCGGGAGAGTGGATTTGAGTAGATCATTGTTGAAGAGGTCGGATTAACGGACGTTGTGAAAAAGGTTAGAAAACTCCTTTTTGCTTTTTTCTAACACTTTGACCGAGGATTTTAGATGTTGGGGTCGTTAATATCATTGCGTAGATGAGTTTGTTACCCCAAAAAGATTTTTATATATAACTAGAGGACGGTCAATGAGGCTTATACCTGTGTTAGGTTGAGCTGTTATCAATTTCACTATCGTCATGGTAACGAAGCATTCAAAACAACTCCGAGTGCACGAAAACATCCGGATGAATCCATCCATGACAAAGAAATGTAGGGTGGTGTCCCATCGATTGCTATAGCTAATGAGAGACCGCGTTGTCGTTTTGTCCAAGAGGTGGCAGCACAGATCAATGCGGTCCCAAGCTCGGCCAGAAGTTATCGCCACACAAAATATTCGTTTCCATTTTGATCAACTACGACGAAGAACTCTCGCAGTTGGCACTACGTCACGCGCCCATGTGAAAATGTTAGGGCGAATCCAATCGATTTTGGAAAAGATCTAGATGTGACCTTGATCATTATGTTAAGTTGGGGCAGGTAAATGGCTGACCCAACTTAAAATACTCCATGTAAATGACCCAATACACTAACAATAAATATCCGAATGGCTTCCCTCCTATCCAAATGGATCCCTCGTCATATTTCTCTGCAATGTATTCCAATCAGTGATTTTGACCCAATGTTAACTCAATATACATAACTTCCACTAAATGGTTCTAGATAGTTATAATGCCGATAGGGGAAACTGAATACAGTTTTGGGTAGCCTAGTGGGTACTTAGTACCAGACTGTTGGGTTCTCCCTCCCAGATATTTTGGAAAAACATGCCTCTACAACTAGCCCTACAAGACGTCACATACACAATTTTTTTTAAAGCGCAATTCAAAAGAATAAACTTTATTAATGGTATTCATATCAATAGCTATTACTTTGGGGCACCCTATTCCTTTAAAAAATGTTTTAAAGTGTATGTTTTCGTCTTCCACCCGTTGAACTTCCCGCTCGGCAACGTTCGGTATTGTTCGGCCCGTGACGTCACGTTCGCTGCTCGATGCTCGCTGATCTCGAAGGTCAACAAACTTCGCCATTTTCCTCACGGCTCGTTGATGGTTTATAAAAAGGTTCTTCACGGTTTGTGACACTTACAGTTTGGACAATGCCTTATTGTTGTGCGGCTGGGTGTAGAAACGACGAGAGGTCGGGTAAGAGTTTCTTTCGGTTCCCGAAAGACCGAAACATGCATAAGAATTGGATTGTAAAGGTGAAGAGGAAGGATTGGAAGCCGACCAAAACTACTGTCTTTTGCTCCGAACGCTTTGAGAGGGATGCATATGAAACAGACCCCGAGCTGCTCAAAAGTCTGGGCTTTTCAAAACAACCTAGGCTTCGCCAAGATGCCATGCCAACGATTTTCAATTACATGGATGTGAATCAGGGTCGAGTGAAACGTCTAGGTGCCTTTGAGAAAAGACGCCGTCTACAGGTAAGTTAGCAAGGATCATTCAATTTTCATACTCAGTCATGGTTGTGCCTTTGTGTTTGATTGACAGCAAAATGTATTTCTTATATGAATAATCATACGACCCAAATGACATGGCCGTGTTAAGGCTAAGGCATCACTGATGAAGCAAGGCCCCATGGCTTGCTAACAGGTGTTTTAATGTGATCTCAAAAAGTTTGCATGATATTGCCTGTTCATTGTTTAGGGATTAGGATACACTACATACTGTGTTTAATTGGTCCATTTACATGAGGAGTACTACTTATTTCAAAGGACCAATTATACATAGTCTTTATATAGATGTATATTGATATATTATAGGTGATTTTGATCCCTCTTTTGGGAAATATCATTGGTGTACAGCTGGTCGACACTGAAACACATGTTACCTCTGTATGTAGGTGCTTCACAGTATCTTGTATTTTATGTTCATTTATTAAGGATCAAAGCCACACAAGGAAATGGAACTTATTGTGGCAAGCAAACACCTTCTTACAGACATTAGCAGATTATCTCCGTCTGAGCAGACTTCAAGTGTAGAATCATTCCACCATGTCGTGATCTTCTTCGCGCCCAATAGTGTACACATTCCCTTTGCCACTATGGAAGAAAGGTAATTTAATTGAGTTTGCTGTGACTGTAGTGTGGTATATATTGCAAATACCTGATGAAAAACATGGGTTTGTGCTGGTGCTTATAAAGTTGTGACATGCTGATGTATTGTGAGCTCATGTAGGCAAGCCAGACCACCAAGCTATATCTAATACTGTTGGTGCTTTACTTCCAGATTACTCCTGGCAGTTTTGCACTTTAATTAAAACTCCAATAGAGCTCAGGCAGTCACTCAACAAGGCCAGTCACAATGGGGATAGTCATATCCAAAGTCAAGACAGGGGGATCCAATGATGAAGCCTGTCAAAGTTCCCATCACTTTTGATTGGTATATATCACAGGATTTGTTGTTCAATATGTGTAAATATGAGTTAGACAATAATGTGATGTTGGCATTTATTATGATAAACGAATCTCCGTTGTGCCCATAGCATAACCATTTATCAATCTAGGAATTGTACTGGCACAAAAGACCAAGCATTCCATTTAATGATTCAAAGACAGTTTATTACTAACCTTTTATTAACTGGTTATGGTTCAGATTATTTTGACAACCTCATTGCAGAAGTATTTGTGCTCCGTGAGATATATCCCAGTTACAGACTAGCGAAAGTTCTTTCGGCAGAAAGGAGTGTTCCATCCCCTAATGCTGCTCAATTTGAGAAGCCAGCAAAGGATATCCTTGTGGGGGCACACCGATGCCGCTTCAATCCCACAAAGAAAATGTCCTCAGCTCCTTTCTAGGTATCCTCTGTAAAGGCCATCTGGGTCTGGGAATGTAGATCGTATTTTGTTTATGACACATGATGGCATACTTTTCTGTTATGTCTACCCAATCTGTGCCACACACAGTAGATGAAACGGCGATAGGCCAAATATCTGAACAACCTGGAGCAAAAAGAATTGATTATTTCTTAGGAAAATAATGTTTTTTTAACTCATTTTTTTGTCAACTATTTACTCCAGATATAAATGTATTGCTGGCTTTGCTGTTTGTTGTTATGTGCCTAAGTAGCATTGAACATGATTACCAAATGTATTGCACTACATGGTCACTTGGGATACACATTGTCCATGGTTTTATAATTGACTAATTCCAGAAGTAGCTGTGTATCTTATATGTGCTTCAATAAAGGCATAACTTACTCATTTTTGTTAACATCATCCCCTATAGGTCCATCGATCGGTATGTACTCGAATTTAGATCCAAGCAGGACGTAACGATCCTAGCAGTTTGCGAATTTTTTTCACAAGATTTTCAACAGATCTGATAAATCTGTCCACAATGAACGTACGTAACGACCCAGGACGTTATTATAATGAATTGATAAGTCCACGCAAGAAGAGGTCTGCGGGAAATGAGATGGAAGATGTCGGTCTTAGGTGGCTTGTTCATTTCAAAATGAGTTTCCATGCCGCCTGCCACAGTCTTTGGCTTTTTCTAGAATGCACACAGTCACTCGAGTTAGGACATGGTGATTTCCCTACACTAGCATTATGATAACTATTATATTTTATCATGATGCATGGGAGATAAAAAATCATGATGTTCGATGTCGAGTGCCTGTGGTTTCACAGATTATCGCATGGCACCCTACTCCCAGCCAATCAGAGCTCGAGAAAAAGCTCGGTCTTTTTCCCATATCGCCTCAACCGCACAGTTTGCCATGAGATAACTGCAACCGTGTCGATATATCACCGAGAAACAACTTCATTTGAGAAGGTCCCTCACAGAGCACCGCTGCTCTAGCATGGCAATACTACGGAGGTTCTTAATATCACGCACACCTTACAAGTCTTATAACGAAGGTTTTCTCAAGAGTCATTTGCTTGCCAGCCGCTAATCTGGTTGCGTATCGCTCATCGGGAAATCACGTATTATCCCATCTCCCCAGAATCATGCTTAGGCGCGAAATTGTAACACCTGCCGAGCCGTGTCTACTGCGCTACTGTGCTGCTAGCATCAAACACCGACGAAGTCGGCGGAGCTCTGATTTACGTAGTTGGGAAGTTTCTGAAAGTCTAACATAACAAACTATCGAAACATATTCTAATCAAATAAACAAACATGTATAGAAACAAAAGTATTTATCTAATCATCACTAAAACACAGACAGCTGAGGCTGAATGGGGGATTAAGGGACTACCTCTCATATATACAGGCAGATACCTTACATAACATAGGTTCACGCTAATTATCATTATTAGGAGACAGCATCGTGCTTGATTATCGCGTGTAGGTGCCATCGCGATAAGTAGGTTATCGCATGGTCACGCGGATGATATGGGTAAAGACACGAGGACGCGGAGCGTCCGAGAGTTCTTTCCCCAGATCACCCACGTGACCATGCGATAACCAACACTTAACAGGTGATTGACTGATAGGGGGCGCTCGCCTTTCTGGATCTCATTGCAGTGACGCTCGGCGTGCGCTGAACGAGGCGATGTGAGGGTCGGTTGGGTATCGCCTGATGTAAGCATACGACGATTACTCATGCAACAGTTTTATCTCTTTCCAAAGCCCTAACATAAAGAGACCACGCCAGGGAAACATGACACGAATATGCCTATGAACTGCGCCACAGATCTGATGGTGAAACGGGTATCCGTCAAGAAGCTCTGACCCATAGATCTGATTACATCAATCTTTTCGTCCCCAATGATCACTAACCATACTAGCTGAATCGAGTATGAAACCCGAAAGCTGCAGTTGTCTGGATGGGAGTAAGTACGGATTTAACAGCAAATCTATTAAATTCGATCAAGTTCAAAATCAGCCTAAAAGTACCCTTTTCTTGGGTCTCAGAAAAACTGAAGAGATAAATTGTATGGGCTCGCGCATCGACTTTACAATGACACCTTTAATCGATAAATTAGCAATTTGTGCGTTAAGAAAAACTGATTCTTTCTCTGTATAACGTGAACACCGGGTTCATACAATGCTCAAGATTATCGGGTCTCTGGTGACAGCCTTCCAGCTATGAAAGAGGTTTTTCAATGTTGCCAGCCTGAGTAACATTCAAAAGGAATCGCCTCACTCACCTCAGCCTCTGCAAGCACAATGTTTACGGTTTGTTGCGCTTCTGAGATTTGTCCCACCTGGTCGTGGGTTGGCGCTTTCCTCGATAAGGGCGACTTGCTAGCTGGGAACGGCTGCTGCCGCTGTAGGAGACCAGCGCAGCAGACGTCGATACTGAAGCACAGATTATTGTAAGCAATCAATGGACATGTGATGACGCATGATGTGCTGCACCAGAGACAGACGTGGGTGAGGAGGGAGCACCGTGCAATGCAGGAAGTGTCCTCGTTGACGTAGGCGGCTAATTGCGTCACTATAGATTTTGGTGTGGCCAGGAATATATTCGCAGGTGATGGTGAAGTCAAAACGGTTATGTAGCCAGAATGTGTGACGTAGGAAGTACAAACATTTTTGTTGCTGATGCTTTAGGTGGAGGTGTTGTCTGTGAATACGATGACGTTGCAGTTTTGAAGGTATGGGGTCCAGCGGTTGATGATATGGCAGATATGGCAGACTTTGATGTTTATATGCTTGGTATAGGTGCCAGGTAAGTTTAATTTGGGTAAACGACAGAGAAACCCAAAGCTCGGAGAATTTTGATGGTGTGAGCTATGTCTTCTGTGGTTATTCCTGTGATTCGCTTATTATCGGAAAATCACAGCGGTGATGCCATGCCTCGCTAATATGCGCTGAGAAGCTTTGTAGAGTCTATGAAATATTTCTGCAGAAAGGCGTGCGCCGAAAGGGAGGCGGGTGTCATACATGTATGTGGTTTTCTTCTGACCGCTGATATGACATTTGACGCCAGTATATAGAATGTGTTCTGGGTTTATATAAACAGAGCGTTAGGTCTTTTTTACTAAGATAGCATGCAGTCGGGGTTGATGAGAGAGGTAGCTTCTTTTATGGATCGATAAATTTACTGTGGCTCGCGCGTCTCCTGCGCCGTACCTGAGATGCACTCTTCGTCAATTGTTTAATCCTATTACTTTTGGAAAGGAGAAAGACTTGTAGTTCGTGTAACACCACTGGTATGGTTTCCTTTTCTGGTTGCATGTTACGCACACATTTCTTGTCTGTAGATGGGCCGTGTGTCTCCCCACATTTTGTCTACAATTTTAGAGCAGATTTATTTTTAATCAAACACTTGCTGGTGAGGCTGCGCGAGCTGTTTGTACACTGTAAACTAAAAATGTGGAATGACAAGAGTGGTATAGTGCCAGCTCAGATGGGGCGAAGTTAGCAGGGGCGTGGCATCTATACTGCAATGGCTACCCTTTTGAGTAGCTTATGGGACCTGCTGGGAAGCGATTTTATGGGAAAAAGCCAATCAAAATTTTATACAAATGGACATTCAGCAATAGTATCTTGCTTAGCTCTCAGTTATGTGGTTAAAAGATAAGTTTGGATGGTGAATACTCAAAGCCCTTGTTAGCATCAGACGTTGACTATTTGGTCGATCCAGATGTGTGCCTCTCCAAGATAACATTAGACACACTTGTCTGATCCTTGCAAACATATTGGGAGTCCTTTGATTCTCTACGTTCTACATTCTTATCAACAGGTTACGAGATTGTATAGTCTCGATGACAAATAAATAGACAAGAATGAATCCATGAAAAACTCAGCAGGAAAAACAAAGCGGTAAAGGTGTTTATAAACGTTGTTCAGGCTATTGAAGATTTGGCTGATGATGATTATAGAGTAAGGATAAAATAAGGATTAATAAGCTTTTTTAATGAAACAAGCTGAAAGTGATTTTGTTTTGATAGCTGCAAATGATAGGCAGAATCGCATGCTCGACGAATGAACGATGAAATATTGGGGTATGTTTGCAATTCCTGCTACAAGGTGACATCGGTACCCAAACCTGTTGCCCTTGTAAGGCTGTAAAACTCACGCCGCCGTGCTCTTTATTTGGGTACATCCCCTTTCAGAGAAAGGACCTGACGTTTAATGTGATCATCAGAGTCATGGATAATTGGTCAGTAACTACATGTAAGGTTTAAAACCACAGTACGTGGGTCGAAAAGTGGCAGCCGTTAACATTTTTAGTAGGGACAGCTGATGTATGTTTAACAGCCACAATTGTACCAGCGATGTGTATGTTGAATAATGAAATTCTAACATTTTTTTAAAACCAAGAATTCGTTTTTGGATTCCCTGGTCCAAAATGAATACCGTCATAAATCATTCTTGTAAGTGGCATACAAAGATTAAACCGAGGGGATGGTACCTCAAGCAGCACAAGCTCATCCATTGGAGAGGGGAAAGCTAATATATACCCCATTTATCAAATTGACAAATATTTTTTATTGGTATGGATTAACTGACTGGAGCAACTGTTGGGCGCTGGCAGCAATTGTTCTCTCCCGTTGTGAATCATAATTACGTGAATAGAACATTACCAAACGCTGACTCACCTCTGACAGTGTATGAGGTTTTTGGTAGAAAAGGTCTTGATTCCTCATAAATTAAGTATACCTGTTCTTATTGTCAGCCAAATTGAGTACATGCCCAGGCGAACTGCATCGGAGGTTGTGTGTTTCTGTGAACGTTGTCTTGCATGTATTAATCCCTTTTAGCAATTAAATATATCGGAAATATATATCTTCAATATGAAAAAAGACAGGATGTGATTCTTGATAGAAAGGAACGTAGGGCTTTTAAAGCAGCATCTTAATCTACACGAGTGCACATTAGATCCAAGATTTACATTTCGTCAAAGTAAAAATATTTAACTTTTCGCTAATGTCTTCACTTTCAAATCAGAATTCTCATATGTGCTGCTACCATTAATCTTTCCCTGTGTGTTGGAGAATGTGGAGTGGAGCCTCATATTTTTATGCATACATGTGTATCATGAAGAAACGCTTGAATATTCATGTATATACATGGACCCATGCGGGAATTAATTTATTTGACTGATTTCCGTTTGATGTGTGATGCAGATTCGGGATGCGCTCACGGAATGTTCCTAGCATTGTCGCTGCCTGTGGAGCTGGGTGATCATGGTTTTTGTCCTCGGACATGTCTGGGATATTCAACCAAAGATTTCGTCTATCGTATGTTTTGTTTTGTTCTGTTTTTATTACACAAGATCACAACTAACCATTTACATTTCGATTTGTGATAAGCAAATACTGATAAGGTGCAAACGAAGAAGAACCTTGTGCAATATCGGATAAGATGATTGATGGCATAACTGATTACGATTGCTGCTGATAGTACTGCATGCATTCTGCATAGCATTCCGCTGATTTTGCACACTATTTTCGCCGCCATGATGGTATTCTTCTTCAAACTGGCGTCATGTTAATTATTATACTCTAAGATAGAAGCGCATGCATGTCGAAATCGCTTCCAAACTCCACTAAGTTATTTTTGTAGTGGCTCAAGGTTGATTCACCTCGACAAACATTAGATCACTATACAAACTTCACGAGTATCACTGAGGCCCAGAAAGAATTGCAACGGTAGGTTTCTTTATGTTGCTGAAGCTAAGAAAAGCATATAAATTCCATTCTTATATTGCCAGTAGGAAAAACTGCAGCATCATTGTGAAGTTGGCATTTGTATTTATGGTGTATGGTCTTATCATTTGCGTTTTATCTTCACCCATCATCGCACCATATGGTGGCCGCCATTTTGAACCTCGAGAGATTGCCCGTTAGTTGCCATTGTATGTATCTCCATACCGATTTGACTTCAGATTGGCTACCACGGCGACGACGGAGTGTGGAGTCCCGCTAAAAAAGACCCGCGGCCCAGCTGACGATTATGAGCTGTGTGCCTCAGATCGGTACGGACCCAAGAAAAACAACTGCCTCATTTACTCATTTGGGTAAGATCCATCTCGTACACTATTTCAACACAATCACAAGAACAACTGTTGAAGCCGACGATCCGTTTTATCGTTTATCTCTTAATGATAAAACATAAGATGGTGAGGGATTCTATTTGCCGTGTGCTGACAGAATCGGAAAAGACTCCTCCTTCGACCACTACATGCATGAAGCGTTCGGATGTGACGTCAGAATGTTCGATCCCACGTAAGCTTGATAATCGTTTCCAAGCAACTTATTATCAAGACAGATACAAAGAGTTCATACGAAACCCCGTTCAGAGTCAACGATGCACTTGTCTCCATATGCATAAAATCAAGAGCCGAGCCTCTTTGTTTATATAAACCATAATGGCCTGTTCCATTTTAAGATTGAAGTGTACACGCTTATTATACGCTGATACTTTCATCACTTGCTTTGTCCCTCATCCCTACTGTAGGATACACCAGGAAACACGCATCGTTAAACCAAACATGTATTTCTATAACCTTGGTGTTTCGGGGAAGGATGAGAGAGCGGGTCCTAACGGTACTTGGGAGCTGAACCGCGTCCCAACGATTCTCAAAAAGCTCGGTCATTCGGAGGTAGGTTAAAATGCCATTAATTTGATTAATCAACATTATATTAGCATCCTGTGACGACATTTGTCAGTTGCTTGTCAGACAGGAAATCTGTTGATTGAAATAAATAACCATGACAATGATGCAGAAGACGACGTCTAAATGATGTTGATCAAAAAAATTTGTTACGACTATTATGGTAATGATTATGACTGTGATGAATAAATTGATAATGATGGTGAATGTAAGAGTAATAATTATGAAAATGATGATGGTGATTATGACCTTTCAGAGAGTGATAGATATAATGAAAATCGACATTGAGAAGTACGAATGGGAAGTCATTCGTGACATCATAGAAACAGGACACATCCATAAAGTGCGGCAATTACTAGTAGAGCTGCACACCCCTACGCACAAAGACCCTATGAAAATGGCCGACTATCTCAATGCATGTAATATTTTGTACGCTTTGAAGCAAGTGGGATTCGAAATATTTAAATACCACAACAATAACTGCTGCGGTGGCTTTAGCCCCCTCATCGACATTCCGGGGGCTCGTCGTGTATGCTGTTATGAATCTTTCTATGTCAACACTAAATTCAATTTCTAAATGTGAAGATTTACGTGTCGATTTAACATTTCATTGAACGATGTAAACATTTCTGATAAATTGATTGGTTAATCAATTGTTTTTTGTGTATTATTAGGTGAATGATCAAGGTTTTGTTACGCAAACTAGCAAATAGGAATTGTATTTCAAGACACATACCAATCACACCATCTATGTACATCTGTTTCCACACATGATCAATAAAAGCCAAGTATTCATTGCGACCGCGTTATACAATCTCTAACCTTTCAAACAATTATCAAATACACAAACATTGAATAACGTTCTTCAAGTTTCTTCGCTCGGTTGTTTTGATGAAGTAATGGCGCGTATGGACCTTGGCACTGGTGGAGTTGCTGCAGCAGAAGATGGAGTTGTGTATCCTCATGTCCACACGCCAGTGTGTCTATTCCATTCACGTCGATCCACCTCTTATATATAAAGACACCTTGTTGGTATGCATACCATATATATATATATGTTTCCCCTCGCTGCGTAACATGATTATGTCGTGCCTGAAGTTCGTCTTATCAAATAGGGCCGCCATATGCTGCTCGTGAATTAGCTGCTTTTTCAAAACAACCTTCTTCATACCTTTTTCTTTCTAATCTCTTCTGAGTCGGATATTAGAACAGAATGCATCTCAGGCCGCAGCCCTTAATACTCCTTGATTGGTGCATTCGTCCTTCATTTTACCAAGAACCTTTTTACTCTCGTTGCTGTGCACGGTTTGGCCTTGTGGATAGTTGCTTGTATCAAAGTTGCTGTCATTGCACATACCTTCATACACGTCTGGTGTTTTGATCTCCATCAACAAGGAGTCTCTGTCGGTATACAAAATCAAAAGATGCTAAGCATTTATTGTATCCACAGTGTTTCACCATATCCTCTAGGGCTCCGCCAGGTCATCGTTCTTAGTCTCTAGATCACTAATCACATCTCTAAACTCAATCTCCAAATCTATATTCTGTTCTACCAGATAATCCACATCTTCCTTTAACTCCTTTACTCAACCTTCCAGCTCAGAAATACGCTTTTGTACGGTGTCTTACGTGTTCATGCTATACCCTAATTTATGCACTTGCAACAACATCCCAGCCCCAAATGGCTACAGTTCTGCCAATATATTCTTGGGGCAATTTTGCGTAAGTGTCAGTGACACTGCTTGTGTTAGCACTTCGGTTAAACTGTTCAAATCAACAACAAAGCCTTCGATGTTTTTGCCGATTTACCGAATTTTTATGGAAAGAGAATTAAAGATTTATCATTACCTAGACATATTAATGATGGTTTCTTAGTTATATATTCCACATTTCAACGTATAACGTGGGCTCGTTGCAGTTACAAATAAAGATGCCAGTCAGCTCAGCTCGGCGCCCCCACCTAGAGTGCGGCAGAGGTGTGCTGGAATGACCAGCCTCGCTATGGAGGATGAGTGCGTCCATGGAAGTGTCTTCACCGGCAGAATATCCGGATAGCGCGGTGGTTGCCTTAGGTCCCCCGGGAGTCTCGCATGGCCTGTGAGGCAAATTGGGATAACTCGGGAATATGAGGGGTCAGCTGTGGTGGTTTTGGCGTCGGCACAGGCGGGGGGGGGGGGGGGGGGGGGGGGGGGGGGGCTTGTCACCTGACAGGTTTCTTCGGGCCAGTTAATTCCTGTTGTTTAGGTCACGTGGTACAATTACAACAAAACTTCGCCTAATAGGTAAGTCTCGTTTAATTTATAAATTTATAACGTGACCACAACGGGAATTCCCTGAGATTTAAACAACATTGTACCCAATGATGAGTAAACTTCCAAACTGTTCCTTAACAATCAAGTTTGATATGACTATTTTCCAACCGAATGGAATGAATGGATTGTCCCCGTTGACCAGATAGGAGACAAGTCTGTTATAACACTGTCAATTGATTGACCTGCGGTCCATTCCCTATGTAGTCGAGTTCTTGATTTAACATCCCAAATGCCGGAAAGTTTCGGCAAAGCTGGTCTGGCAGTGATAACGTCTTTGATGAAGCGGCGTACGAAAATATTGTTCCCTATGCTGCCACTGTGGAAGCTGTAACCCGTCCGGCGTCGTATAACGCCGTAAGGTAAATTTAAACGTTATTTACAGTCGGATTAAAGGGATTTTCGTCCCTTTCACCTCAAAAGAGTAATCATCGTCTAATGTATCCTCCATATTGCGTAATGGTAGATTCTCTCCATGATTGTAAGATGATTTTTGTAGGTTCGCCCGGTGGTGTGGAGAGTTTATGAGGCGAGGATGGTCGATTGACAGTTCCAGGATCCTTGTGAACCATGGTTTGGTCTGCCACAGGGGGCTGTCAGTACTACTTTGGCTTTGTGGCTGGTTATTTTATTGATAATTTTCCAGATCACACTGAAGGGAAGAAACATATAGCACAATTGATAGACACTCCAATTCAAAGTAAATGCATCTACCGCTGCGGGATCTGGTAACCATGAGACATACTCTGGCAGTTGGGAGTTAATTCTGGAGGCGAATAAATATTTTGTGGGTTTACCCTATTTATGAGTGATACTGTCAAAACAAGATGGCGGTAGTTTCCATTCTTTATCAAACAAAAATCTTGCGCGGAAAGCTCCATCCGCTAAGGTGTTTCTTGCACCGTGTAAGTGGGAACTAGTTTGTAAAATGTTACGGATATTAAGAAAATCCCAAACCAATGATGTCAGGTCATTTAACTCTGTAAATTTCCCACCACATCGAAAAATGTAGGCGACTGCTGTGGTGTTGTCTAACTGCAGATGAACGTGGACATTTGACATGTTTTTGCAGAGAAACTGTAAAGATTCTATAACGTAATTCACTGGAGGTTGTTTGAGTGAGCGGCTAGTACTCTGAATGTTGCAACGCCACCAGTTAATCTGGTCGCATGCGGCAATAATATGACGCATTCATAATTCCTGTTGGTTTGTTTTAAGATTGTGTCTTGCTCTATTTCGAGTAATTTATAATGTAGCGCTGCCTGGTGTACACCTGGTTTACTAGCGACAAGTTGTCCAATGAGTTCTGCGAACTGCCTGATTTTCATTTTAGATGTTTAAGATGGCAGAGGCTGCTGTTTGAATTGTGTCACATTTTTCTCTAGTTAGACGGTCATGTTTTCCGACGAGATGACGAACCCAAGCTAATTGATTTCTTGAACTGGAGCTAAAACTGATTTTTCCGGGTGTATTGTGAATCCGGCATTATTAAAGACTTTGACAGCGGTAGCAACTGCGCCTACGCACTCGTCAACAGAGTCGTCTATGTTCAAGATAAGCAATGCTTGTTATTCCTCGGCGACGCAAGGTATCTATTCCGTTGAGCCCCCACACCCCGACTGGCACAACTTGCTCTGGCTCAAGGGTCTTGGGACAGATCACCCAGAAAAATGCGCAATAATTCCCTGCCTTCACATTCTCGGGTTTCCGTCGCGGCCGCTAGGAGGGCCACTGTCGCGCACAGCGATTTTGACCGGAACTGGGGTCTTGTTTCTCTGCCTGTCAAGTTGTCAGCGCTTTGTTTGCGCTTTACCAGTTGCTGTTTTAAGTTCCTGTGTTGCTGCGCGCATTCTTGTTGTGTGTTTCTTCAGCTGTAAAGGACATCAAAGACGTCGTCGAAGGTGCCAAGCGTATTCCGAACTTCTCTTAAATTCATCTGAACGCTGTCACGGCGCAATAAGCACATTTGAAACAGTTCTCAAACACAGATATTATCATATAATAGTGATCCAAAATGCTGCCAACTACATTCATCTCCAGTCGTCTGGAGAGTATTCTGCAAGAACATCAGTATTCACCCGATATCTTTGCGAAGTTAGCGTGCGTGACTGTTGGTACACCATGTCATCACTGTCCCCTTTTTAGTGGAAAGTACCCCAGCTGAAAACTTTCCTCAAACATAGTGGAATCCCTAGCTCGAGTTTGAACAAACTGAGCTGGTAGAATAAGTAAGAAATGCCTACAGCACCGTAACTATTGTGGACTTGGTCGGGGAAGATGATGGAGAGAATATTTACAATGAATGAAGAACTATTAGCATAGAGGGTCAGCAAGGGAATTTCCCAGATCCCAACAAACTTTCTGCATGGCAGGCCGACATGTCAAATGCACCGCAGCTTACAGCTTAAGTTATTCCAGTCCCCAAGAAGCCCAACCCGGGTGAACTAAATGACTACAGGCCAATAGCGCTAACTTCCGTCCCCTTCAAATGTTTCGAAAGGATTGTATTAAAACAACTCTTAACTCAAGTTGAAAATAATTTGGACAGTCACCAATTTGCCTACAGGAGGGAACGCTCTGTTGTGGATGCCACAATTTGTTTTGTAGACACTATTACCAAACATTTAGAGAAAAAGAACGTCTACGCTAGATCTCTTTTCACTGACTTCAGCAGTGCCTTCAATACTATTATACCACATGTACTTGTAAAGAAATTGATTGATCTCAATGTTTCCACTAATGTATGTAAATTTATTCTAGATTTTCTCTCTGAAAGGAAGCAGTATGTATATGTGAACGGAAAAACATCATCTGTAGTTGTGTTAAATATTGGTTCACATAGGGTTGTGTGCTTTCAGCCGTTCTATTTATACTTTATACAAATGATCTCATTCCTAAACGTGACAATTGTTACATCTTAAAATATGTTGATGATACTGCTATCATAGGATTAATTTCACAGGATAATGAGCAGGATTATACCAATGAAGTGAAAGACATTATTGAATGGTGCAATGTACATAATCTACTTCTAAATGTCAAAAAAACCAAAGAACTAGTTTTCAATTTCAGGAAAAATCAAAAATGCCATAAGCAACTGAGCATCGAAGGGTCAGAAGCTGAGATTGTTCACTCCTATAAATATCTAGGCACCATCATTGACGACCAACTGTCATGGTCTCTGAATATAGATAAGGTCTACAGTAAATGCCGACAACGTCTATATTTCCTACGTCTTTTGAAATCGTTCGGTGTTAACAATATTATTCTTAAACTTTTCTACAAGGTCATTGTTCAAAGTGTTGAAACTTGCAATTTTATCACCTGGTGGTCTGGTACAAGTAAAGGCAAACAATACATTTTAAACAGAATTAGCAGAAAAGCTGCTTAGTTGATGAGTCAAGATATTTGTAGTTTTGATATGTTGTATGTAAACTATGTGGTTAGAAAAGTGGAAAGCATAATGTCTAACGCTGATCACCCTCTGAATAGCTCGTATACAACCATGAGATCAAACGAGAGGCTGAGAGCCATCTCATGCCGCACAAAACGATATCAACATAGTTTTGTGTCATACTCGATTCATGTCTAATTAGCCTGCTCTGTGTATATGTATAATCTCTCGTATGCAACCATATGTCAGTGTTTGTTTGTAGACTGTAAAGAAAATTCCTGAATTGGGCTAATAAATTATCTTATCTTATCTTATTAATTTTGATGACCAATTGAAAATGGAATCCTAGCAGGGTGGTATCATTTGAAAGCGAAAGGGTATATCAGCTGTTCCTCAACAGACACATACATGCAGTTGAATATAAATTCCTGAATTATTGTATGTGTTATCTGAGGGGGAATGTGTTAGGGAGCAGTCCCAGTCCGAGCAACCATACAATGTATGGCTTTTCCTTTACCCATCTGGTACCGTAGAGTGCACAGGGTAATTCTTTATTTATATAATTAGAATATTTAACTAAAGAAAGTTGAATACGAATATGTCAAACATCTTACAAATATGTATAAATACCTATGAAGACTTGCTGGTACAATATTAACTTTGTGTTTTGTTTTATGTTGTGCTGTGGTTTGGTGGAGAAAGGTACAAAGTTTGTTATTTATTTTCTCATGTTTCTTTGCAGAGTTGATGGTGGTTGCAAACATGTTGTGGCCATGATGTTTGCAGTAGCTGACTTCAATGCCAATGCAAACCACCTAATGAGAGACATGTCGCACAGATTTCCCACGATATCCCGCCGCCTCATCTGCATTGCCTTAGCATTAGTCGTCGATGGGTCACGCAGCAGGGAACCTCATCAGTTTCTGCTTGTGAGAGGTAAACGCGTGTATTCCACAAGTGAGAGTCACTCTCCACAAAATGATGACTTAATCACATGGTCTCGACCAGTCTCTTCGGGGGAACGCAGACTCTGCCTGAACGTCTAGTCTCTCTAGTCTCTGTCTTCACCTTGGTGCATGAGGAGTATCTACTCTGGCTTGAGTAGTTTCCTTTGTCCTCTCAGCCTCATGAGCCTGTGCGGTTGAGTCTGTTGACTCTCGACCTGGTGTTCCAATGACAGGTGGTGGCACACTAGGTGGTGCGACAAGTGGTACATCTGGCATCGTGGTCCTGCCCTCGGGTGTGACCTCGGCGTGATCTGCGCGTTTCATGTGGTCAACATGTCTTTTCCACACACGCCCGTCGCTGAGCACAATCATATATGACTTTGGGGCACTACGTTCAGCGACAGTCCCTGGCCACCACATATCTTTGCGCAAGTCCTTGACGACCACTTGCTCTCCTGGGAAGAACTCCCTGAACTTCTGTGACCTGTCATGGTGATGCTTCTGGTCACTTTGTTTTTGGTTTACCTTGTCGTCAACACAAGGTCGAACCAAGGTTAGACGTGTCCTGAGCTCCCGGCCCAGAAATAGACTTGCCGGAGTACAACCTGTTGTTGCGTGCTTTGTAGTGCGATACGTTAGCAGTGTCACTCTCCCCACTAGAAGCTGCGAAGCTTCGCTTGAAACTTTGTACCATTCGCTCAGCAGCCCCATTGCTGGCTGCATGATACGGTGCTACCAGGATCTGCTTTATACCATTGTGACGTAGAAAGTCCTTGAATTGCTGACTTTGAAACTGAGGTCCGTTGTCGCTGACCAACTGTTTGGGTAATCCAAACCTTGAAAGTATGTCTCTGAGCTCCCTGATAGTGGCTTCGGTGGTTGTGCTGGGCATCAAACGAATCTCAGGCCATTTGGAGTGTGCGTCAATCAACACTAAAAAGTGCTGTCCTTTTTTCTCACAAAAGTCAATGTCAACTCTGTCCCAGGGTCTAGCTGGCCATATCCATGGCATCAGTGGTGCCACAGATCGAGCACTCTTAACCTGTTGGCAATCTGCACATGCACGCACCAGTCTCTCAATGTCTTTGTCAATGCCTGGCCACCAGACATAACTGCGCGCCACTTCCTTCATGCGTACAATACCTGGATGAGCTAGATGCAGTTCATCCAGGATACGTTTGTGGAATTTTCCTGGGATGACCACTCTTAAGCCCCACATGAGACTCTTCAATTGACCACTTCTGCATTCAAACTTAAGATGTCCAACACGGTTGCATTTGTAGCACGTAGCAGATTTGTAGCGGCATTCATCTCTTGTATGATTAGTGAATCCACAGCGTGGCGCTGATGAAGGCGTGCGTGCAGCCTGAGGCTTAGGCTGTTGTTAGAACTGCCTGGATCCATGAGCCTGATGTGGTTTGGATTGAAGTCTGTGCACACCATATGATGTAGACTTAGAGTATGATGGAGATGTGATGTCACGTACATTTTTCCCAGCTGTTTCATCTGCAATGGCTTTTTCCAGAGCTCTCTGGAAGGTAAGGTCCTCGGCCAGAAGTTTCCGTTGCAAATGTTCAGACTGCAGGCCACATATGAAGCGATCACGTAGATTGGTGAGAAGCTCATTGCCAAAGTTGCATGATGATGCAAGCTTCTTTAAATGGGCAGCGAACTCTGAAATGGATTGATCTGACCTCTGCTTGCATGTGTGGAACTTGTAGCGCTCTGCAACAGCCAACTTCTTTGGAGCATAGTATTCTCTCAACTGGGTCTCCAGTTCTGCAAATGTACGTGCAGCAGGTGCATCTGGGAAACACAAGTCCTTGAGAACACCGTAGGTTGAACTACCAATGCAGCTGAGTAATATTGCCTAGCCCGAAAGACCAACGTCAGGTTCTATTTATCACCTTGTCGGTCCAACAGTTTAAGCTAAATTTTTTGGTCGATGCATTCGATCAACCCAGAACTCACCACTTTTTTCACGAAATATGCATGTTCTGACGAGTTTCGGGCGATCAGTGTCGAAAGTTATTATCTAATTCGGTTCGAGATAATGTTTCATATTCCTATCGTCTGCGGAAAACTATATTTTCGATAACTTTCCAAGTTTACCGGTGATATTTTCTTCCGAAATACACATCATCATAAGTTACTTCATCGATGAAACGATGAGACCCAACCAGGGTGGCGTTCTCGCTGGGTCTTACCCAGCAAGGGAGCATACATTGATCCTTTATGATACAATGGTCATAATTTCATCGAGTGACCCAGTGAAGTCTATATCATCATATAACCAGCAAAATTAATATAATGAGATCTGTGAGATTTTAATTCATAATTAAACATAGTAGATTCTCATAGGGTCAGTCTATATAATTTGATATTCATCATTACATCGCTTTGTGACCCAGTGAAGCTTCATCATATAGGTGACCCAGTGAAGCCTTCATCATCATTTCATCGCTAGTTGACCCAGTCAGGCCTTCTTCATCATTTCATCACTAGTTGACCCAGTGAAGCCTTCTTCATCATTTCATCACTAGTTGACCCGGTGAGGCCTTCTTCATCATTTCACCACTAGTTGACCCAGTGAAGTCTTCTTCATCATTTCATCACTAGTTGACCCAGTGAAGTCTTCTTCATCATTTCATCACTAGTTGACCCAGTGAAGCCTTCTTCATCATTTCATCACTAGTTGACCCAGTGAAGTCTTCTTCATCATTTCATCACTAGTTGACCCAGTGAAGCCTTCATCATCATTTCATCACTAGTTGACCCAGTGAAGCCTTCATCATCATTTCATCACTAGTTGACCCAGTGAAGCCTTCATCATCATTTCATCACTAGTTGACCCGGTCAGGCCTTCTTCATCATTTCATCACTAGTTGACCCAGTGAAGCCTTCATCATCATTTCATCACTAGTTGACCCAGTGAAGCCTTCTTCATCATTTCATCACTAGTTGACCCAGTCAGGCCTTCTTCGTCATTCATCTTTATGATTCCCAAAATTTCTTATATCATATCCGTAAACTACAAAGAATATAGCATGGTAGATTTTCATAAAACATGTTTATATACCTGGTAGTCTGAATTCATCATGTTATCACTGTGTGACCCAATGAAGCTCTTAAACAGTCCAACCAACAGATGTTTGTAGCATTTAAAAAAAAAATAAAAATCAATCACAAAAGTGTTACTATATTGCTTTTGACAGCTTTAAATGCACATTTCACATATTTGTCATTCATATTATGTCCTCAATTGCATGCAACAACGCATGCACCTTAGTTACAGTGACTTGATCACCATGGGAACCCGAAATTCATACACATATGAATCTACACACAAAACACCAGCAAATGTTAAACTACAGAGCTGGTGTATAATTTATGGACAACATACGTTTGAAGGCCAACAATCCCAACCCCAACTTAGTTTAAACCCAAATAGCGTGCCCAGAGCTAATGACAATTGAATGTACCCACTGTATTATGTTCTAGATTTCAATAATAAATACAAGTGATTAAAAAGGCCCATAGCATATGAATGGCAAGCAAAGCCCCCCAATTACAATTCATGTACAAACCGATATTCCATATGAATTCCACCCCAAAATTACATGTACAGACAATATCACCAAAATTTATATAGTGCTAATTGATGCAGATGTAACCATGCATCCTAATGAACTCAATATAAACAGTTGCTTGTATATAATTGACCATCAAATACAGTACTGTACAGATCAGAAATATAGCCAATTTTTTTAACTTTAAGTACCGTATGGAAATATCACAATTTTAGGTCAACAGTTAAATAACACAAAGGTATACGTAATTGCAACAAAACTGCCCCAATCCGAGTCATATTAAAGTTATAGTCCCATACATGAGGACAAAATATGAGGTCAAAAATATCAACAGGCAGAATATCATAACAAATGAAAATCTTTTGGATAAGATAACATGTCTGTATCAGCCAAACAGTTGCTGGTATAATAAATCAAATTATTGTTCACAATTGAACATAATAACTGGTAATAATACACGCACATATGATAGAGATATTTTCGCAAACATTACTTAGATGGTGCACACAAAGCACACAGACTTTGGTCGTTTGGCTGCAGTGGTACATTCCATGTGAAATGTACCAGAGCATATTGAACATGCCACCTGCAGCAGACACAGAGATGATAGCAACTTATACCGGTATTTGCAGTTTGTGATGCCTAATAGCAGCAAAAGAGAACATACAAAATATCATACCAATAATCCTTCATCTATCCCACATCATCATGCAGCAAATGTCTTTCAGCTCTGGAACAAAGAAAATTAGACATACACAATGCACTGGATGTCATTTAATAGATCCTACTATCAGAAGCATTAAATGCTTTGATGACAGCATAGACCTGCATTAAACCTCAAAAGGTTCTAAAATTAAGTCACATGACATTTAAGGCTAACACAATTCATGAGAGAGAGGCTGATATATTAATGCAACAAATATCATTATTGCAAACAAATGTTGTATTCTTTTTAAATATGTAGTTCATGGTAAACAAAACATATAAAATTGACAAATTCATGGTAAATGGTTATGTAAAAACGCTCAAAAGGGATGTACCTGTTTTTGCATAGAGACAATTTGCTATATGGCAACGCCCATCTTCAGGGGATGGTGTCGGCAGCACTTCACCAAGGAGGTGTTGATGAAAGAACTGAGGCATTAACAAGGACATAAATAACCACGTGAATATTTCAATTACAACACAAAACACAACCAATTATCTTTTGCTTTCAGATTTACTCGTGTAATATAAAATGGAGACAAATGTTCAATTTTCATTATCAAATTATTATCTTTAAATTCTCGTGCTGAATACACAATGTTGCAGAGTGTCACATTCAAGGCAAATACACCACAGTTATGTGCATCCCGTTGACGATGAACATATCTGGATGGTACTACTTTGCAGGTATCAGTCCACCCATCAAGACCAGCCTGTTTTCGTCTCTCTATAAACTTCCTATTGCACATCAGCAAAAATATATATTTTAAGAACAACTTCCTTGTTATCAGGAATAACTATTCAGATTTTCAATTACTTTGTTTTGGTTGCTTAGAAGGGACTTTCATGATTGTCAAATCTAAAATACTAACAGGAGTAGTCGCAAGTATGCAAGACCGTTTTTGCTTGAATGTTTTTTTGTATTTGTTTTGCTGGCGAGAAAAACTGACTAATTTGCATTATATTAAAATGCTTATCCACTGCATTTAAGACACTCTTTTAACTGACGGCATATAGACACCACCTAAAGGGGAATGAAAATCCTGTTGCACCAGCACAGCTTCCCTGTATGGGTGCTTGAGTTAGGTCATATGGTAATCATATCTTAATCAAGTCCAAATATAAGAGCAAAACAAAAGTTTCGCAAAGGCCTTCGCATGGAATTTGCATGCTATTCAGGTTCATTTCTTAACAAGAAAGGAGTGTGTATGTAGTATGTGTGGAAAATACAGTGATAGGGCCAGCACAACTTCTTCCCTGTAGTTTTCTCAATTTTCAAGTGGTTATAGGCCAGTCAAATGCTCAACACATAACACAAGTATTTGTGAAACATTTCTTGGAAGTCCTACAGTATTCGACATAACGTACCCAGCTCTAACATTGTCCTAGTATTTTGATCGATTTGCATGTATTATGCAGTTTGCTTAGTTCCCTGGTATTTTAATGCTTCGAATTTACTGATAAAATCTTTTGTGGTATCCTTCCTGAATTTAGAAAAAGTTATGTGTATTGCTGTTGAAGGCCAGTTTAACCTGAATGGTAGGATTTTTAGTGTCTGGTTGAGCTGTAAGATCAATACCAATAAAGTGTGTCCTTCATCCTGATCAACAATAGGGCTGTTTCATAAGTTTTTCTATTGTTTATTTATTCTTAATTTGGAAGGTATATTGTGTTATAGACAATGTTGTTGGGGTGATATTAGAACTTTATGGCATATGTTTTAACATTTTAATGTGAATTGGGGTTTCAACTGCTTCAACATGCATACAAAGCACTGGAAATGTTTGCACCTACCAAGGAAGTCCAGTGAGCACCACCTTAAAGGTACACACCAGCAATGGTATCAAGGTTCTCCTGCGTGGTAAAAATTAAATATTAATACAATTATATATCTAAAGCCATTTACACATATAAAAAATGATATCTAGTTGGTTCCCTATGAAACATTACCTTGCTTAATAAAATTTATGTGCTTCCATTCAAGATTGACGTCATTGTTTGAGTGGGTAAATGTAGAATTGCTTTAGTTTTCCTCATTTTCCCCACACAAATCATATGCAGGTAAGCATCGATGACCTACAATAACAGCAAAAGACGTCACAATAGAAATTATACAAATTAAATAATGAAAATTCGCAATTTATATTGCTATCAGCTACGTAAAATGACTCTTTCAACATTAGTTATCAGTTTTTGTATTGAAAACAGTACTTGGTCTGTCAACCAGGAGTTGCCACATAGGCTAAGAAAGTCTGCAGCTGACAGAGAATAGGGACCATGCCGGGCCAAAATGACCTCTTGGGGAGCAGCTTTGGCAATGTCCCAAACAATAGGTTTTTGTGGGGTGTCACCTGTGGATAAATCAAAACATACAGTGAAACTGGAGGCAAAACTTCAAATACACAGTGACCATTACCAAATCATGGTCATTTCTTATTAAGGTACCATACATGGCTGTGCATGACAGCAAGAATCATGCAATTTTGTATCAATAACTAATTATGCTCTGATGTCATAAATTTATTGTTAACATCAATATGATCATGAATTAAGTTAGGTGAAATCACAAGTAGCCTGCTTACCAAAATGTACGTGTTTTGCTCTCTTTCTCTATCGGAAATGATGACAACAATGATGATATATGAAATGGGAAGGCATGGTGGGCATCATCCATATGGCAAAGCCATTGCAGCAAGGTAGATTTAGACTTGCTTAGTTTCTGGCAGCAAAGTGCACATGCAAAATAAACCATGCCAGCAGCATTTCCTTAGACTGATCAGTGCTTAAGATTTAAAGATCACCTTCTTCTCACTCATTAAATCAATGAGTAAGTCCTCCGACAGCTCTAGCTCATCCTCGTCTTTTTCCGTGGCACTGTCACATCTAGACACTTTCCTGTGCTCAGTATTGAACACTTGAGATCCACAAGCGAGTCCGACATAAGGAGCCCAGTCATTGTACGAAGGCTTCACACTTTCTGGAAAACATTGCCAAAAAATTAAAAGAGGGGTGGATAAAAGCAATTTGCTATTACAAAGAGCTTACTAGTTGGTGAACAAAATGTGTCTGAGGCAAGAAGTCAATAGTTATTACCTAGCAGTCCTGCTGAAACAATATCTTTTTCAACTCTGCTCCAGAAGTCGGCACAATCAACAGCGTCCACTGCCTCATCTAGTCCCGGTGTATCAGGTACTGCAGAACATTAATAAAATTCTTGAAATATAGCAGTTGAAAGTGTAATAGACATAAAGCAGCTGATACTATATAGTAGCTTGATGGAAACATATAGCAAAGGACTTAATTCCAGTGAATATTATTAAGAAGCAGTTCATCATTGCACTTTAAGAAAATATTCATAATACAGAAATACTTACAGCTGAGTTTAAAACAGCATTTCTTGTTAACATCCAATACAATAACTGGTGGATACAAGCCACATTCCACACAGGTGAATTCATAGCTGTGATTACAACGAGCTTCATGCTGAAGATAAGCTTTCATGATGACTGCATGCTCTGGTAAGCTTTGGTCAAGGTACATTTCAACTTTCTTGAGCTCTCTTGAGATTGCAGTATGATTCTGTAACAAATATATTTTATTTCAGCATGGTTGCTGCTAATTGCTGATCATTTGTGTCTATTAGATGTGCAACATATAAGTAACATCCCATCAAGGCTAGTGCAGAACACAGCTAAGAGGTGTAAAAATATGAGTGCACCGTTGTCAAATGGCTAATACATTCAGAAAAGTTATCCTATGAACGAAGGAGCGCGTATAAGTATAATAAGCGAGAAAATAAGTATTACAAAAACCCAATTCTAGGGTTAGGTTGAAGAGGGAGGAAAGTTTTGCAACAGCGAAACAAATAAGCATATTCTAAGTTTGCATCTGCACACTACCTAGAAAGAAAATACTTAAATCATCTATCTTACCTGAATGAAGCACCTCAGCCATTTACAGAATCTCAGTGTCCAGAAGATGCGATTCTCAAAGTTGTAAAGTCCATCTTCAATGCTGTGGTAATGTATGTAATGTTCACAACGTGGACATACTTTGCTGTAAACCTGCATGTCTGGAAAGAGAACGAAACAACACACTTGATTGGACCATGATTTGTCGTTTCTGTATCTCTCTTTAAATTTACTTTCTTTCACTAATCGGTAACATTTTTTGGTGTTAGTTTGTTTAGAATAAAATTCAGTGGATATTTTACCAATAATTATATCAATGAAACCACAATGACTGAAAGTTACAAGCATACCTTTTCTAACAAAATGCTGATCTATTACTACAGCGTTGTCTCGTGCATGTTTGGTGAAGAGGTCTGCCTCACACTATGGACAGGTTTTCTCACTTGGTGTTGCAGGACTGAATTCCACACTATCGTGCAAATCCAAAGAAAAGGGTGGATCAATTTTCTGCTTCCACAAGTATTCAATCCAGTCATGCTCCAATTCAGCTGTAGACACTTCATCAGCAATAGTTATTTCTTTGTCAGCGCAAGTCACATCATCAGCAGAAGATGATGGTACATTAACAACACAACGTACAGCAGCCTTATGTGGACAATTGTTCTTTGGACCACTGCAGGGACATGACAATGTTCCTTGTGATAGTGTCACAATTGTCCTTCCTAGTGAACACCAATGCCTAACAGTACCTGTGTACACTGAGAAATGGGCGGCTGAAGAGTTGTATCCCCACTGTACAACCAGTGGACTGCTGTTGTTGTCTGCCCTAGCTTTCAACTTTGAAACAGAAGTTTTCATATTTCGTGACATGACAACATTGTTAATAGGTGGCAGTTCCATGGGAGAAACTGAATTTGAGGCATTGATGGCTGCCTTCAAGTGTTGGCAAAGGTAACTTTGCTTTCCTCGGCCAGCTGAGGAAGATATTTCCAGGCATTTTTGTTAATGGCATGATACTTCCTTGTTTTGGCCAAAAAGTTTGAATTGTACATGGCAGGGGTAAACTTGTCCATGCGAGAAGTTTTTTGGTACCAAAAATATCCCCTTCTTGTTTTGACTGCATTATGGTCTGTTGAGGCCAGAAGAGAACACTGATGCGTGTGGTTGACAGCAGCGGACCTCAACCGAGTTATTTTACCACAAAGGCAGTGGTAGTGGCTTCTTTTGTCTGATCTGCATGGTAGTCTGCAGATCACTATCTTGATATCTGAATATTAACATAATTGAAAAAATATGTAAATAAAATAGACAGTTTGGCTTAATCTTATAAACTAAATTTCTTGTTGATCTGATTTACTTTGGATAATAGTATGATATCATTAATTACTTATAAGATAATGTCATTCACTGAGATAATTGTAAGCTCATCACTAGATACAATGTATTGATACAGATTTATTTGTAACATGGATGCTCCTCATAAAGGCTTATTGTGTTCTTTCTATTTTAAGTGCACCGCTTGCTAAAAACAAAAATTATATGGGAATAATTTTCCTGGTGATAGGAGATACACAACAAAGTTGTTGCATCTGCATTGAGAGAGTGATATTCTAGTGCATAATACTTTCCATGGAGGCTTTAAAAAAAAGATAAAAAACCTGTCTTTAGAGGTTGTACAGTTTGAGATAAGATGAATTATGATTATTAGAATCACCTGAACATTTGATCTGATGACGTTCATGGAAGACTCTCATGTGTTGACGCATTCTGTGGGGTTGGCACGGAGCCACACTTGTCACCGGACAAAGTGGACAAGGGCCCTCCATTGTAAACACCAGTGATGTGCATGGTACACAGGCTGACATGATTCCAGGGATATTGTCTGAAAACAAAAGTTTTATAAGAATTTGCTATTTATCATAGCAAAGCAATATAAGTATTCAGCATGTTTTGAATAAAATAAGTAATCATCACTTTTGCTCTACACTCACATGAGCACTAAATACTGATCAATGTGAAATATCAGATATTGTTTTAACCACATGACCCACTAAAGGGCAGTTACATTTAGGTGCTTACCTTTGAAAAATGAAGTTGCATTGCCAGCTTGGCGCCAAGCAAGTTCAGAGGATAGCTTCCTCCAAACCTCCTCTACCTTCTCAATTTCTCCTGCATTCAACATCAATTTTTTGTTACTTTCCTTGTTAAACGTTACAACCATACTTTCAGTGACCAACCAAGAAAGAAACTTACATTTGGTACTCAGACAAAAAAGTATACAAAATGTGTAATAGTAATACCTATTATAGTAAGGAAAGTTTCAATTTAACAGCCAATCAACATTTTCCGTGTCATAAAACACAATCCTGTACATCATATTAGGAAGGACAACAATTGCATTTCTTTTCTGCAAGCTAGTAGGTGTAAATATCAAAACCTGTAAAGTGTAATTGGCTTGTTACATCTGTTTGTGTATATGATTATGAATGCACCAAGTTCTCTTTGCAGGGAGTTATTATTAAGACTGTAAACTAATTATTAATATATACTTATTCTTAGGACAGCACCAATGTTTCGTTATATACAAGAAGCCATTTTCTACTCCAATCCATAGTTTTGCAGACAAGGCTTCACTGGGTCAACTAGTGATGAAATGATGATGAAGGCTTCACTGGGTCAACTAGTGATGAAATGATGAAGAAGACTTGACTGGGTCAACTAGTGATGAAATGATGAAGAAGGCTTCACTGGGTCAACTAGTGATGAAATGATGGTGAAGGCTTCACTGGGTCAACTAGTGATGAAATGATGATGAAGGCTTCACTGGGTCAACTAGTGATGAAATGAGGAAGAAGGCCTGACCGGGTCAATTAGTGATGAAATGATGATGAAGGCTTCACTGGGTCAACTATAGTGGTGAAATGATGAAGAAGACTTCACTGGGTCAACTAGTGATGAAATGATGATGAAGGCCTGACCGGGTCAACTAGTGATGAAATGATGAAGAAGTCTTCACTGGGTCAACTAGTGATCAAATGATGATGAAGGCTTCACTGGGTCAATTAGTGATGAAATGAGGATGAAGGCTTCACTGGGTCATCTAGTGGTGAAATGATGAAGAAGGCCTGACTGGGTCAACTAGTGATGAAATGATGAAGAAGGCTTCACCCGGTCAACTAGTGGTGAAATGATGAAGAAGGCCTGACTGGGTCACCTAGTGATGAAATGATGATGAAGGCCTGGCTGGGTAACATAGCTATGAAATGATGATGAAGGCTTCACTGGGTACACACTCAATTCAAGCAGTCAGTGTACATGAGTATACTTAAAACAGGGTAACCCAGTACAAAGAAGACAAACATTATGTTTCTCTACTGAAGTCAGAGCCATGAGAACAACCAGTTAAAACCTTCGAAGACACTTTCCATCCTGGAAATATATATTTACAATAAGTGACATCAAAATTATGTTTAAAAAAAGATCCTACCTCATAAAAATTGGGTAAGCAGACGACACAAGATGAGGAACGACGTTTGTTTGCAGCCGGCAGTTTCCAATGTAACACTAACAGCGTAATGTGGTCTGGAATAAAACAAAATCAGGCATCAATTTGATCCACAACCCCGTTTCAGTACTTTTAATAATATTAATAATCTCCTGAGTGCATATACACAACTTTTTCATGGTCTCTGTGGACCAATAATCACTAACATATTTACACAAATTTCATATTTAAGACTTACAGAACAGTTGCTCTTGAAATATGACAGCACGTGCGTGACAAGGCTCCAAGAGGTCGCCAGCATCTGCATTTGAAGAAAATGAATGCTCCCTGCGTCCTCACTGGGTCTCGTCTACAGAGACCATACGAGAGCGATTACGGCTTCACTGGGTCTTCATCACTTCATCGATGACTACCTACTCGAAATACAAGCGCGGAGGACGATATCCCAGACAGCACCAGAAACTTCCGATGTAAATAAGCCGGTGAGAACATTAGCAAAAACTATAGCTGATAATTCCTGTCGCCTTTTCCCCAAGTTTTCGTTGCTTTCTTCGTGAATCGGTGTGATATTTATGCGACAGTGAATGTTAGTGGCCTTTTCTACATGTCAGACAAGGTCATTTTAGCTTTTAGCTTCGTGCCACAAATAGTCCATGTGAACCCGCGTCTTGTGAGCTGTCTCGCCTATGTTACAATTGGTGTATCCTCCCGCTGGTCAGTTTCCGCCGCCTCGCCGCCATGTTGCCAAGTCGGGCTCAGATATTACCGTTTGGTGTGTTTTAAGCCAAAATACTTATTCACAGGATACTGTTGTTGCTGAAATTCATCTTCTGGTTCTATAACTGTTTGGTGAGTTGATTTTATTAGCTAAAACTAGGTAAAGCAGCGGAACTCTTGATGATTCCGTTGACTTATGCCGGGAATATGCCTTGGACGCCAGAACTAAGAGGGAGTGCATGCATCACTCCCGTACTTAGTTCGAAAGAGCTAATATTGCCTTGCGTTTCTTAATCAGTGCTCCTCCTTCACCATCAAGATCAAGGGCAATAAAATGTTGGGCAAGTCTCTCTAGATAGCTCTCAATGCCATCTCCACTGAATTCTTCAAATTTAGTGCTTGCAGCTGCCATTGCGAAATAAGTTTGAGAGTCACATCAACAGTTCACCAACCAATATCGCTGTATTATCGCCCACGCGCGATTTCGTAGAGTACAGTAGTCAGGGGGTCAAAGTTCTCCAGATTCGTCCAAATGTGCGTATAATGGTGCTGCAGCCAGTCTGTCTTGCTCCTAAAGTTCGTTTAGGGTTCTTTTGTTTTATCCTTGTCGCCAATTGTGGTGTTTAAGGGCCAGAGAGACACAAGACATGTGTGTACGTTAACACTAACACCTTACCCCTTAGATCAAACAACCAGATATGACAATTTCAGCTCAAAAATCAGTCTTGAAAGCCGCTGGTTCATTATTGTGTTTTCATGCAATTACTTTGTCTACTCAATGTGATATTTCTTATCATCAATAATTTTGAACACTTTGACATAATTATGTTATGAATCCTTTATCAAGTTCAACTATATACAGAGGATGATGTTCATTGGCCTTTGAAGTCACTGTAGAAAACATGCTATAGAGCATATAAATTGAAAGCAGAAAGGTTGGAACATAACAAGTCCATGTAAACTGAGCTATTTTATAATAATTGATATGTTGCATTTCCATTTCAGCTTATCATTTTACCTTGATGGTAGTCATGATATAGATGTATATGGAATTATCACTATATACCTTGTTGATCATTTCTGTATCAGTTACTGAGTAGTCATGGATGCACCATATATGGTATAAAATGGGATATGTGTTCATTTACTGCTAAGAATGTCATGTAGATTCAAAAGTAACTCTTATCACCAACTTACCATTGTTACATTGGGAAGCATAAGTGATAGTATTATTGATTTCATACAATCATACAATCGACAAATGTTTGCATACTTATTCATATCCCCTCTAAATGCTAATATTGGAAAACAGCCACTCACTAATAGCCAATAATATCTCATAACCACCAGCAGCGTTATTTTGCTGTTCCCCACTCAAAAGCCGCTCTCGCGCTCTGGGTGACACAAGCGCACATGCACCCATCTAGTCCGTTAAGACCTCCAAACGATTCAGATACCCCCAAACACCTCTTTAATCTCCCGTGTCTCAGTTAACTGTAGCGCCTCAGGTTCCCAAACCCCTTCCGCATCCTACTCCAACGCGAGAAGGCTCTTCTGTCTTTACCCAACAGGCGACCATCATCCTGCACAGTGGTAACTGTCCCGAGAAAACTTTATTGCATTCTTTTCCCTTTCCCTAAATAGGTTATAATTGTCAGTTTCTTGTCCAATAGAAAACGTCATAGGTAGGCCGAACATAACTATTGAATCAATGTGTGAACATTTCCGTGGATTCCGTGAAAAGTTTCTTAGCGTGTGAGGATGTTGTGCTTGCAAGTCTGACCAAACTTTCATGGTTAGAAAATCCCAACCGGATACCCATTATGTCATGTTGCGGTTTGTCAGGTTGGCAGTAGCATAATTATACGTCCGCGTAGGGTAAAATCAGATCTTTCTTTGAAGCAGAGAATGTTTGTGTATAAGACGGTAGGACAACATTTTCTTGGAAGGATGTTTTAACTGGTTGTGCCATGTGGAAAGATAAAGGTGATATTCTCCAGATATCTCCTCGAATAACACCCGCTTTGTCGCATTCTGAGTATCATGACAAAGTTCTACCGTATTTGTTAAAAGATACGGGATGGAGAGAATGCAGGTCAAATAGTTCATTGGGATGTTCCAATAAGCAGAGTTGTTAGATTCAACGAAATGACATAAATCTTTTAAAAAGTATTTAAAGTATGGCAACAGTTTCACTCACACGCGCCAAATGGCTGTGAATCGTGCAAGTGACTGCAACAGTCCAATTGACTTTGTAAATCAGATTAATTCCATATCGACGAACTTCAAAATATGTGACCTACTCAGACTTGCCAACCTCCCAAGGACGCGGATCGTTGCCATGGCGCCGAAGCTATATGGCGTTAGGAGATTTCTCAGTGAAAATAAGCTGAATATATGGTATCTTTAAATTGACGGTACCATTTTATTCTCGGTCCCACAGAAGAGATAATCATACGGATGTGTTGAGAAGAGCCTCCTTTATGTGGATCCGAATGATAATCGAAAAGTTATGCGAGTTTCGGAGAGTTATCCGGTTTTGAAGCGGAAAAATCGCGATTTAACACTTAACTCCAAAATCTGATCGATTATCACTCGGATCGACATATCACTTTTATTCTTCTACATTTAGGTGTAATTTATATAGCAATCGTATGAAGAATAAAGTGGTACGGCCCTTTTTCCTTAGGTACATAAATCGCGACACAACTTATATGGCCTCGAAAAAATACCACTTTTTGCCATTTTCGTTGGCAATTAAAACCACATTGAATACCACCAAGAAAAACGAAAATGGTACCAAATGAAAAAGTTATTCTTCATTAATAACATATTAAAAGAAAAAAATGTATCATTGCATTGTTAGTTGTCAGTGGTCATTTACATGAGACTACCAAACGGTCCAAAAACGGCCTTGTCCAAGCGAGATCGGCGCCGCGTTTGTCCGCCCCACTCATGGGCCGGACATACTGGGGCGCTCGTTGATAGCCTGCGGGCCCGAGTCACACATCTGTTTATTTAGTGGCCGCTATTTAATTAACTGTCTTGCCGTTACGAACCAGAGCATCGTTGGGACTGACCACGGTATCAGCAAAGTTTTTTTTTGTTTTTTTTGCAGTTGCGAAGCTTAATAAACGTTTTTTTCCATTTCGAATCGTTAGTTTGCTATATGGATGAGTCCTTTGTAGCTCCTCGAGGTGGTCTCGATATGATTTAGGATCATTAATTTTGGTATATGTTTAAAAAAATTATATATGAATGGGGGTTTTTTTTTAGAGGATGTGGTACGTAAATGGTTCCCGTTCCTCACTTTGGCTTGGGATAGATATGGTCCGGTTTTTATTTCCCATGGCGGCTCAACCCTACGCGCGCGAACGGGACTCGACACCCCCACGCCAATATGTAGCGTGGCAGAGGTGTGTTGGAACGACCAGCCTCACTATGGATAATGAGTGCGCCCATGGAGGTGTCTTCACGGGCAGAATATCGCGCGCGCGTCTGTGTGAGTATATGTGTGTGTGTTAGTGCGCTCCCTGTGTTTATAAACACAGGGGTCGCGTGACACATTACATAAATTCTTATGTAAGCGGTTACATAAACACAAAACACTAAACGTTAATGCAACCAATTACCAAGATATAACATATAGCCGATGGTACACACAATGTATGCAAATAAAAAGCTTACAGAACCAAAGTAGCTAAACAAACATAAAGCCTCTGCCTTAGTTGATAACACACCCGGGTATTGGAGGCAGCATGATACAAGCACCTCCCCCCTGTGGGTCCGTGGACAGAATAGGCCCACTGTATCCTCCTGCATGTCGTAAGAGGCGACTAATAGGGGGCAACCTGTTGGCCGTGGGTTGCGACTCGCGTCGGTGGACAATGGAATCCAGGTGGTTGAGCAGAGCGGTCCTTTTGAGGGCTATATCTGCAACACACTACTCTGGCCCGGTCCCCCTGTGGGTGCGGGGGTAGAATAGGCCCATTGTATCCTCCTGCATGTCGTAAGAGGCGACTAATAGGGGCAATCTGTTGGCCGTGGGTTGCGACTCATGTCGGTGAACAATGGGATCCAAGTGGTTGAGTGGAGCGGTTCTTATGAGGGCCGTATCTGCAACACATCACTCTGGCCCAGATTTCGGCAAGACGAGAGGCTGGAATGGCCTAGTCCAGTCAATCGGCTGGTGGTGACTTGCCCAAGGGTACTATTTGCATTTTTATCTTTTTCAACATCATCCACTTTTATGTCCCTCTTTTTTCCATTTTTCTTAGAAGGCGGCTGCTTAATCAGGTCAAACTAATCTATTAACCTTTCTAGGCGCCATATAACACATACGTGTTGGTGTGCCGTTAAACCCTATTCTCACTCACTCACTCACTCTCTCTGCCCGGATTTCACCTAGACGAGAGGCTGGAATGGTCTGGTCTAGTCAATCGGCTGGTGGTGACTTACCCTTGGAAAATCGTTTCCATTTTTGTCTTTTCCATCTCCATTTTCATTTATCCTAGAAGGCGGCTGCTTAATCAAGTCAATCTTATATATTTACCTTTTTTGGCACCATATAACACATGAGTGTTGGTGTGCCGTTAAACCCTATACTTACCTTACCTTATTCTTGCTCGCGCTCGTATAGGACACACCTATACAACTCATATCAAGGGAAGAGCCCATCCCTGAATGCATTCCTTGTCAATGTACCTACCATGTCAAGCACATTCTCATCGAATGTGCTGATCTGATTTTGATCCGAAATCGCTTCTTCCAGGTTCAAACCCTTTCAGAATTGTTTGAAAGGGTGAATCCATACAAGATACTTGGATTCATAAGAGAGATTGGTCTTTTCTTTAGATTTTAGACCGTACAATTCTCAAATTATTATACATAATTCAATTAATATAATTCAATTAATACAAATGGGTTTAATTTTTAGTTAGTTTTAACCCTTGACTTCTTAGTATTCGTTTTACCCCTTTAGTAATAACCCTAGTGACCGTTAAACCCTATACTTACTCACCTTACACAAGCACCTGTTTCCGTCACATGGTTATATAAGGATGCGCTGAAGATAAGAGTTGGTACCCTGTCTCAAATTAGTAAATTGAATTGTCAAGTCCACTTATAGCACTGATCGTAGTATGATCAAATGCTAGAGATTAAATGTTTAAAAGAGATAACATGTTTGTGTTCCGTTAAGTGCAGATGCCCCAGCTATACATCACCAGTTCAATCACCTTACAGGAATGTTGGGCTGGAATGCGAAATCCTATTTCCGTCCTTACTTCAAAGTGGAGTATTCACGTACTCCTCAATATTGCGCTTTGATATTTTATAAGATGCAAATTCTGTGTATTCAACATAATATTCTTTGACGTAAGGACCATTGTTTTACCTGTCAGCCTTTATATGGGAGTACGAAGCCCATCACATGTCGGAGCTTGCTGTCCATTAATCAATGCGTTATTCTTGTTGAATAGAAAGGGAAAATACCAACACTGTTTCATCATGAATTCCTGCCTGATAAAATAAAGTAGCACTAAGGTATGCGTAATGTCATATAAACTCATTTAGTGTCACCAACACTTAATTCAATGTCATGGCGTCTTTTCCGTTGCACAACATTCATAATAAATAGGCTCCGTCTATTTGGTCTCAATTCACTGATACAATTATAATTCATCGCGTTCATAAATTCCAACGATACAATCATTATGCCAGATTTCACATAGACGAATTATAGTAAAATCAACATTCAATCATTATAAATAACTCTGTAAATCAGCGAAATTTTGGGGTAAGCTTTTAATATTCATGTTAAGGACTGAAAATACATCTCTGATATGCTTTTTGCTACCCAGGAGTCTATAAAATGAGTCAACACAATAGTAATAACATTCATTGTCGTGAGATATACTGTTACTTTATTATCAGGGTTTCGGTCAGCGAGGATACCATGGCCTGTTTCTGGAACATGTCCCCTTAATAACCATTCAAGTAATTGTCAAGAGTCATTTGAACGGGGGATAGATGTATTTCTTACACTACAAACACCTACATGGAACCACAGTTAGATATTTGTAGTGGACATATTTATGAAAAAGCCTATATAATGTGCGATGTTATGCGCATATGCAATTCTGCATTAGAGAAATATCATACATCATTTTAATTGCACTCGAAAACTACACGCGAGTGATACTCATTATTTTACTTATCTAGTAGCGTGCCTTTTCGATCTTGCACGTTGTTGATGGGCACAAATTGTTTTTGATGACAATCTGACCATCATATGACCAGCAAAGTAAAATTGTCTTATTCTTTTTCAGCAAGTCGATTTAAATCTTCATTGATAAACCGTTTTGTAATACCGTTCTCTGTATGCAGTAACTTTGGCCAACTTAGAGCGATTAGGCCCTGTAGCTTTCCCCGAACACGATAGATGCGGATGATTAAATGAGGTAGCAAATCAATGTCAATTTCATTCCTTAGAAAAGGAAGCTCAACTTAAACAGGATCATCGAGCTTCTATCCCTGCAGGCCGTAAACTATGAAGGAATTCCTCTGTGTATCCTGTTCCAGCCTGTCAGTCTTTAATTAAAATAGATCAATCTTTTCTTGGAACTGCTTTATCGTCTCTTTTCTTTAATCATGTATTTTAGTTCTTTAACTTCTTTGTTCATGCAATTCTTCCTCTTACCGTTTCGTCTTGAAATGCTTTTATGAACGCTTATGCAAATTTGTCTTGATTCGTCTTGATTCATCGCGAGTTCTTGGCCACGTTGATCGATTTCATTAGGAAACAGATTTACTGCAAAAACCTCGCTTATTATCCGGTTTGTTGGCCAGTACTTCTCAATGAAATTGACACCAGTGCTTCGGCACTATCCACTCTTTTCATTAACGCACATCCTTGCTTATAACATTATCAGTCCATCCTTGGGAAAGAGGCAAACAAATCCACAAATTACTGAGAATTATTTCTGTTAAAGACTTAAAACGAACACGACTCAAGTGGCCCCACCAGCAGATCTTCCCGGACATATCCACAGGGTTGCCCACCCAGCAAAAAGAACAGCACAGGCTCTTTAGGTTTGGTGAACCTGGAGGGATCACAGAGTTATACGATGGAGACAATCAGCCACCTGGCGTAAGCTAAAAGAGGTAGCGAACGCCAGCACAATAGGAGAGGTTTGATTCCTCGAGCATAAGAGGGCGTCCTAGAACCACAGAAGAGGGTTTTTGTACAACTGTCTTGGCTCTTATAGCGTCTGAAGGTTTTTTATCAGTCAAGCAAGTTACCTCAATGTACCAAATAGAGTTCAGTTAAAGCATTCGGTGATAGCCTTGTTGCAATGAATATCCACACACCGCACCTACAGCCAGCACCTGGCTCACTGCACCCATATACTCACGTCCGGTATCGACCTGAAGCAGACTTCTTTCGTATATCCTTTCAAGTGCTCCTGCAGCCTCTTTAGCCTCTTTTGTGGTCAGTGGCTCTACCGCTTTGTAGCTGAAGGCCACGTCTGCTACTGTTCGACGGCTTGTGCCATCCATCGTTATGTGTTCTAGCAAGAGTCTCGTAATGGCCTACAAAATGTAGCGCTCAAACCTCACCCCTCAGGTGGTGCTGGCATACGCACTAAACCACAGTATAAGGACAGGGATGAAACACAGTCTTTTCAGATTACTTGAACTTGTAGGCAACCTGGCGTCCACGCGCAGGATAATGAACCTGAAAGCAGGGGCTTGGTGAAAACGAGCATGGCTTGCACAGGCTGAAGCTGCACGATTAGAGAAGTTGCCACCACTGAAGGCTAGGGCGATCACCATGGCGCCTTTTTCAAGTATTGCTATCAAGTCTATTGTTGTTACATAACTTCATGATGTCAACTAGTATGATACCTTACTTCATTAGAATTTCCTTTTTGGCCACAGTGAAGGCAACGTCAGTAACAACCAAGCCCACGTCGCGTGGCGTTAAATGAAGATCCCAGAGCCATACATACATACATCAGATACAGCCGCACTGTGGAAAAGTGCGTTGACGACTTGACGAGCATTTCTCCACCGGCACTTGGTGAAGTCATAGTGCAGCAGAATTTACTTCCTATCAAAGGGATTAAGGATATTTCTCTTTACAGACATGGCTTGTGTTATGATATTTATCTGGCTCTTTTGACTTTTGAAACCCTCCCCCTCTTTACCATTATCAACACGACATGTTTCACTAGCCCGGGTCAACCTCTGCCCTTAAGACGGGGGTGTGACCCTGATAAGTAGTCTTGGCTGGTACCTTTTCCCATTGGCCAATGACCCTTCGAGCCCACGCCCCATGTTAGCTGTTGGGGTTGACCAATGGGAGGCCAGCTGTGGTTCTGAGCGTAATCCAATGCCGGAACCCTAATAAAATAGCTGGCATCGCGGAAATTCAGAGAGATCTACCTAGTGAAGAGACGAAGTATCTGAACAAGATTCTGACCCGAGATTCCAGAGAAAGCTAATAAGCCAAACTCGAATAAATCAACAAGAACTCAACTCCTCGACTCGTGTGTTTTCTCTGGCTAGTGTCCCCACTCAAGCAACTTCAAGCAGCTACAATATTCCTATATTCGAAGGAGTGCGCAGAAATATAATTATAACAAGAGTATAGCTATATGAAGGAAATATAGTTATAAGACTTGTAGGCGCGGGGACAACAGTTGTGGCACGACGGCTGTGTTTGCTGTACTACCATGCAAACCGTACCAAAACGATGCCAACGTAGGTTTTGGCCTTGGCCTCATGGAGCTTACTCAAAAGCTTTACCTGTTTGGCAATTCGAGCTGCGGTCCTCTGAACTGCAGCCATTTTTCTTGAGGTTTGTGTGGGTTCAGACTTACTAGTCACCCTAAACACCACAACCGACGTTGCCTCAGCTGATATCAACATCTTGTGGTTGGGATTCGTTGCTTACTATAATTGTGTCTCTTAAATGAAAATACTATGCTGTTGCTTAGGCCGCGGTAAGTGGGGCTCAACATATGCCACAGCAGTACTTAAAGTACTTAAAGCATGGCCAGCCGGATTTTCTATTGGGTTTGGGAGAAACATACCAGAAACACCTGAGTACAGCTGTACTGCCTGACCAAGAGTGCGTGTTATGCTACTGCCCAGTCAGGCCTCGTATCAAACATACAGCTAAACGACCTCTTCGTCTGTCATTGAGGTTATTCTTACTCGCTCTCGTATAGGAAACACCTATACAACTCATGCCTTTCTATCAAGGGATGAGCCCTACAACGTCAAGCACATTCTCATCGAATGTGCTGATCTGATTTTGATCTGAAATCGCTTCTTCCAGGTTCAAACCCTTTCAGAATTGTTTGAAAGTGTGAATCCATCCAAGATACTCGGATTCATAAGAGAGATTGGACTTTTCTATAGATTTTAGATCATACAATTCTCAATTATAATTCAATTAATACAAATGGGTTTAATTTTTAGTTAGTTTTAACCCTTGACTTCTTCTTATCCTTTCGTATTCGTATTTACCCCTCCCTAGTAGGCACCATATAACACACTAGTGTTGGTGTGCCGTTAAACCCTATTCTTACCTTACCTACCTTACCTTACACATGCTACGACTGCAACAAGCAGTCTCTTTTGGTTGTCACGTCAACAGAGGCCTCTGGCACAAGAGCTCTGGAGTCGTCAGCTGGGACAGCAGCCATATCTGGCTCTGCAATCAGACATGCTGTTTCTTATACATGCCATCGAAGCCTTACCCGGCAACCGCTGCCACAGCCGTCTTTAGCATGGTCACAGGTTTGTTTCTGCTGTCATCATCCCCCAGAGAGGTATGCTGTCCGACTTTTACCAGATTCAGGGCCAGATGTTTTGTGCAAACAGTCGACTTTGTCACCTCGTGGAGATTGTTCCAGTAACACGTGACAATAACTATGGTTGCAAATTTAGAGGTTTTTTCTTCAGGGACTCATTCTAAAATACTGGACTCGATTCCATGTGTTTTCAACATTTGTGTAGTCTTGTACACTGATTTCTTTTTCCTTTAAATAATTATTCACCTGTGCCTCTATTACATTGATACTTGATTATTATGATATTCATATGATGCCACACACTGAATTAGAAATTCATAAATACTTTTGATATCCTCTCATCCACATTCACATTTTTACAAACACTACCCATCACGTTGTGGGGACGATGAACTACCGAAAGTTGCGTAGTGTATAACAGACAAATATTATGTAGAGGAAATCTGGACTTCACAGTGGTTCATTGGTGTCCCCAAGATTTCGAAGGTTTTTCACAAACCTATAATGCCCTCAATAAGCACACTCTTGCTGGAGACGTAGTGCCAACTGCGAGAATTCTTCGTCGCAGGGGATCAAAATGGAAACGAATATTTTGTGTTTGCGCGTTAACCGTGAAGTAAGCGCATTAAGGCGATAACTTCCGGTCGAGCTTGGGACCGCATTGCTCTGTGCTGCCACGGACAAAACGGCAACGCTGTCTCTCACTCTTATGCATATTTCGGTTTTTCGGGAACCGAAAGAAACTCTTACCCGACCTCTCGTTGTTTCTACACTATACCGCACAACAATAAGCCATAGTCCAAATTGTGAGTGTAACAAACCGTGAAGAATCTTTTTATAAACCATCAACGAGCCGCGACAAAAATGGCGAAGTTTGTTGACCTTCGTGATCAGCGAGCATCGAGCAGCGAACGTGACGTCACCGGACGAATAATTCCGAACGTTGCCGAGCGGGAAGTTCAACGAGTGGAAGACGAAAACACACACTTTAAAATCATTTTTTAAAGGAATAGGGAGCCCAAAGTAACCGCTATTGATATGAATACCATCATTGAAGTTTATTCTTTCGAAAAAATTGTGTCTGTGATCTTTAAACTACTTAATATGAAAGAGCACAACCCAGTGGGTCTGCTCACGTAGGTCCTTCAGTAAAGAGTTGTACTTTTGGGTGAGTTCCAAGACTCTGCTGCGCGTGGCTGCCTTTAAATGCCGGCTCCGACAGTCATTTTTTCTTGGTCAGCGCTTTTGTGGCGAGCAGTCGTCGATAATGTACAGGGTTGGCTCACCCTGAAAAAGCAGGTTGAAGTCCCAAAGTTAGTCCTGGAGCCGCTCACCAGGGCCAGCAACGTACACTCTGGGGTCGGCTCACACCCACGTCCGTGTCAGGCTTCGTCTCATGCTACTGCTGATAGGCAAGCATGCCCTGGGCGTACAGTTGGTTCGGAATGCCCTTGACCTCGACCTTTGTAATGTTCGGGTTGTATTGGCTGGGTTTTTTAAAGAGCAGCAGGATGCCCTTCATGCTGCAAGCCCGTACGTTCAGGTCGATGCTCCACAGCGTGTCACTCTAATTGTACATGAGCTTCCAATGGCAGAGCACCCGGTCATACAAAATTGTGGGCGAACCCATGAACTGATAGCGGATCATGCAGGCCAGCTCTGTCCGGGTGACCTTGTCATATTCCAGGGAGATGCTTTTGATTGTGTGGTTGGCATTGGTGTCATCCGTGTCGCAAATCAGACGACTGTAGTCGTTGAACATGAGCCCAGACTTCAACCTGTTGCCAACCTTGCACTGGTTAAACTCTATCTTGTTCGTATTTCGTTTTCGGATGTGTTAACGACCTGGCACTGGAAATTTTTACCGTTCCTGTATTAACTTCTATTGGTGCTGAAGCAATGGCACACGTCACTGTCATCGATGGACAAGACCTCATTACCACAGGTTTTGTACAATGCGGTGGTTGATGTTAACCTAGCATTGGGTGAAATTGACAGGTGGCTTTAAGCGAACTAATTTGCAGAGTGTTATTCAATGTTTGTGTATTTAATAATTGTTTGAAAGGAAAGAAATTGCATCAGGCGGTCGCAATGAATACTTGGCTTTTATTGATTATGTGTGGAAACAGCGATTCATAGATGGTGTGAATGGCAAGTGTCTTGAAATACAATTGCTGAATCATTATTTGCTAGTTTTCATCTCGAAAACCTCGATCATTCGCATAATAAAACACACAAAACAATTACTTAATCAACCAATTTATCAAAAATAGAATTAACACATGAGACACTAGTGCATTTAAAGTGAATGTGCCATCTATTAACAACGTTCAATGGACAGTAACATCAACAGGTAAATCTTCACATTGAGATATTGAATTTAGTGTTGACGTAGAATACTTCATAGCAGCATATCCGGCGAGCACCCGGAATGTTAATGAGGGGGCTAAATCCAACGCAGCAGTTATTGTTGTGGTATTTAAATATTTCGAATCCCGCTTGCTTCAAGGTGTATAAGATATTACATGTCTTGAGATAGTCGGCCATTTTCATAGGGTCTTTGTGCGTAGGGGTGTGCAGCTCTACCAGTATTTGACGCACTTTATGGATGTGTCCTGTTTCTATGATGTCACGAATGACTTCCCACTCGTATTTCTCAATGTCGATTTTCATTATATCTATCACTCTCTGAAAGGTCATAATCACCATCATCATTATCATAGTCATTACTTTTATCATCATTGCCAATATACGCATCATTATCATAATCATTACCATAATTGTCGCACCCATAATTGTATATTAACATCACCATCGTCATTATCCGTCGTCTTCTGTCGCCATTGTCATTGTTAGTTATTTCAATGGACAGATTTCCAGTCTGACAAGCAACTGCCAAATGTCGTCACAAGAAGTTAATATTTCGTTGATTAATCGGTAACCTACCTCCGAATGACCGAGCTTTTTGAGAATCGTTTGGACACGGTTCAGCTCCCAAGTACCGTTAGGACCCGCTCTCTCATTCTTCCCCGAAACACCGAGGTTATAGAAATACATGTTTGGTTTAATGATGCGTGTTTCCTGGTATATCCTACAGTGGGGATGAGGAATAAAGCAAGTGATGAAAGTATCAACGTATAATAAGCGTGTACACTTTAATCTTAAAATGGAACAGGCCATTGTGGTATATATAAACAAAGAGGCTCGGCTCTTGATTTTATGCATATGGGAGACAAGTGCATCGTTGACTCTGAACGGGGTTTCGTATGAACTCTTTGTATCTGTCTTGATAGTAAGTTGCTTGGAAACAATTATCAAGCTTACGTGGGATCGAACATTCTGACGTCACACCCGAACGCTTCATGCATGTAGTCGTCGAAGGAGGAGTCTTTTCCGATTCTATCAGCACACGGCAAATGTGTTTTTACCACCTTATGTGTTTTATCATTAAGAGATAAACGATAAAAAGGATCATTGGCTTCAACAGTTGTACCTTTGATTGTGTTGAAATAGTGTACGAGATGGATCTTACCCAAAAGAGTAGATGAGGCAGTTGTTTTTCTTGGGTCCGTACCGATCTGAGGCACACAGCTCATAATCGTCAGATGGGCCGCGGGACTTTTTCAGCGGGCCTCCACACTCCGTCGTCACTGTGGTAGCCAATCTGAAGTCAAATCGTTATGGAGAGAATACAGTAGATTGCTCGATTATGGAGATACATGCAATGGCAACTAACGGGCAATCTCTCGAAGTTCAAAATGGCGGCCACCATATGGTGCGATGATGGGTGAAGATAAAACGCAAATGATAAGACGTTACACCATAAATACAAATGCCAACTTCACAATGATGCTGCAGATCTTACTATCGGCAATATTGGAATATAATCAATGTGATTTTCTTAGCTTTAACAACATAAAGAAACCAACCGTTGCAATTCTTTCTGGGCCTCAGTGATACTCGTAAAGTTTGTATAGTGATCGAACGATTGTCGAAATGATAACATGGCCTTCGGTAGTAGGAGCGTATCATCCTGGAGAGAATACAACAGAACTGGAGTGGGGATGCGACAGCATAATCATAATCCATATGAAGAAGCTCCTACCATACGGCAAAATAATAAACATGAAATACATTGCAATGGAAACATAACAGAGCCACCCTAATTGTTGAGTTAATTGTCTCTCTAATTGTTGCGTTCTGTGTCAGTACAGTTATCACGCAACATCCTATTACGATCAATGTTCCACTTGGTTGTATTCTACTGATTCGTGAGAATCAGTTGAGATTTATTGTATAATAATTTCTCCCCCATTTTGCTGGCCCTATTTCTCCATTTCCCGCAGAATGCTACCTGTTCGTCGGTCAAAACGGGGCCTTGCCGCTGCACCTCAACCAACTGGGTCCGATTCAACGGATAACGTGGCCTTCCCGCCATTTCCAGCAGTACCTCCAGCAGCCCATCAACCCTTCTAGATTGACACGCAAACAATCGTGGACCGACTGTACCAAAAAATGAAGCAGGATGGCTTTCTACCCGTTCCCCAGCAAATGGCCCTTCCTCAACAGACCACGTCGGGGCTACCCCCAACAGCAAATCCAGGGCCGGCCACGACGTCACAAGAAATGCCCGCTAGCGAGGCCCAAGCCTTACTAGTAAACCAAGCATTGTCCAATATTGTTCACCCAGGTGAGTCCCTGGTTACCGAGCTTCCTCCTCAATCAAACTGCTCACGTCTTTTGGCCCCTTTAGGGGCATGGCATGACAAATTGGTCAATTTGCACGACATGCTCAATCCAACGGAAAATCTAGATGAGCTACCACCTAAAGCAAATCCACCACCGTTATCTATCAATGATTGGACTTCAGCATTTCTCATACTGACAGCCATTGCATGTGAGCAAAGGCCTGATGTAGCTCCTGGCATATTGAAACATAGCAACGGTACAAAAAACGGTACAAAGTCTTTCGGTCCCCAAGTTTGGCGTAGCTACGACCGAAATTTTCGTAGAGCTCTCCAGTACGACTCCAATGTGCAATGGGTCAAGTTGACCTCGAATTTTACACAGATGCCACCCGCCCCACCAAAGTTAACCTAAATTTCCCTACCGTTCGCTAGCAATACAATACATTCAATCAGCCCTTTCGGCTAGACATTCTGGGAGTTCCAACGCACCGGCCGCTGTACAGATGTCTCGTGCCGCTTCCGTGGTAATTCTAAATTAAGACATAGCCAATCGTTTTTCAATGCAAATCAAACTGTAAGTTCACTATCGTTGCCAATTTTATGTGACGCATCCACCAAAACAATACTGCATGTAGACTCATCGACACAGACTGAACTCGACGTGACAAAAACGCACGAAGCAGACTGAACACGATCAGACAAAAATCCACGACTCAACGACGCAGACCGAACTTGATGACTCAGGCACTACCTCGACTAAAACCCACGAAGTATCCGTCTCCACATCGAATTCCCCGCCGGACTGCGACTTGACATGCGACATCGACATTGAAACGACTGTACAAAAGCAAAGATTCCACAAGACAACCGACGGAAAGACCAAGAAAAAAAGGAAAAACAAAGCAAAAGCCGTTAAGGCCCAGACAGCTCAGTCTGCTCCAAATGACAGTAGGACGTTGACACCGATCCACACAATAGACGATTTTCATGAATCACTTGACGACTTACACATTTATGATTTCTACCCAAATTTAAATCCCCTTCTCTATCACGACCAATCCATCTACCACCTTGCTAACCACGACCCTGACATGGCTACGGACGACGACATTTTCATCGACGCTAAGACAACACAAGACTACATCCCGAGAGTTGTTAAGGTTGGCTGGTGACGTTCGCCACAGACTGTTAAAGCGACTCGAGTTTCATGACCCCCCATCCATTCTCAACGGACTTGTGGTAACGTGTGATGCCGTCTACCCTCATGCAAATGTTGTTTACCTGCTTTAATGTAATTCCTTTGTGGATGCAATCTTATTCCCATGTGGCTGACAAAATCCAATTAAGTTCTACTGAATTCGCCCGCGTTACCTTTCTCTTATGTAAATTGTATCCAATCAACAGATTTAAAATTGCAAATGCGCGGAGTAGTTCGATAAGTTTAATTATCGGGGTTTCAGCTTCATCTGAAATGTATTCAGGCTATTCATGCATCACTGATTGCTGCCAATTTGCCACGGCCAGTAAGATATATGTATTTTAATTTGTTTGTCGATTGTCCAATGGTGCATGTGAATTGCTGTGATTCATTTGTTATTATTTTATTTTAATTTTTGTGTTATATATAATGTAGTGATGTACTCATCTTTTATAGAAAGAGATTATGTCGTATAATAAGATAATGGGTTTATATATTATTCAGATATGCAAAGGCCTGATTCAAACAAAGAGATTAACGTTGTCTGAATGAGCAATATGTGTTTTTATGTTTTAATATGAAGGAAAATCTCAGTCTATAATTGAGAACTTTTACGTGTGAACAAATGTCTTAATGTACATGAGAGTTATTATATATTAGTATATGTCATGTTTGGTTCACTTTAATGTTTGTACAGTGGAAGTACAAAATTTATAGAAAGGGATAATGTTGTGGCTTAACCCGTTTATTTTTAAACTGCACATCACGCCCTTAAAGGTATTCTCCACTGTGACATGATATGTATGGGCCTCGTTGTAATCGGTCAGTATAGTGGCCGCCTGTGATTGGTCAGCCAATTACAGATAGAGCTGGTCTCATGAGGGGACATGGGATTGGGTATATATTGAAGGAGCGTCCAAGTTTCGGGAGCTTACCCCCAGAATCCGAAGCGGGTCGACGCGACTCCAATATATACAGCATAAGACCGGTTATACGGCGGTGTTGGTATCGTTGTCAATAAATATATCTCGTACGCAGTGAAGTCTTGATATATCTGAGTAAACAGCTCACTAAGGGAATGACCATATATGGCAGCGTGTCGTTAATTACCTGTTTCAAGGTTTAACGCAACGAGCTGCAGTCGCCTCCTTAAGAGGTTTGTATTGCAAAGGTGTGCAGCAAGACCAGAACATAATCATAATCCGTACGAAGAAGCTCCTACCATACGGCAAAATAATAAGCATGAAATATATTGCAATGGAAACATAACAGACACCTACTTGGGGCAATATCATTGGCAGCATATCGAATACATGTCCAAGAATGAAAACAATCAGTGGCACAGCTACACCTAGCCCTACAAGACGTCTGCGTAGACGTCTTACCTTTTTTCGAAAAAACGCAATGCGAATATTTTTAGATCGATTCAGACAACTACCAAGCACAAAACATACACAAGTGATGGAGTTATAGAATGCAATGATGTTTTACGGACGATTTTATCCCTTTTCGGCGGGGGATTTCATCCATGGTAATTATTTATAGTTCGATCAATTTGGGAAGCGGTAAAAAGTCAGAAACACAGCAACATGTTTGTTTTACAAGTTCAAGACCACATGCATTGCCCATGCGCAGAATGACGAAGTCTAATGCTAAGCCCGGGGGGGGGGCACTTAAGTGTAATGATATAGTATACATGTGCCGCACGAAGGGGGTGGTTTTTTGACATCTCGACTTTTACGACGGGTTAGACAATCGCATAATACCTTGTACGATGGAGTAGTATACTTTTTCTCATTCTCAACGAGTTCAACGGGTACGGGATTTCGAGGTCCCGCGGCACACCCCTATCCGAGTTAGGGTAAGTGCCCCCCACTTGGGATGCTAAGGCAATGCGGGAAATCGCGAGAATTAATAGTTTCCAAAATGGCAGACTTCGTATCGCGATTTGTTCGGAAACGAACTATCGATGGCATTTATTGAAGAATAGCGTCGAGTGGTGGTAAGTTTTTTGGAGCGAAAGGTCTATTTTTTGTAAAGGCTCTTGATATATGTTATTTTCTAGGTGCGAAATGTAGCCCTTCGCGAGATATAGTCCAAACTAAATATCGCCGACTGTGTTTTGACTAACTGTTCGTAACGGTATAAATTCATGTTACCGTTACACCGGAGCTAAGCTACACCCACCGCGGCAACGCAGCGAACGATTCGTTTTGTCTTCCCGAGTCTGCAACCGAAACACACAGGTGCAGATGATTTCTAGTAGTATATATAATAGTGATTCTGCTTCTAACAACTGTCCATTCGCCAATGAGCCCGAGTTTCTGGACATAACATGGACATTATCAAATAATTCTGTTGCACTTTACTGGTGAATTTAACCCTGAAAACACGAAAACAACGCAGTAGTAAGAGACGGTTCTGGAGCAGCCCACCTCATCTATACTACATGGCTCGTTGCGGATTACTCAGGACACTTGTTTCGGGTTCCTGCTCTACTTTGAGAGGGTAGCACAAAAAGGCAGGTTTGGTCTGACCCCCAACAGGCCTGGAAACTCTGTTTGCGGCTGTCCATCTTTTCGAGTCGAACAGAGAGAGCTTCACCTTGTTGACACGCTGGCCATATATCTTGTGGCCTTCATCGCGCAGCATGTAAACCCCATGACGGAACTGTTTTTTTGTGAACAGGGACTCCATGTATTGGTCGTGGTGTAGGTACTTCTTCAGCTTATTTTTGGTCAGGGCTACCACCGTTTATGGCTACTTGTGTGCGTGCGTGCGTAATTTTAAATATCAAAAAAATTTAATTGCAAATTAATGAGGACGATGACCAGGGCGCTCCACAACGTGCCAACAGTTTACACAGCAGTGCTGTCCTTTCGCATCACCCTTATTGTGATTATGACAGTTTGCACGACCTCATCCTGAGCTGGCACAAGCATACGCACGTAATAATAACTTAGACAAAGACTTTGCGTCGATATGATATTTCACCCAATTGCAATTTGTGAGCTTCATTCCCTAGCCAACAGGGTAGACCAAAAGTCACCAGGCTTTGTTCCATTTATAACAGGAACAAATGTAATAGTATCAGTATCAGCGCCCACACCAGAAGACAACCCCAGACGAATGATCTTACCACTTGATAACATGGTATATTCACAGTTAACTGAATATAGATGCTGATTACAACAATATAGTGTCACGGGCGTAGATATTGGTTACGACTTTCCTGGAAAGCGTGTTTTCGAAACTTACTTGGTATGGATGCTACAGCAGGTACAAAACAGGGAACATTAACATATTATTTTAGGCGCCCGGCATCTGCAAATGATGCTGATTCTTTTGCTTACTTTGAAGCTGACACTGACAGCTCTTCTGCCAGCTGTGAAAGTGAACCTGAAGCCACCGCTATCAAGGTAACCGCCAAGCCCAAGCGACGGAAACGAAACTTCTGCGACACGTGGCTGACAACCAACTCCTTGATACATTACGATATTGAAAAGAATGAGATGTATTGTGATACGTTTCGAGCGACTGATAAGACAAACAACGGCCAAGGGTACACATAATTTCCGGGTCAGTACGCTACTGAGGCACATCGGTACTTACAGGAAGCGTGGGAAGAAGGATTAAAGTCAACCACTGAACACGTGGAGGCTACTAAACATATTACTATGGGTCAAACTCTTCAAAACATGAACCAGAAAATTATATCCGAGAAGGAAGAGGGCATACTGACAGCTTTGGCTTGCCAAAGAACAACTGCCAATTCATAAATACTCCAGTCTTATGTGCATCCTGGAAGAGGTGGATTGCCCAAATATTTGCTTTTTGAGTATTGGGCATGAGACCCATCACTTTCATGACAAACACTGAACTGGATTCATGGGACAATGATAACATTGACACTCTTCTAGAGCAGTATGGTGAACGGAAAACCAGTCATAACATAACCAGGGAGGCTATTGTAGATTCACAGGCTACTAGAAATGAATGGAAGGAACATAAAACACTGGTTAGAAGTCAGGGTTATCCCAGAGACAAGTTCAGGGAACAGTTCCCAAATCTAGGCAAATTAGCAACTCTTGCATTGACAGCCCCCTGTCACACTGCAGGGTGTGAGAGGGGGTTTAGTGCATAAAGTCCACCTTCATAAACAGACTCGGAGAACTGTTATGATATTAATCTGGCTCTTTTGACTTTTGAAACCCTCCCCTTCTTTTCCATTATCAGCACGACATGTTTCACTAGCCCGGGTCAACCTCCTCCCTTAAGACGGGGGTGTGACCCTGATAAGTAGTCTTGGCTGGTACCTTTTCCCATTGGCCAATGACCCTTCGAGCCCACGCCCCATGTGAGCTGTTGGGGTTGACCTTTGTGAAGGGGGACCGGCTATACCTGAACCAATGGGAGGACAGCTATGGGTGGGGTCCCGGGCGTAACCAAATGCCCGGAGCCCCGATAAAATAGCTGTCTTCGCCGAAATTAAGGGTGAGCTACCTAGCGAAGAGACGAAGTATCTGAACAAGATTCTGACCCGAGATTCCAGAGACAAGCTTATAAGCCAAACTCGAATAAACCAACAAGAACTAAACTCGTGTGTTTTCTCTGGCTAATGTCCCCACTCAAGCAACTACAAGCAGCTACACTATTCCTATATACGAAGGAGTGCGCAGAAATATAAATAACGAAGAAGTATAGCTATAAGGAAAATAATAGTTATAAGAAGAATTATAGTTATAAGAAGTGGTGTAAGAGTCCGGATATCTGATAACTTAAACTGTTATCAGAACACAACATCCCGGTACAAAGCGCTCTACTACATGCTCCTTTGTACAGGAAAACAGCTGACAATTGCTACGCCGAGAATTCGCACGAATCCAAATCCAACCATGTCGCAGAGCAGCAGCAGTGATGACGGACACCACGAGACAACAAACACAGAGGAGAGACGGGCAAACCCCGATGCGACGCCATTGCAGACATGGCAGCCGTCATTACCGGAGCCTTCCGCCTCATTGCCGACAACCAGGTATCGGCACACGAAGCTACTCTGCACCAGCTTCAGCCATCCGAAAAGAGCCCCTCCCTGCCCGACCAAATAACCTACGAGGGAAAGCCAACGGAAAACGTGGAGGAATTTCTCCATAGATCCAGGACTTATATGAAGCTAAATAAGGTACCTCACCAGTTTCAGGGTATCGCCCTCAGCACTGGACTCACAGGAAGGGCGTACAACTGGTACCGTTCGTTATCCACCGACGTCGCGGAAAATGTGAGCCGACTGACCGCCGCAGTGAAGTTACATTTCGTCAAGGAGGAACAGCGAAACCAACTCTCTCGTCTGTTCGACCGCAAACAAGGCAAAAGAGAATCCGTTGAGGACTGCGAAGGACCTCACGGATATCTTACCGCGTACCATTACGGATGAGGCTGTGCGAGTGCAGCTTTTCACAAAGGGTCTCCGCAAAGAAATCGGTACATGGGTACACCGATTTGACCCCAAAACCCTCATCGAGGCAGAACAAGTGGCTCGCGCTTCGAATCATCAACCCCGTCGGAATGGGACATGCTTACGTGATTAGAGACCATCATGCTAGGCTCATCTCTTTCCCCACCACCTTCTCCACAGGAACGAGACATTAACGACCTCAAAGAACAAATGCGTCTTCTACAGCTTTCCATGGCTCCGAAACAGGTAAGTTTTGATGATAGAGGATGTTCCCCTACAACAGACCGCAGTGACAGGAGATACCAGCGCAGCCCCTCGAGCGACAGCTATCCGGTTTATGACCGATGGGATGAGCGAAGCAGTAGACGCACGGACGGTCGAAGTCACGAAAGCCATCATGATTACGGTAACACCTCCTCTTACGGCCGCGACAACCACCGGCATCTGTCCAGAGGCCGAAATTATGTCCGCGAACGCAAAATCCGTCCGAATGCCACTCAATGCTCCGTCTGCAGCCGAAGAGGGCACTCCAAAAGGAACTGCCGGCAGCAAATCTGCCGCAGGTGCTATAATGTCGGACACCACTAAGAGCAATGCCGCGCTAACATCAACCTTTCCTGCTCCATATGCAGAAAGCTAGGGCATGCTAGTTCTACCTGTCGCTTCCAGGGAAACTAGCATCGCCCGTTGCTGACTCTGTGAGTAACGGGCCAGATCTTCAAGACGACAAGATTGGAACTACAACGGCCACTGGTAAGTACGGCACTCACATTTTAGACAACATTGAGTTGACTATAACGCTATCAAATAAGCGATACAGAGCTAAAGTCGACTCAGGAGCTGATCTGAATTTCTTATCTGTAGACGTATTGGCCAAATTGCCTCCAACATTACGGAACAGATTTAAGTCTAGAATTAGCAAATGTGTGTGTGCCAACAACACTCAGGTAACTACTCTAGGTAACATTACCTTACCATTCTATGTACATAACCAAGGTTATCAGCTGATTTTGTGGTATTGAGCGACTCTCACTCTCCAATTTACTTAGGCATCCCATTTCTAAAGAAACATTCGGCAGTAATGAATTTTGAACTGGTACCATTTCATTCACAACCATTATTCCTGTACACTCTGCACAGAATATTACTATTGATCCCTTTTCTGAAATTATAAGTGCAGGAATTCTTTTCCGTAAAACTGAAAACAAAACAACAGGAGAATGTTCAGTTTTCCCGCATTTAAATGCCAAATGTATTCTGTTAGCCCGCGCAGCAGTAACCGTCAATGACAACTGCGTGCCAGTAAGATTGTTTAACACTACCCCCGTTGCAAAGTTCATTACCAAGGGTGAGAGAATTGCCACATTTGATCGCTGGGATAATGATGTAGAAAGCTTCCAGTACAAAATTGATGACAATGTGAATGCTGGTGAAGGTGAGTAAGTCAAATTGAATGCATGCCATTTGCCCTCACACGATACTAGCCATGTACCAAATGTAGACTGGAGCCAGTCTCAGGTAAGTGAAATTGATCGCCAACAGCTTAAAGACTTGGTAGCAGGATTCGCCGTCTGTTTTGTCAATCCAATAACCAAGGAGTTAGGGTTGACCAATAAAACTTCGTACAAGATTGAGATTCTCCCGGGCTCTACTCCTGTTCATAAGTATCCCTTTAGAATGGCTCCGCAGGGCAGACAGGAAATGGACAAAATCATCGATCAACAAATCCAACAAGGACTAATTGAGGAAGCTCACGACGGAGCCTGGGCATCGCCGGCCCTTTTAGTTAAGAAAGCCGGTGCACTCTTAACCCAATCAGTCAAAATGACTAGCTAACCTGGTCTCCCAGCTATCGAAGTTAGTCAAACTCTGTAACGACTAATCCGATGGTCAAATCGACTAAGCAACTTAGTCACAATGACTAGCAAGGCTGGTCCGGTGGTATTTGACTAGTTAGCTAGTCAATCTGACCACCCTGAGAGCGTTCTCTTCTACTTGTCGGGAGATCGCGAGGCGCGGATCATACGGGTTGGTTACATAACCACAGATGCGCGCCGCGTCAGCTGCAGCCGTGGATGAATGCACCGATATACCGGAAGCTTGACCTTTTCTGCGGTTCTTTAACCAGTTGCTGCAGGAAATTTGAAAGCCTCATTTGAAATCTAACAATCGCCTCCATACTATTAGGTGAGTATATTATATAGTTATCTGTATTTTAGTATGTTTTGCTGTATACAATTGTTGGTGTCAGTACTAATGAGTGCTTATTTTCAACCATAAGTCTACTATGTGTTTTAGAATGTCACAACGCAGCAAGACACCAGCATAAACAGCCAGCCTCCTCTGCTGCTGTATGAGTGAGAATTGCAGGATGCCCAAATCCATGTATTCATTGAGGGAACAACTGTTGGAGATGCTGTGGATGTAACAGAGGCCATGGGCGTGCTGATGGCTGCCATTTATGTGTTTATGTGCCTTACCATATATCGACCAAAAAGACGTTTGGTTAGGGTCAGAAGGTTATGCTGGTCGTTGATGATGATGCTTAGGACCTAGATGATGCGAAGCTTCTTTGTGTCAAGGTGCTCGAAATTGAATGCGCATCAAAGCCAGAATCTTGGACACTTTCATACCGGATAGCTTTAGAGACTGGAGATATAAATCTGCTCTACAAGCCGGAATTCTGGCCTGAAGGTATTGGATGCAGGCGGTATTGGACGAAACGCGCGTAATAGGTAATTTCACTCATGGATAATAGTCCAAACAGCAATGGTTTTAATATTTGCTCTTTGAATGTGGAAGGGATAAAGAGGTGTACTCCCTATGTTAGCGATTGTTTGAACCGTTACAGTTTGAATGTGGAAAGGGTGTATTAAAAAGAAAAGCGTGTATCTCGATGTTACCGTTTACAGTTGTGATATAATGTGTTTACAAGAAACTTGGTTATTTAAAGAAAATGTCTCGATGTTAAATAATGTGCATAAGGATTATCAATTTGTTGGAAAGTCTGGTATGACTCAACATCTGACATTCTAGTAGGGCGCCCTTATGGTGGGACTGCAATTTTATACCGAAAGTCTCTTTCTAAGCATGTGTCACATATAGATATACCTCACAGGCGCGTCTGTGGCATTACGATTGATGATTCTTCTTTGGGGAGTGTGCTATTGATTTGCGTATATATGCCTTGTGATAATTATTCAAGAAACAAAGTAACAAACGAATATGAGGAGGTTATTAATGTAATTGAGTCTGTTGTCAATTCAATTACCTGTACCTCGGTTGTAATTTGCGGTGATTTAAAACACATCGTTTGAAAGAAAGAACCAATGCACAGACTCGCTGTTTGAATGACTTTATGGAGAGAAATTGTATGAGGGTTTCTTGGAACAGTAAAAACTCCTTAAAAGATTATGCATATACTAATTTTGCTTTAAATCAGATGTCTTGTATCGACCATTTTCTAGTTAGTGATAATGTTTTCAGTAAGGTGCTATGCAGTAATGTTATTCGTGACCCAACAAACCCGTCAAATCATAATGCCATATTCATCACAATAGATGTCAATATTGACAACGTTATGTCTACAGATAGTCAGGGATTCTTGCGAGATGATCGGCTATTGTGGAGTCAGGCAACAGAGGTAGATGTTAATCGGTACAAGAGTGAATTGGATATTTTGCTAGATGGTGTGTCTGTATCGCATGCTGTGTTTCAATGCACCGATAAGCGGTGCCGTGATAGCAATCACAAAACCTCTATTGATGCATTTTGTAAATCAATTGTTGGCTGTTGTACTCAAGCTGGTAAAGAAACTATTCCGTCAAAGAAGCCTGTTTCAAGGAAAATTGCGGGATGGTTAGAGATTGTAAAACCAGAGAAAGTACGATCACTTTTCTGGCATTGGATTTGGATCGAGTGTGGCAAACCTAACAAAGGCTCTGTGTATGACATAATGAAGCAGTCACGTCATAAATATCATTATGCCATACGCGCAGCCCAAAAAAATGAGTTAGATATAAAGAAGGCAAAACTGGCTGAAAACGCATGTAGTAATACAGACTTTTGGCGTGAACTAAAAAAGATCAATCCAAACTGTAAGAGTGTACCTACTGTGGTAGATAATGCAAGTGGACCAGTGCCTATTGCAAACCTTTTTCTTGATAAATACTCGGCGTTATTCAATAGTGTTCCCACAAACGATAATGAAATGCGTGATGTGATGAAAGCGGTTAATGCTGGTATTAGTTATGACAGTGCAAGATATGATGTTATTACATCATCTGTTTTATCTGAATGTATAGGAAAGTTGAAGAGTAACAAAAGCGATGGCAATCGTGAGCTTTATTCTGACCATTTGATTAACGGGACGCCCAAACTTGCTGGTCTCCTATGTAAACTATTCAATGCTATGATTTCACATGGCCATACAGCTGATAATTTATTAAATTCAACGATTGTTTCGATACCAAAAGATATGCGATCATCATTAAGTTGTAGTGATAATTACAGGGGAATTGCATTATGTAGTTCAATTTGCAAAGTTTTAGATATGATAATTCTTAAGCTGTATGGCAATGTTTTATGTACGTCTGATCTTCAATTTGGCTTCAAAAAGGGACATTCTACAATCCTTTGCACGACTGTATATAAAGAAACAATTAGTTATTATACACAAAGAAATAGTGATGTTTTTAGTTGTCTGTTAGATGCTAGTAAAGCCTTTGACAGGGTACATTATGGAAAATTATTCAAATTGCTGTTGCAGCGTAAAGTGCCTCCGCTTATAGTTAGGTTTCTTATGGATAGCTATTCGAGACAGACTATATCTGTTGAATGGAATGCATGCTTATCAAAAGAGTGTCATGTATCAAACGGTGTTAAGCAAGGTGGTGTCATATCACCGATATTATTTACTGTGTACATTGATGAGCTGATACAAAGGTTAAAAAAGTCTGGACTAGGCTGTCATATAGGCAGCGAATATGTTGGTGCGCTTGGTTATGCTGATGACATTACCTTACTCAGTCCAAGTCTCATTGCACTGAACAATATGTTGAAAATATGTGAACGATTTGCTAATGAATATAATGTAGTTTTTAATCCTTTGAAAACAAAATGCATAAAATATGGCAGGGCAGTCAATGAATTTGATAAGGTGATATTGTATGGCTCTACTATTGAATGGGCTACAACTATTAAACACTTGGGGAACGTCATTGATAACAAGTTGAATGATTTTAGTGATTGCACATCAAAATGTTCTATGTTTAATGTTGCTTTTAACAAAATGATGGGGAACTTTGGAGAGTTGCATAAAAACACATTGTGTAAATTATTCAATTCCTATTGCTGCAGTTTTTATGGTTCCCAGTTATGGACCATTGATTCTGATGGTTATAGAAAAATATGTGTTCAGTGGAATAAGGCTGTTAGGCGAATACTCAACCTTCCAATTGCTTCGCATACTTGGGTACTGGGGCCATTAAGTGGCCAACTACACATTAGCGTTTCCTTATGCATTAAAACGCTGAAAATGATTGTTCAAATGAATCACAGTGACAATGCAGTAGTTAAGTATGTGATCAAACATGCTTGTTCTAATGCCCTTTCACCTTTGGGTCGCAATATTGCTTACCTTAGACACAAATACAACATTAATGTACATAATGAGGTGGGGTTCAATATCACACAGATTATCAAGAAAGATTCGTTAACAGATGAACAGAATGCTTTGGTCTGTATATCTAAATACATTGTTTTGCGTTAAAAACAATGAAATTATGGTTGATGAATTTGACGATGAAATGATTTATTTGATGATACAAGATATTTTAGTATCGTAACAGTTTTATCTCTTTTTCCGTTGAATGTAGCACTATAGTTTAAATTTATGTATCACAGTTATTGTTTATGCAGGTACCCTGAGTACGAAATAAGTGACTATCTGCATTAGTCAAATTGACTAACACATTAGTCGTTTGGTGGACAGTCAATATGACTAGTTAAGTTAGTCAAGTTGACTAGATTACATTAAGAGTGTGGTGGTCTAAGACTTATAATTGATCACAGAGGTCTTAATGCGGTAACCATCCCTTCGAATTCCCAGGTTAGATGATGTGTTAGATTGTGTAGGTGAGAACAAACCCAAGTACTTCTCAGTTCTTGATTGCACTCAAGGGTTCCATCAAATCCCCTTAGATCCAGAGTCCAGGGATAAAACTGGGTTTATCACACCTTCTGGTAAATACAGGAACGATGCCTCAGGGCATATACGGAACGCGCCGAGCATGTTTCAATCCCTCATTGACTCTTTGTTGCGTAACATACAATGCAAATACGTCATGGCATACATCGATGATATCTGTTGTTTTTCGCCCATATTTGACTTGCATCTTAAACATCTCCGGGAAATATTTGTACGGTTACGCAATGCTAACCTGAAGCTACACCCCAGAAAATGTTCGTTTGCCGTGAAAAAGGTAAAGTATCTGGGCCATGTATTGCAGCCAGAAGGCATATTACCCAATCATGACAAATTAGAAGCAACTGAATCTTACCCTACCCCCCACAAAACTTAAAGACGTACGTGCTTCCCTGGGATTAACGGGCTTTTTCAGAAGGTTCATCAGTGGCTACGCAATTATTGCGCGCCCTCTATATGCTTTGACTAAGAAGAATCAATCCTTCACGTGGTCGCCAGAATGCCAATCCGCATTTGACGCCTTGAAAAAGGCGCTGGTAAGTTCTCAGGTTTTAGCCTTTCACGATTTCAGCAAACCATTCGTATTGTCGACTGATGCTAGTAAGCTAGGATTAGGCGCATGTCTTAGTCAGGAAATTGACGGCACATTACGACCGATAGGGTTTGCAGGGAGAGGTCTTACTAAATCTGAAGCAAATTATTCCACTACAGAACAGGAACTTCTTGCCGTAGTATGGGGAATTCAGCACTTCAGAGTGTATCTTGAGGGACAAAAATTCCAGTTACATACTGATCATTCAGCCCTCAAATGGATATTAGGGTTAAAGCAGCCTCAGGGTAGACTAGCAAGATGGGTCACATTCATACAGCAATTTCAATTTTAAGTGAGTCATGTTAAAGGGAAGGACAACATTGTCCCAGACGCATTAAGTCGACGTCCTTATGACATCACCCGTACCGATGCTGATGACGTCATCGATCGTTTTCCCGATCTTGACACGGTCACCCCTGTTAATCCGCATCCCCTTACGACAGCGCCACAGTTTTGCTCCCCTCAATTGCGATCGGACAAGCCCGACTTGTTAACAGCATTCACCATCCCTAAATAATTAGCAAGCCACAACGCGGTTAAAGGCAAAACTTCAGGTGAACTTTCACGATGTGCCATTCGTTATCCCATCGCTTAACTCCCAGCCAGGTGAATCGGATGAGGAATTCGTGCATCAGTCTATATGCACTATTCCCTCCACTGCAGCGGGCAAGTTATCTGCCTTCCCACGCGACCACGATAAATTTGCCTCGCTATCTTTAGATACAGAGGACAATTATGAAACAGAAGCTCTATGTGCAGTAACTGATAAGCGAACTCAACGCGCTGAGCTCCGACATAGGCTTACAAACCAAGCGAAAAATAATTGGGACTCAATCACCTTAAGCCGAGAACAGATAAGGCGTCAGCAAAGGCTTGATCCCCAATGCAGTATAGTTTTACGACTCCTCAAGTATGGCACCGCTCCCACCAATAAACAAGAGCAAAACTATTTCATTGCTGACGATCTCCTGTATCATATATTAACATCACAGGGACCGAAACCAATATATATATATATATATATATATATATATATATATATATATATAGAGAGATATAGATATATATATAGATATATATATAGATATAAATATATATATATATATATATATATATATATATATATATATATATATATATATATATATATATATATATATATATATATATATATATATATATATATATATATATATATATATACGTATATAAGCACGGCTCGTTGGAAGACATATATATATATATATATATATATATATATATATATATATATATATATATATATATATATATATATATATATATATATATATATATATATATATATATATATATATATGAAACGCACACACACTTATAGGTTTGGCCTACTTAGAGTTGGCACAAGCGCCAACGGCATGTCTTCCAACGGCAAGCCTGGACGACCAGCAATACGGTACCAACAATATAACACAAACAATATTATCTCTAAACAAAAATATATATGAATATATATATATATATATATATATATATATAAATATATATATATATAAGATATATATATATGTATATATACATGTATTTATGTATATATATTTATTTATATATTTATATATATGCATATATGTATATTTGTATATATGTATATATATGTATGTATATATATATGTATATATACATGTATATATATATATACTCATGTATATTTATTTATTTATATATCTATGTATATATGTATATTTATATATATATGTATATATATATGTATATATGTATATCTACATATATGTGCATATATATATAAATATATATATGTGTATATATATAAATATATATATATATATATGTATATATATATATATGTATATATATATATTTATATATATATAATTATATATATATACGTATATAAACACACACACTTATAAATATACACATATATATGCTATTTATAGATAGCGGCTCGGCGCTCTGAAGCTTGGCATCGAAAACCGAGCGCCTGTGTGTATACATATATATATGTGTGCGTGCATGTGTATTTGTGTATATATACCCACTTTGATTGCACGGGGACATCTAGTGCACACTGTCGCTGAGACAAAAAGACAGTATATACACGGACCAAGGAGAGCTGGTAACGCACACTATTTTAGCTGCCGCTTAGATGTTTTGACATGACCCCTCTGCCAAGTCAATATTGAGCCAACGAAAGTGATAAATGCTGCTGGTCGATAACGTAAGGTTTAGCCTGTTTTGACAAGACACCCTCGCCAAAGTCAATGCAAACCCAGCCAAGGCAAGCGTTGAATGCCTCTGGTCGATTACTGTAAGGTTTGGCCTACTTAAACAGCACCTGCTGTTAGCCTGCGCGCTAAGCTGCTGCAGTAGACAACCTTAACCTAATCGTCCTTTTTACTGTTTTTTGTTACTGTGAATGCTAAAAATACTGTTACAATCATTATCACGAGGCCAAGTTCTAAATACTGACAAAATTTCATGTGCGTAAATACAGCCGTTTCAGAGATATCAGCGAGGAGAGAACTCGTAGCAAAAATCGCGATAGGTACTCTAAAATACATGTCATTATACAAAGTACAAAAGGTGAAAACAAGTATTTTTTTCGCCTATTCCATGCTACGATAATTGCTTGTTACAACCATACAATTCATATGTTCGTAACTGCAGTAGTTATGGAGGAGATAGTTACAGAAAATGGGGGAAAAAATCGACGAAAAATCGATCCCATAAGCCTCCAACACTGCGCATGCGCGTCAAACTGGATCGGCAGTTGTGTCCCAACTTGATCTATCATTCCTTAAAATTTCATGTTGATATTTTTAGCCGTTCCGGAGAAAAGCCCGAAAAACCTTGACTGGAGAAAAAAAAAAAAAAAAAAAAAAAATTCTGGCTAAACCAATATGTCTTCCAACTATCGTTGGAAGACATAATAAAGCAATGGCACAGTTAGTCATCCCTCAAAACCTCAAGGAACATTTCCTCAAAATGCATCACGATGCACCTCTAGGCGGACATCTGGGCGCTTAGCGAATGATTTCAGTCATGCGGCCGCATTATACTTGGATCGGGATGATCAGGGACATAAACGAATATGTTCACGCATGTAAGTCCTGCAATGCATCCAAAAGTTCCAATGTCTCTATTCGGCCCCACTTATCATCCGTGAGCCTGCCCCAGGACCGTTCCACACTATGACAATCGACACAGTCGGCCCATTACCGAAAACGCGCTTCGGTAATGAGCATATGGTGTGTGTCACGGACCAATGCTGTCGCTATGTCATCGCATGGCCGACTCGTGACGTCACAGCCAAATCAATTGCTAAGGGTTTTTTACGACAGAGTCATCTGTGTCTATGGTGCACCCAAGCGACTTCTCTCCGATAACGGATCCGCTTTCATTAGCTCCCTATTTCAAGGTCAAACGGAACGTTGTCAGCGCTCCATACTAAATCTTCTAAGGAATTATGTCAGTCCTAAGCAAACAGACTGGGATCAGCACCTAATGCCATTTGTATTTGCGCTCAACACTTCTGACAATCAACCGCTTGGCTATTCAAGCTATATGTTAGTATTCGGCAGAATGCCCGTGTAACTAGCAGAGATGGATCTTCCAGGCCCCCTCAAATCCCCCAACACATACAAGGATCACATTGTCGAAATGCTGTAAACACAAGCGGAAGTTTCCAAATTTGCTGAACAGCACCTAGTCGAACAACAAATGAAAATGAAGGATCAATATGATAAAACCACCAAAAACAACCCAATCCAAGCCGGTGATGCCGTATACATGTACCAACCAACAATTCGAGTACGAAAAACGAAACGAAAATTACAGAAAAATTTTCATGGGCCTTTTATAGTTGTCGGATATGCAACCCCTACCACGGTTAAATTAAAACGCCTATCAGACGGGAAGCACTTGGACAAGACAGTTAATGTTATGCGTCTGAAAAAGGGACACATAAGGGCAAAGACCAACAAATGGGATCCTTTGAATGTTGAGGATCTTGGGGATGTATCGGAAGAGGATCTTCCCAGTGACAGCTTTAATCAAGCTGCAACAGATAATGAAGATTCGGACTCGGACTTGCCTGACGATGCGCCCCGCAGAGCAGGGTTACGCCCTCGAGTCAATCTAAATGCTGACGGATTCGCTACCCCCAAGAAACTGAGACTTTGTGAACAGTTTGTCCATTTCAAGATTGACACTGGAGCTGATGTGACAGTTATAACAGTTAAGTCATACAATGCTTTGAAGAATGCCCCACCCTTAAGACCTGTTGGAGTTGGTCTAAGTAGTGTTGGAAGTCCATTGTCGTGTCAAGGGGTGTTCAACGCCATGATCAAGCATAAAGGCAAGTTGTATTGCATGAAAATATACGTTGTCAAGGGAACAACTGGTAGTAAATTGTTGAGTTGGAACGCATCCAAAGCCATGGGGTTCGTACATCTCCAGTTGAACGAAACAAAAATGGATTCTTCAGTGTATGGTGATGTAGGGCTCATGAAGTGTCCACCGATCAACATTAGATTAAAAGCTGATGCAGAGCCATACAGCATTAACACAGCGCGTAGGATACCCATACCTCTAATGTCAAAGGTTAAAGAGGAACTGCGACGGATGGAGAGCCATGGTGTAAATGCTCCCATTCAGGAACCGACAGAATGGTGTGCTCCAATCGTTCCAGTGTTGAAAAAGGACAAGACAGTCCGATTGTGTGTGGACTTGAAAAGATTGAATGAGTCTGTGGTAAGAGAAAGTTATATCTTACCATCTCTAGATGACATTCGACCAAAATTGTCAGGAGCAAAAATATTCTCATCACTGGATGCGGCAAGTGGTTTTTGGGCCATACCATTGAACCCAGAGTGTTCCAAGTTGGCAGATATTGCTTTCGTAGATTGCCCTTTGGTATCACGAGTGCGCCGGAGATATTCCAGCGAGTCAAGACCGATCTGTTGCAAGACACTGACGGAGTCACCCTCTATATGGATGATATCCTAGTGTACGGTTCAACAGAGGAGGAACACGAGACAAGGTTGGCGAAAGTCATGGAGCTGATAGGCAAGTCAGGACTTAAACTGAATAAATCCAAATGTAACCTACGGAAGTCCAATGTAGAATTGCTGGGACATCACATTGATTGCAAAGGCCATCCAGGAATAAGATACAGGCCATAAGTGAATTGGAAGTTCCTGACAAATGTCACGGAGCTGAAGAGATGTCTGGGTATGGTAAACTACCTAGGACGGTTCGTGGAGAAGTTAGGCACAGTGTTAAAACCCATGAATGACCTGCTACGCTCCAATATGGTTTGGACTTTCGAGAGGCGAAGATCCTCATTACTTCAGCGCCTGTGCTTGCATATTTCGACCCGAACCTACCGACTGTAGTGTCTGCAGATGCAAGTAGTTTTGGACTGAGAGCAACCCTGATGCAAATGAAAACTGGAAGTAATGAACTTAAGTCAATAGCTTTTGCATCTCGCTCACTAACTACAGCTGAAAGAAACTATGCGCAAATAGAAAAGGAATGTTTGGCCTCAGTGTGGGCATGTGAGAAGTTCACGCTATACCTGTCTGGGTTGGAGACATTTAAGTTGTTAACTGACCATAAACCGCTGGTACCCTTGATTATGAGCAAGGACATTGATCAGGTGCCAATACGATGCCAGCGTCTGCTCCTTCGGCTCATGAGATTCAATCCCAGAGCTGAGTATGTACCAGGGAAGGACATGGTCGTGGCTGACACTCTATCAAGGAGACAATTCGCGTACTGTTACTACAAGAGCAGGCAGAACCGTAAAGCTGGTGACAAGGCTTGATTTATAGTATATTGGAGAAGGAATGTGTATATGTTTCTTGTCATAATACATAATGTGTGTCTCCTCTCCAGATAATGATTATGTAGTGTTCCCCTGTTATACCATTTAGTTGTGATATTCTTTAGTACAAGAAGCGCTTGTATAATGTTAAAATAGTTTGCTTAAACTGTTGTAAATCACATTAAACAGTAATAGTGACTTCTATAAGTAGAGTACTAGAGAGACTAAAATTTGGTATTGTTTTATTGAGTTACTGTGAGTTTGTGAGTAATTTAAAAGGGGGAGATGTAACAGGATCATAATGTTAAGTTTACGGTATTGTGTATCGCGGAAAGCGATCCAGCGCATGCGCGGTGGTTATTATTAAAATCGAAGCTAGAATGCAACATGGAGTCTTGTTGATATTTTTACAATATTATCAATTATGTTCAAAAAATTTTTTTACCTCTAAGCTTGCAGATTATAAGACAAAATCTTTCTATAAGTAACGTCGACTACACTATTATCGCACCGTCTTTCATATCATGTGGACACGCGTAAAATTAGTGAACCTTCGTGATACACATTACCTATAACGCAATCTTATATTATTCAAGTATATGCGGGGTATCATTTCATGAAGGAATCTGCAGCTTAAGAGAATACGTGCATATTCATCGAAACAATTAATGGAGAAGTATTTTGTATCATTTAATTCTCAATGCAAATATATGAGATGTTTATATTTATCTTCTCCGGCACGTACAACAAATACAATTAAAGTGTCACACCGTTGTTCTTCTGTACTTACATGTTATACGGTGATCGTGTGCGATATGTGTCCATACATTATTTCATAAATGCTCTTCTGGACGCCCCCTTCCCACCAACGACCGAGCCAGGCTCAGGAGGGCTCTACTGGGATCCGTAGGGAAACTGTTCAGAAGACTCTTTAACATAGCCGCGATAGACGACATTTAAAAGGTAAAAACTCGTAAAGTAAACCACGTAATTAATGCGTTAAATGCACATATATCGGCCATCGACGAGCAATTTCCACTTATACACAACCCACGGAGCCACACACCAGCCGCCTCCATACATAAATTCAGAGTTATCGACGCCAAAATCTCGCCCACCCCCACGTCGCTCAGATTCGCCACCACGCTCGACAAAGAACACTCTCCACCTCGAGCCACTAATTAACTCTTTGCCACGCATTCAATCTCCCTACACAAAATAACAATAAATCATTTTTAAATGTATCTTCACTGAACACATTGATGTCATGGTATTACACACTAGTTGCTCACGCACATTAACCACACTGAGCACTCATTATCCTTCTCCTTTTTGTATAATTGATGTTACACATTACCAAGGCACACTGATCGCTGCCGTAAGTTCATTTGTTCCCAGGTATATTTACGCCATACAAGAGGGAGATAGCGCCTTCACCCTACGTGCCTTGCAACCAAAGCATACGTCTTCCTGACAATGGATACAGAAGACGTCCAAAGGCTCAACCATGCGTTATAACCCATATCTCCCCTCACCTCAAGCAACACCTGGCGAACCCAATACGGCAGCCATTCAGAGATCTCATCTCCACGAAACAGCCACACTCATCAACTTTAATCATTTTCATGGCATTAGACCAGTGTTATTGTATAGAATAATTTCTGTAACATTAGTTAAATTTTTCCAAAATTGAATTAGCTAAATAAGTTATTTTCACCATTCCACCATTGTCTAGTATAGGCTCATCGCTTTTTTCCCACTGGGTTTTAGTGCGGAGTAATATTGTGGAATGTGATTAATGTTAAAATTTAAATTTCAGTATGTCACCATTAATAACCATATTGTATAACTATTACACAATTCATATATATATATATATAGCTTACGAATTTAGAGAAACACTTTTTGTAAAATTATTATGATATCATCATCAATAATCCATCTATGTTAAATATCTTTCTTATGGACATGGGCCAATACAAATAATATTGGCGCATGTCCAAGCTACTCTGGAATCATTCTAAATTCAAAATCAAATAATATTGGACTAATGTCGTGCTGTCCCTTTACTCTTTAACTCATATTCCAAATTTCCTTTGACTTAGTCTATTTTCGAAATGCAAAGGTAGATCAAAATTTATTGAACAGTGGAAGTTCAACTTAACTATGGTTGGGGAGGATGTTATGATATTAATCTGGCTCTTTTGACTTTAGGGGTCCATGCTGCATGTGAGAGCAGTGAGGATTGGTTGGCCTTGCCTGACCAATCATGTGGGCTGGTCAAGTGGCCCTGGGTGGGAACCCACCCGGCTGGGACCACGATATAAGTAGCCCACACGCGTTGGTTTGAGGAGACTATCTAGTCAAGAGACGATTCTGAAAGGATTATAGTGACAGAGAACCCAGTGTAGCTTTGTTATTAAACCTCAATAAACAACAAGAACTGGATTTTTTCAGGCTAGTCCCCACTTCAGCAACAACAAGCAGCAATGAAAACATTAACGAAGGAGCGCATATACATATATCTTTACATAATGACCGCGTATTGTGAGCCGTGGTAGCATAACAACAAGTGCCTCCGGATACAGAATCCAATTGCCACCCTTATCAGCCCTAATAATGTTGAGTAGAATCTTCATTTTTCCAGGTTATGCTGACAATAATTTGGGTTGCTTGACTGTATTTTCCGAAACTGTCTCATGAAGTCTTAGTTTGCGCAAACATTTACCTTCATATTGAGCTATGGGCATACATGTGTTTAAGAAACCCATTATTTTCAATGTAATTTATGCAATTCTAGTCAGGTACAGAAATTGTGGGTTTTTGCCTATTTTGGTCCTAAAATCCCCCAAACTGTGAAATATAACGCATCCCCCGACCCTTTCCTATGCCCAACCTGACTGTGATCCAATAAAAATAGATCTTTTAACAGCTTTGACCAGCCGATGCCATTGGTGGAGCGCTTTCAATCATGTTTTTTGGCGTACTACATATTCCTAAATGAGTATTTTCAACATGTTCAGTGAGTGTGCCTCGTAGGAGCTACAAGCCAGTATCGTTAATAATGTCAATTGGTGTATCGTTATAAGGATACAAAGTGTTGTCGTCATAATCCCTTCCGACCCCGCGCTGTGTCCTCACTGACTGGCACCAACTATAGGGGGCCCTATAAAACATTGATATACAAAATAAAAACGTTTGACGCCTTGCATATTGTCCTTTAAATTGTTTCTAGCTAGTGAATCATCCATATGTTATAGCCGCATGCAATGTTGTTATTTATCCGATTCGTAAGCACCGAGATATTGCCTCCGAGATATTGCTACAGTCAAAAAGTATTAAGGAGCCAGTTAGGACAGTTATCACCGATGTGACGTCACACGTTGTAGCTCTGTGGTTGCTGCCTGGTTTAGATAAGACTCACCCGGTTAATCATACACATTTATTCAGGATAAGCATATCCAACACTAGCCCTACAAGACGTCTGCGTAGACGTCTTACCGTTTCTCGAAACAACGCCACTCAATTATTTTTAGATCGATTCAGACAACTACCAAACACCAAACATACACAAGTGATGGAGTTATAGAATGCAATGATGTTTTACGGACAATTTCATCCCTTTTCGGCTGGTGATTTCATCCGTGGTAATTATTTATAGTTCGATCAACTTGGGAAGCGGTAAAAAGTCAGAAACACAGCAACATGTTTGTTTACAAGTTCCAGACCACATGCATTGCGCGGGGGGGGGGGGGGGGGGGGCACTTAAGTGTAAAGATATAGTATACATGTGCCGCACGAAGGGGGTGGTTTTTTCAACATCTCGACTTTTACGACGGGTTAGACATTCGCATAATACCTTGTACGATGGAGTATACTTTTTCTCATTCTCAACGGGTACAGGTTTTCGAGGTCCCGCGGCACACCCCTATCCGAGTTAGGGTAAGTGCCCCCCACTTGGAATGCCAAGGCAATGCGGGAAATCGCGAGAATTAATTGTTTCCAAAATGGCAGACATCGTATCGCGATTTGTTAGGAAACGAACTATCGCTGCCATTTATTGAAGAATAGCGTCGAGTGGTGGTAAGTTTTTTGGCGCGTAAAGTCTATTTTTTGTAAAGGCTCTTGATATATGTTATTTTCTAGGTACGTAGAGTAGTCCTTCAACCCAAACGAGAACTTGCCGACTGTGTTTGACGAACTCTTCGTAACGGTATAAATTCATGTTACCGTTACACCGGAGCTAATCCAACACCAACAGTAATCAACAAGCGGACGCCGCCACTGAATATATTTATGCGTGCACTGGGCTAATTCAGGTGTGATGCCCTTAATCCGTCGTAGTGCTAGACAACCACTATCCGTATTTGATACCTGAAACTCTTGTTCTGAGGAGACTTAAGTTAGATTTTCTGTAACAGCAGCAACCACTAGTCAAAGTCCCCTAGCCCTTGGCTGCGACCCCTGTTTACATGTTAATGATATTCAATATTCGCGTCAACGTCTAGGCTAACGGCATCCCTTGAACTGGACCAGCATCCCAGATTTGCTCCATTTTAGACCTCTTTTCACATGAACTGAAGTATCTGGTGTTGCATAACCATGGAAATAACTACAACGGAAGCACTCGACTACGCGCAACACTCGCATGGCGTGGTATTGAAAGACTTTCAAAAGGATTGTGCACTCTGCAGCTTGATGGGTCGTGACTGTTTTGTGAATGTGCCTGCTGGGTGGGGGAACATTTTGTTTTATGTTGTTAACTACTGCTCTCGAAGCAATGCTTGCAATGGGTCAGGGTTCGACACCAATGGTAGTCCGTTTGCCAGAGACATGTGATTTGTCCTGTCGGACAAGTGACTTGCCTATTCCAACCGGACGAGTGATTTTAATGAGCCGGGTATGCATTCTGCAACACCCCGATTTGTTGTTTCACGCTGAGCGGCACCCTTAATCACACAGTCGGCGAGAAAAATAGACACACAGCTGGTCTATTCAACTGACTGTATTACGTAAAACATAATATCATGCAGCTAAGCGAAACAGCGCATGTAGTAGTATAGAGAGTAGCGTTTCTGGAACAGCGGGGTACAGTTTTGGGACCACCCTAGGAGAGGGTTCTGGCCTGATCTGCGCTTTCTACAGACCCACAATATATATATATATATATCCAACTCGCTGCACATTCAACACCACCGCCAGCCAATAGGGAAATCCCCACCGCCAGGGGAATCCCCAACGCCACCAAGACATCGGCCGACGTACACATAGATAGGCTTGTACACAGGGATACTTTTTCCCATAGAACAGAGCAACCAACAGTAGGATACATTGTTGTACACATAGGCAGAGCTACCAAGGGTCGAAACAAGGACGTATACCTACATGGTACCAACTTGTACTGTGGGAGCAACGTGTTGAACAAATGGGACCGCTATAGAATACCATGCCTGCAAAAAGCACACTATCGAAGAAAGCATACCAAGACATCGTTTCTGCAGCAGAAGGGCAACGAGAGGCCAAGAGACAATACCAGATAGGGGCCCACAGATACACTCGCATCCGAAATGGAAAAGAGACGTACACCCCAACGCCACAAACCAAGAAGTATTTTGTACACAACCGGGAGCTCCCCGACAACCTAGTGAAAGGCATCCAAGTCGGCAAGATTGGAGAAAGAGATGCCCGAAGGACCTACCTCATAGGCACAAAAACATTTGCCAAAATCCGCCAAGACGAGATCGAAAAAGTGGTCCGCCACAGCAAGGCAGACCAAGCATTCTACGACCAGGCCCGCAAATACACACCCAATTTGTTACTGAACCAGGAAGAGTGCGATGTTCTTGCTTCCATCCGAGGTACCACCGTAGTGCACCTTGTCGATTTTCCCAACTGATTTTCCACCACTCCTTTCACAGGAGGTACATTGAAGACATAGTAGATATCTCCACGACAAACAACAGGACGGGCCGAATGTGTTGCATCCTACCCACACCAAAAGGATGGTATACCAGAAGTCGAACGTCACCACGATTGCAGCGAATCCTGCTGCGAAGAAGAGCGATACTCTTTTCCAGCCATACAGACCAAACTCTTGGGCAACACAGAAGGGATCTGCAAATGTGGCGCCTTCGACCACTGTAGCAAAAGCGATCGCTGCGTCCTATATACACTCGACTACGAACCGGAAGAACCCGCACCACCACGCGAGAGAAACTACTCCGCAATAAGGCCATTTTGAATATAGAGAACAAAGACAATCGAGGTTTGCTGTGGTGTATACGCTATGCAATTGCAACCCGGATCTGCCAGGAAGGCTGCAAGTGCAAAAGAGGAATCCACTGGTCTGCTTCAAGCAATCCACGGTCCTATAGCCTACAAAGCCTGGTCTGTCCTATCCATGGGTCTACACCAAGCAAGCGATCCATGGGTCTACACCAAGCAAGCGATCCATTGGTCTACCCAAGCGATCCATTGGTCTACCCCATAGCCTACAAAGCGTCTCCCAATGGTGGTCTGCCCCAAGCGATCTATTTGTTTGCCCTATAGCCTACAAAGCGTCTCCCAATGGTGGTCTGCCCCAGGCGATCTACAAGGCGCAAATTTCTGCTACGGCCACCATTTTTTAGGCTACCTTTTTTGTCCACTCGAACCAGAAAGCCTTCCATTGGCCTCCGCCAAGCGATCTATTTGTCTCTACAAAGCTTCTCCCAATGGTGGTCTGCCCCAGTCGATCTATTGCTTGCCCTATAGCCTACAAAGCCTCTCCAAATGTTGGTCTGCCCCAAGCGATCTATTTGCCTGCCTTGTCTCCTATTCCATGTAGAAAGGGTCCCGCCCAACTAGCGTAGGCCATGGTCCTATGTCCCGACTTGGCAGGCTTGGGGCCGGTTCTGGTTTTGGTAGCAAATTCGATGCGGCTTCCATGTGGTTCCATGTGATTTTCCAGACCTTCCATGCAAGAAATGCGGCAACTCCTACGGATCCCAAGGTTTGCAATCTTGTCGAAAACGACGCTAGGTCCACAATCGCTCCTACATTTGTTCCAAATTCTTCTATATCGTCTTCCAGAACCGACAAACTGTCGTCTATTTCCTCCTCTACGGAATAGTGCAATAGTGTCTACCTTTTTTCTATATCGTCCACATTATTCTCTGTATTTCGCATTGTGTAGTAGAAATCGTATACACTAGGGATGCCATATCGTGGCGCGGTGTGGAATGGTAGTTGGGTGGAGCTACTTTCGAAATCAATTGTAGTAGACTTTGGTGGGAGGTCCAGTACAACAATCAATGAAACGTCGACGACAAATTCCTTCACTTGCAGTAAGAGTGGAGTAAACAACAAACCATCTGGTGTAAGGCTTGAGCCTCTGACGTCACCAAAATGTGCGCACCAACCGACGAGGGGAATGCATACTTTCCCCAGAGTTTATTCATTAATTATGGCTAAATTATTATCATAAATCGGTCCAATTTCAGTCAAACCGACTTATCTTTGATAGTTTCATAATATGGCACAGATATATTAATGACTGGAGTATCACAAGGAGTTACATATATCACTTTAAACCGGGTGCTCATAGATAAAGGACATCGGCACTCAAGTCAATTCATTAAGCGAGCGCGCTCGGGTATTGACTTGAGCGCCTGTGGTGAAGGGCATTGCAAGAATCAATGCCTGTCTTACGACAAAGCAGCGTGCTACCACTTCTCTCGGAGCCACAACGAGACCAGTGACATGTCACGAAGCTAAAGGGAGATATGGGTGTGTTACGGTTCACTGGGGTGGGGCTTGGTCTGAGATCCTCGCTCTATGTGAATCAGATGACACATACATATATTCACGTTTATGCGTACAGATGAACTATGCGTATATACAGGACTTCATGACTAGTCTGCGTATGGGCACTGTATGAGCAGATACAATGTATATAACTGTACACTTCCGTTAGTTCGATTGACAATCATTAAATGCTGAAAGGTGGGACCGCGCGTCGTGTTAGAGGGGCGCGGATTCACGTCCACTCAACCTTGTCCGCAGCGAGATGTCCTTAAAAAATGCTTCACTCTTCAGTGATCATGAGCAAGTGTAAGCTGGTTAGGCTGTGCTCAAAAGGGAGGTTAGGCGGAAAGGTCTTGGCTGGCCGAGGACAAGCGTGTGTCTGTGTGTGGGGCATACAGCGTGATCGGGTCAAGAATAACATCATTTACGCAGCTAGAATAGGGACACGCCTTGCTGAGGGACGGTTTATTATGCGGATACGAAGGGGAACCAATACGTTAGATCAGACATTCTGCCACCATTGGATTTCGTTTACAGTGATTATTGAAGTTAACCGCCTACGTCGTTCTGGCAAAACGTGTTTAATCGACTGTGATTAAAGGAGCAAGCATGAACGGAATACACGGTCTCACATCCCATGTCGTGTTCCTCATATTACTGACTGCTTCGCTTACTCGTCTAGCTCCGGCATGTCCACTTGCCGACGAATGTGTTTGTCACAATGTCACTGGGACTGTCGTTTCCTCGGTTACCTGTCGTAACCTTGGCGACCTGCGGCACCTCCCGTCGTTTACCAATATTCCACAAACTATTCAAGTGCTACAGATTGATGGGGCTGACGCTAACAGAATCCACACCGTCAGTAACCAGACATTCTCTGGGCTGAAAATTGTTTCTTTGAAGATGGTTAACCTCGGGATATCTACCATAGAACCTGTGGCATTTAATGGATTAGAAGATGATCTAGTTGAGTTGAATTTGAGTGGAAATGCACTCGATCAACTGCAGGCGATGACGCTTTGGCGACTCACCCACCTGAGAATTCTCGATCTGTCAGCGAACAACTTAACACGTCTGTCAGAGGTTACTTTTCAAAACTTAAAAACTCTGAATTATCTTGATTTGTCGACTAACATGATAAACTCGTTGAACGTGTCACTGTTTTCGGAGTTGAGAAATCTCAGCTACCTCGACTTGTCTCACAATATGATAGCGGAGTTTCACAAAGACAGCTTCATAAATCTGGTTTCCCTGGAGTATCTTCACATCAGTCATAACCATTTGACGAGATTGCACAGCAAAAGCTTCATGGGACAGAGATCCCTGCGTGGGTTGTACTTACATAACAACAATCTCGTGTCACTCACGATCGGAATGCTGGATACTCTAAGGAGGCTGCATGAACTCGACCTCTCTCGTAACCACTTGGCTGGCTTTGAGCGAGAACGTCCTTTTGTGTCATTGAACGAATTGCTCTATTTGGACTTGAGTGATAACGAAATGGCTATTATACCACATGAATTGTTTCTGGTGCAGAGGGCTTTAACGGATTTGAAGTTGGCTAACAACAGAATTAAGTCGATAGAATCGGACAGTTTCGATAATTTGATCAATCTTCGTTTACTGGACCTCGATTCAAACTGGCTGACGGGGTTAGGAGGGAAACTATTCAAGAAGAACGCATTGCTCAGCGAGCTTCGTTTGAGCAATAATCCACTCCAAGGCCTGTCTATGGACACGTTTGAGGGCCTCGAAGCTCGGACAAATTTTGACGCATCTGTTTCTCAATAATACATGCCTTTCTATTATCGATGCTGGAACATTTACGCCTATAAGCGGAAGTTTACAGAAGTTATATCTCCAACACAGCCCTCTTGACGGACTTCATGGGGGAGCTTTCTCTCGTTTGCTTCATCTATCTACCCTCAACCTCGCCTTTACGTCTATTACCGACGATACCTTGGGTTCTTTGCCTCGACTCAATGGCCTGCGTCATTTGAATCTCTCCGGCTGCGAAATATCCAACGTATCTGGTCTTCTTTCTTCTGTGGATCGCCTGGAAAGTTTAGACCTTACTTGGGCAAATTTATTTCACCTGGGTGGATCTTACTTTTCTCAGTTCAGCCGCCCCTTCCGGTTATATCTGGGTCATGCGCACCTCGAATGTGACTGTGACTTGTGGTGGCTGCGGTCATTCTCTCAATTGGCTGACCCCCTGGTCACCATGTGTAAAGTGCAAGGTGTGGACTCTACACACAAGCTGGCGGTGTGCTTTGACAGACCACCTTCCTGTGACGCTGAACCATCAGCCCAAGTCCACGTAGCTTGTTCCAATACAACCAATCCTATGTGGATCGAGCACCCACCCCCAGAGCCTGGGGTGAATCCCAGCGTCTGTCAACTCGACCAGTACAACATCACCACCATGGCCCCGGTCACACCTACATTACAGCCCGTGAGTGTGGAAGTGGAATTCCAGGGAAACAACATAACCGTCTGGTGGGCCACCTCGCTTGACCAACCGCACCAAGTGCTGGTAAGCATCGCCGATGTCAACTTCATGGCGCGCACGACGACCCACCTAGATGGCGCCCTAACTCATTACACCTGGTACAACCTGGATATTAACAAAGTCTACAATATCTGCGTTACCAGCGAGCTAAAAGAAGATATCGATACTATAAGAAGTCTGATGAAATGCACTCTAGCTGGGAACTTAAATGTGACTCTGAGACCCACCTCAACCACGATAAGAGCTCAAACCGCTACGACCATGACAACCACCTCTACGACTATGACAACCACCTCTACGACCATGACAACCACCTCAGCCCCGCCGCCGACCAACTTAGACAAAGTGGCCCTTATCGTTATTGCGTGCTTGATGGGAGCCGTAGCTTTGTTGGTCACTGTCATTGTCATCATCTATTTCGTGAGGCGACGAAAGGATCCGATTGAGGAGGAGAAGAAGCATACACCGGACTCCGATAGCCAGGGCAGGTCGACGATACGCCAGCAGGCTGCCATGTGGGTGAGACGATTCACTCACCCAGACCATTCTGGCGAAGACATGGCCGAACAGAGCACTCTCACGTGGGATCTCGTGTCCACAGTGGACCAGCGAAACGACCGACTCACTCTGCGTAATCCGAAGCTTGCGCACACCAAAGAGAGTCAAATGGAATCTGTTCCCGAAGACGAACAAGAAGACCGAACAAGCTGTTAGATTATACACTTGTTTCCCAATATACGATCAATATTTTCCACCCTTTCAAAGACATATTCTTGATTATTGCATCACCATTTTCGTGACTTCTGACTATTGCTTGTGCGATGTTTTACGCTTGTAATTCATGGATATTATATTTGATTCTTTTTGAAACACGCTTTTAGGTGATGCTTTTGTTTGCTTGAGTCACGGTGGGTGACTAACATGTTTATATCTGACAAAACTTTTTGGACACGCAAATTCAGTATGTTTGGTGCTATATATCCAGTCGTCTGCCAGAGATACCCCCATGTATATACTCGTGGGTGGCTCTTTCCATTCACACCACCCATCTACCAGCCACACTCACCCGACCCATCTACCTGCCACACTCACCCAACCCATCTACCTGCCACACTCACCCATCCCATATACCTGCCACACTCACCACACCCATCTGCCTGCCACACTCACCCAACCCATCTACCTGCCACACTCACCCAACCAATCTACCTGCCACACTCACCCAACCCATCTATCTGCCACACTCACCCAACCCATCTACCTGCAACACTCGCCCACCCATCTACCTGCCACACTCACCACACCATCTGCCTGCCACACTCACCCCTCCCATCTACCTGCCACTCACCCAACCCTCCACCTGCCACACTCACCCGACCAATCTACCTGCCACACTCACGCCACCCATCTACCTGCCACACTCACCACACCCATCTGCCTGCCACACTCACCCAACCCATCTGCCTGCCACACTCACAACACCCATCTGCCTGCCACACTCACCACACCCATCTGCCTGCCACACTCACCCCACCCATCTACCTGCCACTCACCCAACCCATCTACCTGCCACACTCACCCGACCCATCTACCTGCCACACTCACGCCACCCATCTACCTGTCACACTCACCACACCCATCTGCCTCCCACACTCACCCAACCCATCTACCTGCCACACTCACCCAACCCATCTACCTGCCACACTCACCCATCCCATCTACCTGCCACACTCACCACACCCATCTGCCTGCAACACTCACCCAACCCATCTACCTGCCACACTCACCCAACCAATCTACCTGCCACACTCACCCCACCCATCTACATGCCACACTCTTGCCACCCATCTAAATGCCACTCACCCGACCCATCTACCTGCCACACTCACCCCATCCATCTACATGCCCAATTACCCCATCCATTCACCTATCACAGCTTCCCAACTCATCTACCTGTCACAGCTACTCCAACCAACTAGCACCTCCTCACACCCACCCCTTCACTCTTTGCCTGGTTAACACATGCTTACAGACATGTATGTACAGTATAGTGCTTGACAAAATCGAAATTTTATAAATAAATATTCAACTAAAAAATGCCTTACTTCAATTTAGCTCGAAAAGGGCAATATATATTCTCGGATAGTACGAAACAATAACACATGGCAATTTTAATTAGGACAACCATCAGCCACATTTGTGCGAATTCGATTTTCGTTTGATCCAAATTGCATTATGAATTTATGATATCTAGACCGTATTTCGATTTGTGCGTTTCATTTCATCATGGAGGTCACGGTTAAACCAACTATAAACAATAGAAATTTTAGCTTGCTGGTCCATTGGCGAACTATTGCCAAACCAATCGATACCGCTTATTTGCTATGAACTTGGGATAAAAAGGGACAAGAATAAATCAGCGGGCTTTAAAATCACATACATAACTGTGCATGAGTGACAAACTCTCACGAGGACAAACATAAACGCCTTAGCGGCCGGCCGGCTAATGCAAATCCCTGTTATTAGAAGAGTCCACATCAATATTCAAGACACAAATTTTGCGTTTTAACCCGAATAAACCGTAATACCGTCGACCATAGTTCATTTTAACAATGTATCAATGAACAACTACGATGTAAACAAGCAATTTGAAATATTTCCCGTTTATTGTAACTCACGTACTTCATATTATTGTTCAGTGCAGATTGCTGTTATTTCGACAAATGTTAACAATTTCTGACAATGAAGCGATTAAAATGTCGTCATCGGGAAAGTGTACTCTGTCGGTTTGTAGACGCAGGCTATCTCAGTTCGCGATAAGATTTGTCGATGCGCGTTCAAAGTTCGCTAATCATATCTCGTTGCCTAGAGGGTATACGTTTTATTGACTGATCAAATGATAAGGGACCTCTGCTGTGATTGGTCAGATCTATAAACACCGACAGTCGTGTTCCAACATTGAACGTAGACTTCGTATTAGAATCTCATTCAAACTGAGTCTATGATATTATCACAAGACGCACGGAATGATATAGTAGAGCGATGGGATTTTAAAAGTCACCCCGATCAGATGACTTCTGGGTAAATGTCAATATCTTCTAATGTTTCATCAGCAACAACGGGGTTACCACAGACACTTGGACTAAACAATTGTGATATCGCACGCGGTAGTATTATATAGAACACGTCATAATACTGCTGCATGTGAACTTGATGGTAGGGTCATAATGAACACAAAGGGAATCAGTATGGAATATGAATGTATTGGTGGTGTAAAACGATTACGGACATTGATTACAGTGGTTCATACACAAAGGGAAATTCACGAGGTTGTAAATGATTACAGTCCGGAATATAACAGAAAGAAACACTGCTTTGATGGCAGCGGTAGTAGAACTGCGATGTTGGTGACAGCGGTAGAAGAACATTGCCCCCCTTGTTATCACTCCCCCACCCCCACCATAAGGGTAGGGGTGGGGAGGTGTAAAGGCATATCACACGTCGATTAAGTATGATCTTATTGTAATCGCATACAAAGAAAGACGATTTAGGTTGGCTTGAGTATTATGAATGTTCCCCCTCCAAAATGGCTCGTCTGAGATAAATATAGCTGTAGCCAATGAGAGCAAAGTTCTGTTATAATAAGATACCCGACTCGGACGTTTCCGTTGTGAAGCTCGCTACCAGCGCGCCACCTGGTTTCGTGGAAGCTAAAATGTAAACAAAAGCTCAATGGTAAAAAATAGATCGGCGATGGTATGTACTCAAAAATACCGCTGTATTTCTAAAATTTAACGACTTTTTGAAAGAGCCAATACATAAAAACAAAGCCAATTACTATTGACACCTTTTTATCAATTTGTGTGACGATTTATTTACTACAATATTGTTTTATGAACGTTTGAACGAAGTCGCATATATCAGTATCTACCCCAGGCCTAGCCCCGATCGAACGGTAAAATACATACTTACTCAGACGTCCTGTAGGGCTGAATTAACCCTTTTTTAAGACACAGTCGGACGTCTAGCCTACCCTTATTTGATGTTAAAAGATTAATCTGAATCATATTGGTTGTGTCATTAGTGTGGACATATTTGAGGCGGAATATAAGAAGTTGATTTAAATACAGGCTCATGATTTCCCGATTGAATGATATTTGATTTGTCACCCGAACATCCACCAAATCAACAAGCTGGATTGTCGGTTGATGGGGTGCCCTGTGCAGACGTATGATTTTATTATGTAGTACTGTAACATGTATTCTTGCTTATTTTGAATAACAATGTAATAATGAATTATTTCAGGACATAGCATATACAAAAACATTGATGCAGCATGAATTTAATCATCATTAACTCTCTCTCTCTCTGTATTTCTGTCTCTATCTCTTTGTCTCACTCTCTCTCTCACTCTCTATCTCTCTCTCTCTCTCTCTCTCTCTATATATATATATATATATTATATATATATATATATATATATATATATATATATATATATATATATATATATATATATATATATATATATATATATATAAAGGTAATTACAACTAAAGCTCTGCCTTAATAGCTTACTCAGAACAACCACAAATGAAATGCGATCATCAGCATACATTAGAAGATAAACAACAAGCACACTAAAACTACACTGAACACAACAATTATTTAAACCAGAGCTCAATTTATCCATATTAACACTGAACATATAGGTTGGCAATATGCCTCCCGGTCTTATGCCATTAATCACACCAAATCAGCCAGACATAGTTCTGCCCCATCTTACACACACATCTGATTGGAGTACCATGCAACCAACCATTCTAACAGTATATTCAGGGACACCATTGTTCGACAAGCCCACCCACTCCGCCCACCACTACAATCTAAGGTACAGTAGTCCTATATACTGGTGTGGATTTATGATAGAATAGTCAATGTACATCTGCCATAGAGGGCTTTCAAGGAACTAAGTAAACAAATATCAATATTTGATTTTTCGGAAATCTACACATACAACAGAACTTAAAACAAATAAGAGCAAAAATTTTCATGTGTGGGAAAATGTCAATGTCAGTTAGCCTCTCTCGGGGAATGATGCAACCTGATGTTCACCATAATATATTTTACAGAAACATGACGATTGCATGATTCACATTGGAGTTTCTCTAATGAGACCTCTTTAGCTAGAATGCTTACAACCTTGTCTTTCATTTGCTTACTGTATAATACTGTGTCAATGAATTTGCGGTAATGTTCCTTAAGCCTGCATAATGCATCTACTAGTGATTTTCTTGGGACACCGAGCCCTTCCTTTGCTCTTCGGTAATTCTTCTGGTCATGTATATCATTGACTACAGAAAGTTTGTTCCAAATATTGCACACAACTTGATTTCCAGGCAATATAGCCAGAGACACATGCTAGAACATTCACTTCCTGGGTGGAAAGGCCTTTGTCAATTCAAACAGTTAATTGCAGCGCAGAATTGCCCAATTGTGTTTGACTTCTTGTCAGACATACTCGCAAGTCATAACTTCGAAGTTGGTTGGCTGCTGCGCGTCGAGTAGCTTCCACAAAAGTAGGAGGCGCTGCCTGCGCGGTGTCACGGAATTTGTCGGGCGAGCTGCCGAGTCGGGTATCTTATTATAACAAGATCTTTGCCTTCACCCCGTACAGCAGTTCGCATCGCAGACAGTGCAAGTATTCGCTTCAGACATTTGTAAAATAACTTAATTTAAAGCACGAATAGTACTCAAAAAGAATTCTTTTTATCCATCGCATATATATATATGAGCCGAAAATGTGTCAAAAATGTCCGTATGGTTGGATAATCTGAAGTTTTATAAGTCTTTTCGACAATGACCCGCAGCGCACACAGAGCTCGCTCAGTATTTCCCACCTTCTTTTATTATACATGTCACTGTCGCTCGGGGATATTGACTAGAGTGCCTGTGGATAAGTGCAATACAATTTTTAGGCAGCGGTGGGATACTACATTTGCACTGGATGAAAACTACGTTTTGGTGGCATCGAGGATGATAATACAGGTGGCCCATGATAATACAGGTAGCTCATGATACAAACCCCTCCGTAGTAGCCCAACTGACCAACAGTCGATCGAGTACTCCCATGATGGAGTACAAGCTCCACTTGGTTCAAAAGAGCTACTTCGTAAGATTATGTCAACACTGGCATAACTGCTCATTTTAGTGTGAAGATTTCAAGACAGGTTGTTACTTAAACTTAATACACTACTGACATATTGTTGAGCGCCTTTTTGAATGAATAGAACCAGTAACCTCAGTAAAGGCAGGTTGAATTATCCAGTCGAGGGGTGATATCTAACCAAAGAGCTTTTTGCCCTTGATTTATGTTGTACTTAAGTTGGTATTTCAAGGGGACTTGACCCATAATAATACCAACAAAGAATATGTCATAAAACTGATGATAAATGTAATTGACAAGTAAGTGTTCACCTCTCTACCTCAGGTACAGCTCGCTGGCATGTTCCATGAACAATTGCATGAGGGACTTCATTTCAGTAATTAAAAAAAGAACATGTTAAATGAACAACATTTCAAAAGATTTGACTTGAACATCTCTGCAGGGTTTGTCAGTTAATTACAATTGTCAGCATTACCATAATCATAGGGTTCATTGTACCTTTATTGTTACATTCCATTTAAAGCATTGTGTTTGCCATTATCAAAACCAGAAAATGATACCCTGGAACCGAGTACAGCACCTTAGATGATTCACTTTTTTTTAAATATTCCACTGTTATACATTTACCTTACATTACCAAGATATGATCATCTTCTTCTTCTAAACTAGAAAGTCAGCATAAGTAGTTTTAATTAATTGTCGACCCAAATTTATTTTTGGATTGAAACTTGCTTACTACTGACAGAACTACAAGTCTTTATTTCAGCTGCGAAAATGCTATCTGCTGTGTGCGGAAGATGCCACAGCTTATATATACAAGGTCACGTGACCACGCGGTTATCAATGCGAAATGTTAACATCATAATAAATCCATAGACATTAAAATATGATACAAGTTATACATTATGTAAAAACACAGGAAACAACAATATAACTACGCAGGAATCATCAATACAAAAGTACATTAAGATTGCAAGGATCCGTAGATTTAGTGTTTTTGTTGTTGGGATGATCCAATTCCTTCCATGTAATAACCCTGTCCTTTTTCTTTATGATTGTTTTGATACTAAATCTGAGGTCAGCAACTTCTTGCAATGGCGACCCTAGGCCATACAGCTACCGCTCTATGCCAGACTACCCCTCATCCTCAGGAACAAGTGCATCAACTTCGCATCCACATCCACCTGCCGCATGCCTATCCTGCAGCTCTTTCCCTCAGCAAACCAATATACAATTGCCAATGACCATGACTTCTTCAAACTTGCTCCTCAAGATGAATTCCTTCAGCATAGTATCCGTAATGAGCCTGTGACTCAGAGGAAATATACAGAGTTGACTGGGACAGAAGTCAAGCCATGTGGGATTGTGGTGTACCAAACACATCCTTACCTCGCATACTAACCAGATGAGGTTGTGTCTGATGTCATGATTGTTGAGGTCAAGTGTCCCTACTGTACCAGGGACAAACCAGTCACTGCTCTCTCAGTGCCATACCTGGTCAGTGAGAACAACCAGCTCACCCTTAACAGCCAACATGACTACTATTACCTAATTCAATGTTTTTTCACAATTTCTCTTTCTGGGTAGTCTTGTGCACTGATTTTGTTTTTCTTCTTTAAGGATTCATTTACTTGCATATTGTATGTGGTGGAATGTATATTAAACTCTTGAAACTTGAAAAGTACAAAGTGTTTTAATTGAATTATAAAAAAATTAACCAATTGGGGGTTCCACAGTCACTTATTCAATGAAAGGGACACACATGAATAGGGTGAAAAACATTTTTTTCTTCAACAGTATTCACGTGTAGGGTTATTATAGATTACATTGTAAGACACTTGGTATAAAAAGACTACTACATATCACCTTTCATTGAGATTCATAAAATATCACACCCTGAGTGGGATAGACTTAAAAACATACACAGTCACTCTTCACAAACACTATACTTCACCTTAGGCAGTTATGGGGACGATGCACTGCCGAAAATTACATTGCATATAACAAACAAAGATTATGTCAGAGGAAATCTGGACCTCACAGTGGTTCATGGATTCCACCAAGATTTTGAAGGTTTTCCCCAATCCTGTTATTCGCTCAATGTGCGCCCTCTTGCTGGAGATCTTCCGGTCTCTCTGTACCACATTCCCTGTCAGCCGATTCTTCTTACTGAAAAAGGTCAAGAAAACGACATACCTGGGTCTCTTTGATCTCGACTTGGCCAGTTGTCCGTCGCCCGCTGGCTCGTTTCACAGCGTTTCGGAGATGCTCATCCGCTACGCACAGTGCATTGACAGTGACAGCTTTACCCTACATGTCGTCACCATCAAATATCTCATGACTGCGTGACATAGAGCGAGAAACAAAATGGAAATGAATCTCTTGTATTTATGCGTAAACCGCGAAGTAAGCGCATAACCTGATAACTTCCGGTCGAGCTTGGGACCGCATTGCTCTCTACCGCCACCTTTCGGACAAAACTGCAACACGGTCTCCCATTGTTTTTCATCACAAATAGTCTATGAAACCAAAAATTTATATTTGAAAACAAAGCAGACTTTACATTTACAATCTGTCATATAATTATTATGATTAATTGACAATATCATATGTGTTTGAGGCAGAAGAATCCATTCAAAAGTTGTCACCAGTTATGGAAATTTAGGCAGCTGAAGTGGAGCATGAAGACTCTCTAGAACATGTAAGTGATGCAGGAAGTTGTTGAAGCCAGCAGGAGTACCAAGAAAGATTTGTTTACGCAAAGCTTTTCAGTGTCTGTAGTTATTCAGGAAATAGAGAGAAACATGGCGAGGTCAAAAAATGAAGGTTCTCTTGAAGTTTTGATCATGAACAAAATGTGCGATGCTGCAATGGTAGGAAAGATAGCTGCAAGTGGTTTGCAACTTAGGCCTCTACTATTAGCATACAGAAGAAAGGTCGTGGAAGGGTTGGTGTCGCTTTTTGGTGACAAAGATATAAATGGGCACATAAGAGTTACTAAAAGTAAAAGAGTAATTGCCAGTTACCTGAGTCAACAATGTTAGTGTATGTTTCTAGCTATGATTCATTGATGGTAACAACAACATTTTTAATCCCTTTGATCTAGAGCAATCCCCACCATTAATTCGAATTGACACTAATACCGGGTGTCTACTATCTAATTACAATGGACATGGTTGGATTAGTCTCAGCTTGCTTATCTCCAGATGCCGCCCATGTTCCACCTGGCGTCTCCAACCCCGAACCAATCACTCACTTACACTCCAACCAGATGACCAGTCGTGACCAATGACGATAGTCCATGCGTCTGGTTGGGGGAGTGGTTGAACTCCAGGGTGGGGATAGAAGGAAAGAACATTGGGGGCATGGGAGAGAAGCTTGGTAGGAGAAGCTTGCCAGGAGGGCGAAGACTATACGAGAGGCAATAAACTATAATCATCCAGATTATAAAAGTCTTCGAGTTCTGCACTACGACGAACTTCTAAGAAACTTCAAAATCACTCTTAGAACAACTGGTGGAGAATCCGGGTACAAAAAGACTTAGAACAACTGGTGGAGAACCCGGGTATAAAAAGACTTATAATAACTGGTGGAGAATCTGGGTACAAAAAGACTCTTATAATACAATGATATGATTTTTTGTACGCCAAGTTTAAAGTTATGTGTTATACAAATAAACATATATATTTATAATAATCCATAACAGTCAAGAAGAAGAAGAAGAAGAAGAATTTATTTGTCTCCCGACAATAAATATACATGTACATACTTATGTTGAATTCACAACTCACATATACTGTCAGGAGACGGGCGTGGTTTAGCCACAGATGGCTATCTTCCAACCACCCCGACGATCTCTAAATAATGCAATACTACATAGGTATCTAAAATCAAAATAGGTCAACAATAGTCTATGGCAAAATCCCAAATATTGACAAAAGCATAAATTAACTTAGATCATTCTGCATTAAATTACAACTACAATGAGGGTACATCTAGAAATCAAAATAGGTCAACCAATTTGTTCTAAAAAAATTACTATGGCAAAATCCCAAATATTGACAAAAGCATAAATTAACTTAGATCATTCTGCATTAAATTACAATCAACACAATGGCGGTTTGAACAATTAATGGTACTGTGGTAATTACTTATGAATGTATACATCAAATATATTTTTACTTGGTCATTGTATGTCATTTTTAATTTTATTTTACAGTTTTGTTATGATTTTTTAAAATTCTGTTCATAGTGCAGAAAATCCATTGTGGCTTCCAATAGACAACGCGGACCTATCATTTTTTTAAATACTGTTCATAGTACTTATATCACTGCACCATATTACCAAGTTTACTTCAAAAGTCAGTAGTAAGATTTTTTTATGGAGGTTTGAATATTATAATAGACCTCATTCATGGAATACAACAGAAAATCCATTGTGGCTTCCCATAGACTACAAGAACCTATCATTTTTTTAAATTCTGTTTATAGTACATATATCACTGCACCATATTACCAAGTTTACTTCAAAAGTCAGTGGTCAAATTTGTTTTATGGAGGTTTGAATATTATAATAGACCTCATTCATGGAATACAACAGAAAATCCATTGTGGCTTCCCATAGACTACAAGAACCTATCATTTTTTTAAATTCTGTTTATAGTACATATATCACTGCACCATATTACCAAGTTTACTTCAAAAGTCAGTGGTCAAATTTTTTTATGGTGTTTTGAATATTGTATTAGACTGCACTCATGGAATACAACATAAAATCCATTGTGGCTTCCCATAGACTAAACGGACCTAACATTTTTAAAATTCTGTTCATAGTACATATATCACTGCACCATATTACTTCAAAAGTCAGAGGTCAATTTTTTTTATGGAGGTTTGACACCATTCTAGAGAAAAATAATTAACAATAAATTCATAGATGGCTTGCCGTAGAGTGCGGCGAGACATCATTTTTTCTTGATTTTTTGTAAAGCAGATATTGTTCTGTCTGTATGTCAAATTTAATGTAACTTTTCTTTAGAATCAAAATATTAGCAAAAACGTATAATTCCCATTGGCTTAACATGTGGATCTTAAATTCGTCATACTCAGAAATTTTCACCAGTGACCTATACTTTTTATTTTACATTTATTTAGATTTATATACGAGCTTACTCTGTGCAAAAAAATCGTGAAAATCTATGTACGAATTTAGAACTGTCGCAATTATCTTTAAGTATTTGAACTTTCCAAGATGTCGGATTATTTTATGAAGACAAGATATCGAGCTAAACATGAGACGGTTGGTTTAAATTCCGTTGAAAAAGATGATCCATTTCTCTGGAACACTGAACTGTGGACGTCATCCGTGCAGGACTGGCCAGCGGTAACTTTTGGCCATATTTATTGTTACCTGATCGAAACTCCAGGTGATTTCACCCACCAGAAGTTAAAAGCCTACAAATCGTTGGATGCTTACAACTATCTGCAGTCCTGTTGGGTACAGCCATGTTTCCACCGTAATAAAAACAGGGGTCATGTCATCAGGGGTACAGTCAAGCGAAGTCAAGCCACTTCAGAGAAGGACCACAAAACGAGGGTTGCTTTAAGAACTGATGGCACAGTTTTATCTGGACACTGCACATGCATGGATGGGTATGTGTGCTCAATTTATATATGAAATAATGATAATAATAATATAATAATATTATAATGCCTAGGTAACAGTATGAAGATGCATGTAAAGTATCAAAGCATCAGGAATATTCTTGTGTCAGTTTACTTCCTTGAGTTGTCAACCCAAATATTTTCTTATCAGCTCAGTTCTTTACTTTTGTGTTGCACAGTCTTGGTGAAGCGTGTTCCCACATCGCAGCTATATTGTTTAGAGTTTACGACAAGTTAAGAGCTCTTGAGGCGGCTTATTGTACCTCATTGCCTTGCAAGTGGAACTCGACTAGCTTAAAGAAGGTATGTGTATATATATTTGTATATATATATGGTATGTTTTCATTTTTCATTGGTTTTAATTTCATGGTCAGTTATTTTTTATGTTGCTCTATTCTGTCACGGAACTCAGCATTTTTTTTATTCGACATGCAGGTACTTCCAGAAACTGTAGCCAACATAGAGTTTCACAAACCTAAGTATGCTGGAAACACGGCAGTCCCTAAGAAAAGAAAAATAAACCACCAAATAGATGACATCATCGAAGACCCCACACCATTCCTTGCCAGGTTACGGGCCATAAGACCAGATGCTGTCATATTCACCATAACGAACCCTGCGAAGCCTCCCAACTTCAACGTTCCTCCCCCTCTGACATACCTTTATGCTACCAAGTATACTGAAATGGACCACAGTCAGTTTCAATGTGCAAAACTGGCTGTTATGGAGGATATGCAGCTAACTGATCACCTAACTTCAGTCCTTGAAAAGGCAACAAGGAAACAAAGCAGATGTCTTGCATGGAAAGAACAACGTTGTGGTCGACTGACAGCGTCAAACTTTGGCCGCCTATTGAAAACATCCCTTGAAAAACCCAGCCAAAGTCTGTTGAATCAGATTATGGGCTATGGAGCTGAATGTAATGCTGATGCTATTAAATGGGGGATGGCGAAAGAAGGCGTTGCTTTGGGACAGTACAAAGACATAATGACAAAGGAACATCAAAACTTCCAGATCCGGCCCTCTGGTCTTGTTGTCGACCCAAGTTCCCCTTTTAAGGGGCATCCCCTGATGCAGTAATCAGCAGCAATTGCCACGGCACAGGTGTTGTGGAGGTGAAATGCCCATACAGCAGCAATGAAGCTGACACATGTCAAAGTGTTTCATATCTCGGTCAGCACACTGCAAGCACCCCACTCTGTCAACCGTGTCTTAGTAAGAACCCTCACTATCACAGTCAGGTCCAAAGCACTATCGCCAAGTGTCCCTACAGACATAACACATGCAAATTCTGACCCTCCATGGTGTTCCTGTGGTTATGGCGAAGACTATGGCAACATGGTTGCTTGTGATGGTGAACACTGCAATGTGGAATGGTACCACATGAAGTGTGTAAACATGAAAAGGGCACCCAAGGGTAATTGGTATTGCGCAGGATGTAAAAAGTTATAATGTGCAATGTAATCTTTTTTTTTTTGCGTTTTTATGTGTAAATGAATAATATGATAAATCAGGTCTGCCTAAATCTAATTCATTTTTATTTTCTAAAAACATAACTGAATCATGACAACCGCAACAGCTATCAAGAGGTCACAAATGTATTTGTAGGTTTTGTAATTGGGAAGTCCTGTGTAAATTCTTGTAGCAGCATTGATGCCGTCAAAGAATTTGTGGCTCAAGACTGCTTTCAAATCCAGAAATCTTGTTGGCCTCTATCTCGCACAGAAGTTTACTGCACTCACTAATGAGACTATCTTTTTCTTCTTGTAAAGAGTTGAGCTGCACTTGCAAAGGCAGTGCTTTTTGTAACTGAGCTAGAGTTGCCACAGACCGTTTTGCCACATGAAGCCGAGAAACAACACTGTCCATGAAACAAACAAGTTATATCAGTCTGTGTACTCCTCTCCCAGAAATGTCTTCTTATGATGGGATCAGTCTGTACACTCACACCTTGAACTGGGTCAGCAGGTGGAGGATTGGTGCAAGCCATTCTTCTATGCTTCATTCACAGGAATTCGGTTAAACTTAATCGCCTAACCCCCAACTTTGCACTACTGGGTATGATGACAATAATCCCACGGTCATAAAAAAAAGACACACAAGTGAACTTTTCTGTAGGACTCGTGAGATCAACAATACATGCAGAGAGAGTTCTTGGGCCAGAAGAGGAATTGGTCATATTAATGGATTTAAAACTGGTATTCATAAAGCCGAGACAAAAACGGCATACATGGGCCTCTTTGATCTCGACTTGGCCAGATGTCCGCCTCCAGCCGGCTCGTTTCACAGCGTTTAGGAGCTGCTCGTCCGCTACGCGCACCGCATTGACAGGTGACAACTACGCAATACGCATTCTTTGCCTCCAGGCGTATGCGCATGCGCACTTATCGGTTACGCTACAGAGGGTCGCAAACGATCTACATAATGGAATCCCAAGGCGTCATAGAGTGCAATGGATTTTGGGTGCCCCGAAAAACCCGGATGACCAATGAGCTCCATTGCTAGGCAACGAGAGCTCTCTCCCGACAAGAACACGCCATCTGTGTACAGCACGATGCTTGTCATAAAGCCTGCTTGAAATCCACATGGATATTTCTGGTTTATTTGATGAGGGGGCGGGGTGGTCACCTTCTCCAATATGTTCCCCACAACACTAAGCTGTTTTGACAATGATCATAACGTTATTAACGCCTTATTTATACAACCAAAGACAATAGTGAAGGTCAAACAGACGAGCCATTCTATTGTTCCAGGTGAGCAAGCCTCCAATTTTCCCGTGTGGTTTTAAAATAGACGTTATGACAAGAGGCGTGCTGCATGTTCACAAATGTTGTCAGGAGTGTGACATCTTACTGTAGCTATAGTCTCTGATATCACTGCCAAGTCTCTAACCTTGGGGCTACTCGAAACTGCATTGTATTACAGCTGAAAACTAGTCAATCTCAATCAATTCTCATGTTTATTAAACTGAAACAAAAGCTTTTATAAATATATTTTATTGAGGTGTATAGAAGTGGATTTTAGGGGGATGGTGCAGATTATAAATGCCCCGCTAGGCATTCACAACAGAAACATTCATTACCACCATTACCCATTAAGATACAAACAAATATAGAAATATTAATGATTTTTTGGGGCTTACATGTAAATTAGTTTAACAGAATGAGTTCACAAAACAAATGTATAAAGTGCACTGAAAAAAACCCAACACCAGACATTTGAGGAGGAAGCATAACAAATATAAAGCCTCATGTATAATGACATTTGTCTTGTGACTTTTCTTTTATCACAAAACAAGAATATCGTGTAAAGTAACAACCTATCAACTGGGCAAGTTAACAGTCAATTCTGTGTGCTTTTCACATTTGCTAGAATATAGTTTAAGTACACATTGGTATAAATGATATGTTCTTCATGTAGTGTTGTGTTAAGCTACATTTACCAAAACCACACTAGCCATGTGAAGCGAATAAGCTAACCATTGGGACGGTTGATAGGCCATGCTATAATTGGGTTGCAGAGTAAGACGAAAACAAATGCAATTACCTCACTAGACAACAATGTTAGCACCAGGTTTAAATGTTTGTTAAAAATGACACACACATACATCCTGTGAACAATGCATAAAAATATTCATTCATTTGGTAACAATAGGTGGTGGCATTAACACTATAGCTGTTATAAAAGGGGGAATCAAGAGGAATATCCTCACCGAGCAATCAGCTAAGTAGCCATGCTTCACCATAGGCTTCCAACAAATGTCACCCTCCTCGCAGTGAAAAAGCACTGCATGAGCTGATAGATGACATACACCAAACATTTCTAGATCTAAACCCTCAATGAACCTGGTGTGCTGTTTATACCAGATACCCCATACCTACATTGGCAATAGTAAAATATATACAGAAACAAGAAGGTTAACATTAAGATTAACAAAATATATGCAGGAAATTGTAAAGAAATATTGAACCGAGACATGCTTATGTTAGCAAGTAAGACCTAGGCTGACTAGTATATTTTCAATCAGACTTGGATATTGGGAAGGCAGAGCCAATGCCCTGCCCGTGTGGGTAGCAGACAATCTCAATCTCGTAGTCCCCAATAGCTAATTGAACATTGGTGTCATCACCTCGACAGAGGAACACCAGCGTGTAGAGGGCCATCTCTAACTCGGGGCTTGTGCCAATAAATGAACTCCCTGATACAACACAAACCATACATGGTGACATTGTGCATGTAAAGATAAACATACAAACAGATACTGGTCAAGAATAGAAGAATCATTCTAGTATGGAAATCAAATGGGTAATGAGGTGGGGTCTAAGGGTACTAGAATGTAGAGGGGCACTTCACTACTTAAGTGTATAGAGGTAGTATACATGTGCCGCGCGACAGAGTGTTTTTCGGCCTCTCGGCTTGTACGACTGGGTTTGTTGGGCCTCGTACTTTTAAAACAGGGTATGATTTTCAGCTGCAATCGGAATAACGTTTTTTGGTGGGGCTTCGTGTTGTACAACGGGGTATGTTTTTCTCTTCCGATCTGTACAGCGGGTTTAATATATATTTTGTTTCAGTATTTCAAGATTTTCTCCCAAGATTTCCCACTGATCGTTGACAATGCAAATGCAATGAATGGACCCTGTATGAGGCGCTGAGAGTCACACGCTCGACCGTGCAAACACGCAAAGTTGTTGCTGCATGTAATCAGAAATCAGTGAAACGTGCCACCTAAACTCATCAGATACATACATTCCTATTTAAGATTTTGACCTTCAAGGTAAGATCAAGGTCACTGATAACCTTATTGATCTAAGATCCCACCAGATTTCATATAAGTCCGGAAATAAATTACTACAACAATTGTCACAGTTCAATTCCCTGTTGAGTTGAGAACATAGTGCAAGGGGATTTGATTATTTTTTGTGTTAATAACTCAGGGATCTAAAGCCATACAGACCTGATTGTTAGTTTGCAAGGAGAGATTGACATGCTACAGGTCCATATGTGACTGGACTGACAGCCTGATTTATTATAAAATGTGTCAGATGAACAGCAAAGCAAAGAAAGGAATTGAGTTTGACTAGTATATCACCTATAGGCTTAGCTGCCATTTTCTTCCAGATAAATTGTAGTGTAATGATTCGAGGGGAGTCTTCAAGTTCATCGGTCTGTGAATCAGGGGAAACATTTTGTTATCTTCATCAATCATAAGAACAGTTTATCATAAAAGGAGAATTGTGGGAATAATGTATTGACTGAGAGAAGTCACACACTGTTCCTCTGCGGAAGTAGCCCCGGTAATCTACATGACCGTGTTTCTCTTGCAGGTAAAACTGAATCCAGTTGTGGAAGCCAATGACCTCCCTTTCTCTGCTCTCTCCAACAAATACATGCTCAAAACCACTCGAGTCCAGACTCCTGCCAGGCCACAGATACAAACCTATTATTGCATATAGATATTTATTTTACCTCAAGTTTGCCAAAAATGTAGACTTAACTAAACCCTGGCCTGCATTTGTTGCATGTTACTGCGTACTATAAAGTGTAAATATCAAGTTAAAATAAATGTGAAATGCAAAGAACACATGTATCCTGGAGATTTATAAATTTTGATGTCAACAGTCCTTGATTTCCATATCATAATCTAATCTAATCAAATAATCAAAGTATGGTCCCGGTTGATGCAATACCTTATTCAGCCAGACATCTGATAACGACCTTACCTGTCTTCGCGCTTTCTGCGGTACAACTTGAACCACATGTTGTAGAGGTAGCGTTTCCAGGAGACTTCATCCTCAGGGGCTTTGCCTTGCTCTACCAGGTATTTATGAGCCTCTTGCATCACAGGGGTGTCCACAATCAAGTTAATGAAATCTATGTTCTCCTGAAATTCTTCCTGGTTCATCTCCTCTGCACGTCCAGTTTCTGTTTCATAATTATCCAGCAGTGCTCTAAATGCTACAAAAAGCATATTTTGGGGAATTACATTAACTAGTGAAAGAAAACAATGACAGCGCTGTAAAAACAAGTGTGGTAATTGTTATCAGGGGAAATGTTGGTTAATTGTAATCATTATATCTAAGGAAGAATGGGTGGTTTATTGTTACCTTTATATGTTGGCCGACTGAATACCTTGTCCTCGTCCAAGAAGGAGAACAAGCTCTCCTTAGCCCAGTCTTTATGACTCACATAACGAGCTGACTTGACAAACCCTTTCAACAACAACAAAATTGATTTAACAATTTGTGCTGGAATGCAAAATCTTTATTTCATTAAAGAAAACAGTATCACGATACCATAACCAGCATGAGTGCACAACAATTCTTCCACAGAAACAAAACAACTTTTGAACATTTTGAAATCTGTAAATAAACAGTGAGTGATCAACCGTTGCTGCTCAGAACGTAACGACCATTAGCGAGTAGAGCCTCAGCATTGTCAAAGATTTGCTAAATAACGCTCAAGTCCCTTGGTATACCTTGCAGGTCAATGTCGTAGTCTTCCCCAGGTATGCATCGATTCATGTCCATCTCCCACAGCCGAGAGCATATTTCTGACAACTCCTCATTTGGTTCAAATGTACTGGAGGAAAACATACCTAATAAGAATACTTAGCAAAATAAACGTTGACCATGCAATATACCCTTCAAATATCATATAAAATGTTGCATACATTTTTTTCAAATATAACCAGTAAGACATAATCAATGTATTGGATTTCATTTTGACAAGAGTTATTGTAATAGATAATAGTGGGGTTTTACAAAACTTTGAACAACGAGGTGATACAGCGATGGATTAGGGTTATTGTGATGCTTGGACAGCTTCCCTTAAGTGCAAGCGTCCACTTAGCAAAGACCTGTTGTCTAGACTGGCTGGAAAACCCATGCTGCTGGGGTGAAGGTCTAGCACAGTACTATTGAGATACCAGGTCGGGTGCATCCCCTTTCAGAGATAGGATCGTCATTTGATGTGATCACTGGTTTTCACACCTTGGTATGGAACCTACAACCCTTGGGTCAAAAGCGACGCAGTATAATTTGGCAAGATTACAGGTTTCAATGATGTAAATAATGCAACATTTAGGGCTTGAGGCTCCTAAGATTATCCAATCCTCCAACCAATCATTGTGGGTTAACATGCACATCAGTAAATGGTATGGGCATAACTTCATGTTTGAACTATAATTCCATAACCAACAAAGACAAGAACCTGTCGCACACATCTTATCTCTTACCCACATTACCTAACCTTGGTTTTATTGAGGGGGGGGGGGGGGGGGGGTGGTGATCTTCAAGTAACTTTGACATTGACAAAGTATTGAAGTGGTTTAGGCAAGATAATATTGGATAGATTACAGCTGATGAGTATCCATCAGGAGTAAAGATTACCTGATAAGGCCACAGTACAGCATCACAAGGTTTTGGATCTCTACCATTACAAGGGCAATAAAGGTCCTTGCAGTCTATCAGAATGACATTTAAGTATGATAATGTACAGTATATAATCTGTAGTTGACCAAACCTCTTCTGCATCCTCTGATGATGTATCCCTTGGTTCTGAGTATGTGCATGCATGCATGTGCACATATTCAAGTAATCTTAAAGTTGGGTGGTTATTGCAGACTTTAATTCCTCACATGATCAGTCATAGTTAGATATCCAGTCACTTCTCATATAGAACTATATAAACTTTTGGTTCTTTAAGTCAATTAATCTTCACTCAAATGATCAAACAAAAACAAACTCACAAATGCCACGCTATCTAAATCCCAAATACTGTGTTTATCCTATCAGACACACAGCGGGGTGCAGAGAAAAAGGTGCACGTATATAAGGGATCAATTTTTCCGGTGCCAGATGCACTCACATTCATGCCCCAAAGTCATCAGGTCAAAGAACATTGCTGAGCAGTGCGTTGATAAGAATAACTAAGAATAGCGATTTGACGGCAGACAATAACAGCAGATGTGTTTCATACACAGCAAGTTTCAAAATGAGTGTTATTGCCTAGTCTATTCTGTAGTAAAAAAAAACAGCTGCTGCAAACGTATTTGATGTACACAGACTGGGTGCACAAGAATGGTTCCAGAACAAAACTGACATTGAACAGCAAACAAAGAGCGCTTAGCCTTTGCCTGGAGGAGGAAGAAAGTAAAAAGAAGAGCAACCTTTGCTGCGGATAAAAGAATGTTGCAGTTAAGGTGTGCGAATACGGGAAGAAGCATGCACCGGGAAGAAGCATGCACCGGAAATCACTGATGCCAAAGTAGACAATTTTTCACAATTTGTCTTGTGCATGTGTCTTTTACGGTCATACAATGACTATGATATTGGGATTATGGATGAGACTCCTATATGGCTTGAGATGCAAGGGTCATCAACTCTTAAGAAAAGGTAAGTAAGGTAACGGCACACCAACACTCATGTGTTATATGGTGCCAAGAAAGGTTAATAGATATTAATGAGCTGATTAAGCAGACATCTTCTAGGATAAATGAAAATGGAGTTGGAAAAAATAAAATGGAAACGATAATCTTAGGGCAAGTCACCACCAGCCGATTGTCTGGACCAGGCCATTCCAGCCTCTCGTCTAGGTGAAATCCGGGCCTAAGTGGCATATTGCAGATATGGCCCTCGCAAGGACCTTTCTACTCTGCCATCAGGATACCACTGCCCACCGACACGAGTTGCAACTCACGGCCAACAGGTTGCCCCCTATTAGTCGCCTCGTATGACATGCAGGAGGATACAGTGGACCTATTCTACCCCCGGATCCACTCTTGAAGTGAGTGGGGCAGATTCTGTGTCAGTTGCATCAACAGGTCCCCAACAAGAAAAGGTACCCCACAATTTTGTCAGCCCTGGTTGATGGGACCAAGTTACAGCCAATAGTACCTCTCCCTGGCATTAACTCTCCATCATAGAGCAGTATTCCTGCAGGGATTTCAATGTACATGTTTGGAAGTGGACGCAGTTGGAGCAACTCTGACATAACTAAAATATGGTTAGCACAGGTTTGGGGAAGGAACAGATCGTAGTGACCTTGGCTGGTATGGAATACTTTCAGAGGCCACTGTACCGACTACATAAAAGATGTGGTTAGGAGGGAGTTCAACACCAACATGGCATGCATACCAGGTGGTTGCACAAGTTTGCTTCAGTCAGCCAATGTCAGCTGGAACAGACTGTTTAATGTATACCTGCAAGAATTCTACAAAGAGTGGCAGTTTTCTGAGCCACATGCGTTCACTGTTCATGGCAATCAATCAGAGATTTTGACCACGTTTCTGCGACGTTACAACCGATGTCATGAAGAAATCATTGAAGCTGAAATTGATAAAGGCAAAGAAATTCATGCTAATATAGCTGCCCAGCCAACAGACTGTATGTCTGATAGAACACTGTAAGCTACTGTCTGTTTAACTGCATGCAATAGTTTTATTTAGAAAACTATTTTCTTCTGGTTTACAAGATATCTCTTGCTAACATCTCAACCTTCAACAATTTTTGGTTTGTGAAAGCAGTTGTGCATCTAATTATCTGGACAGAATTACATGTTGCTAGATGTAACTATGTTAGAAGTGGCATGCTATTAAGGTAAAATGTATGACTGTGTGTGAATAGACAGGGCTGGGGGTTGGGTAACTTCAGTTGATGACATCATTGGGCTATATGAATTGTCCAAATATGTTTTCAGCCATTTCTGTTATGTTGATTTTCATTTTAATTCAGTGGTGATTAGTCATGACCTGTCCTACTTCAGAATGTCCACATCCATATATATATATATATATATATATATATATATATATATATATATATATATATATATATATATATATATATATATATATATATATATATATATATATACCAGCTTTAGCTTGTAAGAGGCCTACTCTCAAAAATCTGTTTGTGGGGTTCTGCTGGTCTTGCGGGGTGGGACAAACACGTGTAACCAGGTAACAAAGGCAATTTCATGGCTCTGCAGGATGTATATATTGTCTGATTGCCAACGCCAATGCCATGACACGCACGGACAGAGTGAATGAAGATCAGTCCCATGGCGACACCTATACTGTAGCCTATAGGACGTCTTTTTTTTGGATATGAAAATGGGGCCACGAGCTCCGAACACAAACCGCACCCTGACGGCCACACCCCACTGACACATTGGACTTCTCAATTTGTGTTTGAACTGTGAACACTGCCTGACCTTCACATACAATAAAAAGTTTCTTGGTAACATCCATGGTAATGTTGACACTGACCTTTGAGCCATTGTTCAACTCAGAATGTATGCACGTTTAATCTGTCAACTGCTCAGTGAAACAAAGCAAATCCTCGAGAGAGGTTCATTGATCAATCAGATATGGATCGCCAACTGGTCAGGTTGGATAGCGGCAAGTACTGGGCCACGAGTACGCATGCACCCCATTCGGAAAGAACATCGAGGGGCTGTTAAATCGTTTGCCATTGGTCGGCTCGGAGACAGGTACCAATCACGTTAGTTCTTGCAAATGGAACAATTTATTAAACATTTCACATTTCTCGTGGTAAACGGAGAACCTACAACAGAAACTTGAAACATGACGTTTAAATATCTACCAGACGAAATTCTAGCAGGATTTGATAAATATAAGGTTTGTATGAGTTTACTCTGTCATAATAAACAGCATATCCACATAAATGTCTAATAACCTCACGTGGTGAAATTGTGATGCGAGAGTGCTGCCAATGACAGTGTCTTTAATGATTGGCAGAGGCTGCCGTACGGATAGCCACTGAGTTAATAATTTGATAATTTAATACCCACCACCACTGACAAGTCACCACGCCTCCAGCCCCGGTCGGACGCTAATAAATATATATCATCCTACTCGAGGCGCAACACATCGAGCGATGAGCGCTATATTTCGGGTGTCCGTAGCTTCTCGCTGTCTCGTGATTATTTAGCCGCGCAGGACGGTAATATAAATATATACCAATAAGACGTCGTGCACGGCTAGTGATTATTTAGCAATTGTCACATAAACTTTGAGGATCAACACTTTCGTTCATGGCAACCCCAGTCTTGGAAATATGATGTTTCAGTTTCACTCGCCATGTGGCTGTGGGTCTTTTTCACCTTGTACAACGGGTACAGGTTTTTTCGAGGTCCTCAGTCTCAGGACATGGCCAAATGCGAAGGCCGGCCTATTTCAAACATGACAGTTTAAACAGCATGGTGCACACCTAACCAACGGAGAGCAAACAAATACCATGTGACCTTATATTTACCTAAATGGTGGACATTGTATGGATTTCTTGGAAATCTATATTAAATGGCATTTCCTAAATAACTGTATCGATCGGGGGTGAGCTTTTGGTGCGTAACAACATATTTTTTCACAAGCTCTTGATATATGTTGTTTTCTAAATACTAAATCCAGCATGCCATTCAAAACACAAGGAATCTGATGTCTGAGCTTCATTTCGTTTTACAATGGCTTCATGTTTGGTCACGCCCTAGTGCTAATTTCAATGGCCCTGCGCTGACTTTGGGTTTGTCCGCGTGGATGTCCTGAAGGGTTGCATGTTCAGATGTACCATGCAGTCAAGGACTTCCTTGGCAAAGTCTCAATGATATTTATGAAGGCTTAGTAGAGTATAGTTTCAATAGTCAGCCTTTTAGTTATAAGGTGGTGAGAATATGCTTTGCATTGACTGTCTGACTTTCACATTTCAGTATAATTCCATTGACTCCAGTCCCATTAGCAAATACATTACACATCCCTTCTGGAACTGGATTGTTGAGGTAAGGTGCACCTAGTGTAATGTACTATCAAACGTAGATTAACAATCCATGTTTATCAATCAATATAAATCCCCAGCAATACAGTTGAACTGATTGCCCCAGCTCTAAATTGATACTTACCTCTGCTGCAGTACTGTCCGAGATGGATCGCTCCCAACGTTCTCACCTTCTCAGGCTTTGCGCTGCTGGTTCTTCAGTTCTCCTTCCTTACATATTATGACTGTGGCTTCTATGCTTCTGATGACAGCCACACAGAGTACCCTCCTATACCCTCGATGATGTGGCTTTTAGCAGCAGGCTGCATGTTCTGGGCTCACACCTTGGGTACTTGTGTGTTCAGTGTATCTAAAAATAACTGAAATATATTTGGCTTTTCTTTACATCAACTTGAAAGTGATATTGGTGTCTATTTTGCAGATGGTATCGATGGGAAGCAGGCCAGACGGACTGGTACCAGCAGCCCTCTTGGGGAGCTGTTTGATCATGGTCTAGATAGTTGGGCCACGATGCTCATGCCCATCGGCTTGTACTCAGTGTTTGGGAGAGGCGAGCTAAGCATTCCAGCAGACAGGTGTTTTTATGTCTTCCTGGGTATCATGGCAACGTTTGTGGTGTCACACTGGGAGAAGTACAACACAGGAGTTCTATATCTGCCATGGGGGTATGATATCAGTCAAATGGTGGGTGCATCCTTGGTCACTTTCAGCAAATTCTGATGATGTTTCTCCTCATGGTGATCAGTGTTCCAGCAAGCCCTGATGCTAAGGGCAATGAGCCCTGCCCGAATTTCTAGTGCCCTGCCCGAATTTCTAGCGCCCTGCCCTTGACAGCTTCAACCGGCATGGCTTTATTGAGCTGACTGGCAGTTAGTTTTGCTCAGCACACGGTAGGCAAGTGTGCGACAGACAGCCGCCACAGAGCGGTTGTGGCAGTACGCAGCGAGCTGCAGAGACTAGCAGCGAAACGCTCTCTTATCAGCCATCATCATCTTGGCACCTTCTGCAAATTGTGCGTGACTTAAGACGTAATACAAACAATGCACACAGCAAGCCTGAGCTTAGCATCAAGTGCTGCCAACGCGTCTCATTTTTATTTTTGCCTCTGCAATCAACACGCGATATAACGACTCGGTTTGGATCATCCGCAACTAATCCACTAATGCCCACTCGAAAGAGGAAGCAAAGAGAATTGTTAAGGCACAAAAAGGGCTCCAAAAAGCCAGAGTCGGCGTCCTTCAACTCACAACGAACCCACAATAAACATGATAGATGCCCAAACTTCTAAAGGAACTGTGGGCTAAAAGCAAAATTGTCACAAAGCGGGTTTCAGACTGAGTGGACACAGGGTGACGACATATCCAGCTTAGGGATACTTGATACATCCCACCTAGACAAGCTGCCACCCATGTATGGAAGTGACGACATGCAAGTTCTTGCTGATCATTATCGAATGGATGGGGACAACCTTGCTGTGGAAGGGTCTGGTCTCAAGGACATTCTACAAGAACTAGACAGATCTGACAGGACACTGGACAAGGTGTACTAGGTTCTTTGTGGCGAAAAAAAAGGCCTACCTTGGGCTCAACCAGCACTAACCACTTTTATCTCAACTCCCACCTGTGGGTCCGGGGGTAGAATAGGCCCATTGTATCCTCCTGTATATTGTAAGAGGCATATTTTAGAAGGCAACCTGTTGGCCATGGTTTGCGACCCGTGTCGGTGGAGGATGGGATCCAGGTGATTGAGTGGAGCGGTCCTTTTCAGGGCCCTATCTGCAACACACAACTCTGGTCCGGATTTTGCCTAGACGAGAGGCTGTTCAATCGGCTGGTGGTGACTTGCCCTAGGATACTATTGGAACATTAATCTTTTTCATCATCATCCACTTGTATGTCCCTCTTCTTCCAATTGTCTTTGAAGGTGGCTGCTTAATCAGGTCAATTAGATAGATGGTAAACTTGTCTTACATTGTATTTGTTCACTGCACATGGTTTCAGATTAATTTTCAAACTTTGCTTACACACTTTATGGACTGAGTGATACTTGTTTGCTAATAAAGTGTTCATCTAGTATAAAATATGTGTGCCCTTCCAATTGTGTATTACCTGGTTATTGAAGATTGCCACACTAAAGTGCCCTCTTTGTGCTGTGAGCACTCTGTCACAAAATGATACCTTGCTGGAACACTGGTGATCGATCCTCAATGTATTTAATTACCCTTGTTACCTTTCACATCAGTATAGATACTTATCCCAGATTTGCAATTCCTATGAACCAATTGAATCCTATAACTGCATTGAGTGGATGTGATAGTGGTTGTTTATGTTTGTGTAGGGAATGGCTTTGGTTTACATTGTGACGTTCTTGGCTGGCTACAAGTTCTGGAAGTTCACTCTTCCTGTTGTAGGCTCTTCAGGGGAAATCTTTGAGTTGATCATGCACGGTACGACTTGATTTCAATTTCACTAACGATAGCAACCCATGTATTGTTGTTCACCCATATTTCCACATCATGAATTTGTTATCTACCAGGATAATAGTGTAGTGACTATTAAATGCTGGTTCAAATGAATATTTATGATCTACACTATTGAAGAAGTTGTTTGACGAGACACATCAGCCAATCTTCAGCAATGATCTCTGTTTATTTTTCAGTCAGTGTCTGGATGATATCAATTCCAATTAGTATCTGGAATGTCTATCTGTGAGTACAATTTCATGTTTATTTTTCAAGAGTTATTGCACTTGCATTTGTCCAGATAAAGCCCTAGACAATATTATCAGATGAATTTTTTACTTAACTTTTATTTCACAATATTAATTATTACTTTAAGGAGTTTTCACAACTATCTGGGATATCACTTTGTCAAGAATTTAAACTCCTTGGTAATTTTTTCAGGTCCTATCGGGATGGAAATGGCAAAAACCGGTCTTTGTATGAGAATATCAGGCCACTTTTACCTGTTGCTCTACAGTTTGCACTGTTCACAGTGTGGATGAAATACTCGTCATATGATGTTGTGCGCAGAAGCCCGCGGCTCTTCTATGTAGCACTTGGAACAGTCTTCTCAAATATCACTGTTAGTATTCAGGATTTCACATTAAACGTTCATAACACTGTTGACGTCCGATATAGTTGCTGATGGTGACTGTTTTGTGTGTAACAGTGCCGTTTGATAGTAAATGGCATGTCCAACACCAGATCCCAGATGTTCAACTGGTTATTAGTTCCCCTTATGGCCATTGTGATTGGTGTTCTTACCCTCCATCTTGCCATTATAGAACTCTATCTACTCTGGGCTTACACAATATTTGTCCTTGCCAGCCACATCCATTATGGAATACGAGTGGTGAGAAAATTTCTTAATATATGACCATCAAATCCTCTATAAACATGACATCAGAATAAATTTGCCAATCAATTTGGCTGTATGTGTACATAACTTGTTACTTACAGGTTCAAGAGCTGGCTGACCACCTCAACATATATGTTTTCTCTGTGAAACGACCCGGTGAGAAGTCTGAATGACTGTCGATGCCCGTGCAGGACACCATTGCATCTAACAGCATGTCCTCACGGCGTAGCACCAGTCCCCTAAGCCATCATGTTCACCCTATGCATAATGACAACACCACCACCGAGCCCACACAAACCACTTCATAGCACTTACATCATAACTTGGCTTCTTGTTTTTGGCTCATTCCTTTTAGGCATTAAAAAAAATGTTATATTGCATGTTATGTTGCAGAAAACAGTGTCTTAATTGAAAACTGAAAACGCTGGCTATGATAATGTGAAATGTGTAAACAGCATCATTATGTGTCTACAGCTTTATTTATATATTAGTTTACCATAGCTGAACTAATGAGAAGGACGTTAATGCTCACTTAAGCTGCTGTTTATTGCTAGCTCCAGCTTTAGCTTAAATTTGAGATAGCAATTGCAAGTTAATTTATTTTCATTATGTGTGTTGGTTATTGAGACAAGAATCTATTGAAGATAGGGTGTGACTGCTTGTGTGTGGAGTTGTTTTAGGTTATTTTTCATTTGCAGATATAGATGTGATTTGGTGTTAAGTCAAGTCCATATTGTGGCATGTATACACAAAGGACTACAAAAAAGCTCCACATGTGTACACTGCTACCTCGCTCCTACTCTTGGAGTGATCATTACACGGGGATTATGATAATTACCTGCTTTTAAGTTTATCAGTTGGTCGTAATTTGTTTTCCTTGAGGACGTTTGCATGGGAAATATTCTAGGTATAGAACAACTTACTTTGGTAGTATTATGTGACATCGGTGCCGGTGAGAGTTGTCTCGGCAAGGTCTGTGGTGTTATGTGTGCTTTTAAGTGTTCTCAAGTGTGATATGTAATCATTGGCTGTAATCAGACTGGCTTGATGGCTATTCCATACCCACGTGTACACCTTGCCCAAGAACAAGTTCAACTTTTTCATTACATTTCATTGTAGGAAAATTAATTTAATAAAACAAAGCGATATTAATCTGTGATTCAGCCCAGTTAAACCTCCTCACTTAAGCAGACTATTTTATTGTGACTTAATCATTCCTGATGCTTGTCATTTGCTTATTTATTTCATTTTATGTCAGTATGAATTTTGCCTTATTTTGGTTGAAGGTAGCAGTGATATGTTGTAAGCAGTACCATTCACACTAACAGATTCTGTTTTACTCCATGGAGAGAGGATGTGGGCTGTTCAAGATACATTGGACCTATTGAATTTATAGATTAATTGGAAATTCCAATTGGATTGAGTGTTGTCAGTGCTGTTATCATCATATGTACTTCAGATTACTGATTGTATAGGCATCTTGGTGCCCTTTGCTGTCATCATTGCAGTATGACCCAACAAACAGCTGCTCTGGACTAGTATCTGAGTGTTGTTGTGCCAATAAAGATAACGTATGTTGTGGTTGGCTTGATTCATCTGGTCTGTCCTAATTTCTCAGCCATGTTTTGTATATTTTGCCAGTTATACATTCCCATGCATTTACTGCCATATTTAACTTCAGTGCTTGCAGGAGTTATCTTAAGCAACAATACTGTTGCAAAGATGGATTATATTTGAAACTTTGAGAAATCAATATATGTCACTATATTGTAACCAGAGAAGTAAACATGGTCTATTAGGCACCATGACCAGCAGGTCCATAGCCAAGGTGGGGGCGGGGGAGTACGAGGAGTTCGTACGAACAGCCCACTTTGCCCAAAAAGGTCCGCCTTACTCTAGCACATTTGTGTATATAGATATATCGTGTGTCGATGGCGCCTTTAATTATGGCCTTATAGCCGCATCAGTAGAAAGCCGGGAGAAAGCTCCACAATTAAGGGGGAAAGAAACCCCCCATTAAAAATCCTGGCTACGGGCCTGACCAGTAACTTGTTCTACACACTTCACAATAAGCCATTACTTTAAGGTTACTTTATCCAAAGACTTATGACCTGTTTTCATGTGATATTGTGATACTGAATATCAATGAAGAGCATTTAACATAAACATTGTTACAAGTAATCCTAGGCATAGTAGGAAGCTTGGGGTGGTAGAGGCAGATTTCTACTGATGTGAAGTTAGGGAACATAGAGAACTAGTGCTAAGCTGGGCATGGATGAAAACAGGCACAAGAATGAAGTGGAATTTGAAGTAGTCTCTGTTTTATGTGTTGTACAAGGCCTGTGTTAATTTTCATCACCTGAGTTCCTATAAATAACTCCACTTTCAATGAATTTAATGAGCCCATAGTATTACAGTTTTCACATGCATCCTTTCAATAAATAGTTTCACCAGAGACATGACAACATGTGAAGAAGAGAGTGGATTTGTCTATGTATTGTAATCCATTAAATCAAGGTCAATTCATAAGTCGAACAAATACATAAGATACTGATGGCCCGGGTCAAGATGATCAGATTTAAGTTACAAGAAAATGAGGTACCTAGGACATGGTTTCTGAACAAATGTGTTTTATCCAAATAATATTGGTACCAAAACTGCAGCTGGAGATTTCATGGGATCAGCCCAAGATGTGGGTTATTGTCACATCACCATGAACAAAACTTATCCTGCTAGATATGGTTAGGTTCACAGATACCCTGCATGGAGAGGAAGACAGTGGCAGTGAGACAACAGGTGGCCATCCACGACTACACTGGCACTCATCCCATTACTATCTCATTTAGACCACCATGCCGTAGCATTTCTTTTCTTTTTCCCATACCAATGTGTTAAGTAACTATTATATGATTGTGATTGTGATTAAAAATCATTGCCACACAGCTCTAACATATGATCATTTATTTTGCACTTCATTAAAATCAGGTCTCGCTATATGACAACATTGGGTGATGTCATGTATGACAGCAACATCAGCAATACATCATTATATGTACAAAGCACTAAATGGAATTATATTGGGGGAAAATAAATGCATGCAAAAAGCCATATTTCACAATAAAATACTATGTTGTGGCACACAAGAAGCCCCAGGCCAGCTAATGGCACTTGGGTCTACACAGTTCCCACTGTAAACCCAGCAATGAAAGGCTAATTCACCATGCAGTAAGAATAACCTTGATTCTTTTGAAGCACAATACTATACATCCATGCATAAAACTATGCCATGAAACGAGATAATTTTGCTTCCATATTTAACCACAACATCCATTGAGCAACTTTGTACTGTAACCTGATCAATGCAGTCTCCAGTGATCAATCTATATTTACATGTCACAAAAGACTAACAGGAAATCACTATATTTAACACCATCATGAATTGATACGAGGAGAAAACACCGCTCCAAAAAACAATGGCTCTTTTTGAACAATCTATTCTGATTCAGGATGTCTTGGCAGGTATTTAAATATACACATGTATTCACGCAGGTTTGCCTATGAATGACTTCTTCGATTGGCAGTAAAATGTACCTCACAATACAAGTCACTCATCAAAAGTCCAATCGAAGCAATATATCACCAGAAATTTCACCTTTCCAAAACACAAGACAATGGTCATCTTGAGTAACAAAACAGAACTTATCTACTTTTTACATAACCAACAAATGGCTGAACCACTGATCAAGTATAAAAAACGCAAAATCAGGAATTATTTAAAGATCATATCAACATGGTATATAGAGGAATAAACAATTGTAAAATCTCCCTTCAGTTAATATCACACATTCATGATTATGCACATCTTAATGTAACGAAGGTTGCAAAATTGGGGACACTCTCAAAACATCCATTCATCGTCTACGTCACATACCCGAACAACAATTTACCCAAATATGCGAAATAATCATATAAAAAAAGTTATTTAGCTCACAAAAGATCTCCTTTGCTGACGATACAATGCAGCGGTTACACCGGGGAGGTTAGTGGCCCTGTGGAGAGATGCGGATGGGAGTGTCTGCGTGTGGGCAATATTCCATCTCCTACACAGGGATGCTCATCAGCAATCACATATAGCACAATAATACACCACCCTAGTTCTTGTGGCAGCACTAAAGACATCATGACTGTGCACAGTGTGGTGCATGAGAAACACACCCACATGATTAGATGTTCATATACTACTAATGTAGCCTGCAAACAGAGGTCTGGAGAATAATAACAAATCTCTAAAATACAAGTGCCTTTCTATTTGAACATGAATTCTTAATTTAATGATCACATTCTCCAAGTAATGGTACCAACATGCTTTCCATAGGTGGACAAATACCCAAATCAGACATAGGTAAATACATTGGTCGTAACCTTGTGGAGACAAATGTGCGTAAGTGAATAATCCTGAGAAGAGTGTCGTATTGCGAACAAGTAACAGAGGCCAACTTGCCCATTTATAACATACAGAAAATTTGATTTGCATTATTTCACAGAAAAACAATCAATAGTTGTGTGCTGCTGAGAAGCAGAGGTTATAAACCTTGTAACCATACAACTACAACAGTCACGAGACCTATATATTTAGTTCACCAAATCACAAAACCCAAGGAACATTGAATTTAGATTCAATAAGTCACACAGAACATTATGACTGGCTGCACTTGATCTTAAATGTTTGTATGTACAATATAGCATATTTCAACAGTGATTTCAAATAGCAGATGAAGGAAGATCCCTGCGATGTCAACCAGGGTTGAACCAGGTCATGTGGACCACATCATGATTGAACCACGAATGAAAGGCGGCCAGCAATTTGCATCATCATCATTATAGATATGTGTTCAATGGTATTTCTCCCTGGTCAGCCATACATTGCTCGGCCGTTTTCAGATGATGAAGAAACATTCAACACCTCAGCAAGCAGGTATCTTGTTATAGACAACAACAGCAAAAAAAATATATATATATGTTTGGTTGCATGACCACAACTTATTCATTTCCTCTCAAATAGAGGAGGAAATGACCGATGCAGTACCAGGTGAATGAAACATGCAGCTGTAATAACTTCATCCGATCATAGCAATAATCTCTAAACAAGCAAGAGCTTTGCTGCAGTCTTTAATTGTAGGCCACGCATGGGCCATTTTGGAGAGCAATGCAAAATGCTGAATCAGTGCAGAGAGTCGCTGGCGTGTTCCATAACCACCAGACTCACATAGCCAGTATTCTCTAGTATAACATGGGCCAGATCTTGGTGCTTCATTCCCAGGACCACCTTCTCATTCACCTTGTACAGGTAATGTCCCACCTAGAAACACACCACATCCAACATCAAATAACAAGTCACCTATGATGCCCCCAAGTATTACTTATATCTGATTACATATGCAGGATAAAAGTGTGGTAAGTGCATATTTCTAAGTCGTTGATCAGGGGTAAGACAATCACACTGAGACAGAGAGGCTCCCTTATTCAACCAACTATTCCTTGATGATGATATTCAAATATAACTCAAATGTCACGGTACTGGTCAGACAACCCCATTGACGTGAATTACCTATTCACCCGGATACGAAGTAGAATAATTTGTTTGATAATATTTAGTTTCAAATGATACAACATTTGTCTGAGCCTTAGCATGTATAATTGAGGAGCATACCTTGAGTCCAGCTGCAGCAGCAGGTCCAGTTGGATCAACAGTCTTCACATAAACTGGACCATCTCCACGTATCACAAACCCAAATCCTACTGGGTCACTAGCAATCTATGTGACAATCAGCCAAAGTCAATCAGAAACACGTCATAGAGGTGGCAACAAACCACCAAGTGATTGAACGAGGTCTCCAGAGCCCACACTTGAATTACTTACCCTTATATGGCGTCTCAAATACTGTGAGTTGGCATCCAGCAGCTCAGTGGCACTCGCTTTCCTCACCAACACTGACTGTGTCATGCTTACAGAGCCATTCAAAGGCGACTGAGTAACAAAAATGTCTGGGGAACCGAAGTCAATACCCGGGGATGGCGTCTCACTCGAGTCATCATGGTGATCACTATGGTAACCACTTTCTACTTGCATAACACAGAGAGAGAGAAGATACAGAGCAGTGTTCAATTGTCCCTTGAAACCCACCACACCTATATATCTCATGCTTGACACCAATAAACTACAGAACCAAGAGTAGGTCTGGAACCATTTAACACAGTACTAATACCTTATAGTAACTCATTATGTCAAAAAATAGATCAAGTACAAGTTACTTCTCACCTGTCCTGTTTGGTCTGTTTGGCTGGTAAGTGTCCTCATCTGAGCCAGAGCTCTCCTGACATGATGTCACTGTGAGGAGAGAAAGTTCCAAGTTGTTGATATCATTAACTGTGCTGTCTGTTGATGGCAAATCATCAAATTCAACCTCAGGAGGAGGCAAAACTAGGTCCATGAGGATCCTATCCCGACCAAAGTTGTATGAAAACTGGTACAATAATGGTTCATCTTTGAAGTTATGGCTGTCTGTCACTGCAAGTAGTAATGTAAATATTAATGCAGGCACATTCCATCACTGTTATACCAATGAATACAAACCTTTTGTATATACCTTTTGAAAGGCTTATAATAAATATATTTATAATAGTACAGCTTTCATAATCATATAACTAGAAGATGTTGTCCTGGTAAATAGTCTGGTTAAACTTTGTAGACATTACATACCATGTCTAATGATGCCGTTCTGCACCAAGTACCTCATCTCTTTTACAGCATCTTCACGACGTGTGTATTCCTCATCGTTAAGGAGCCAGTCAACCAAATGATGGCCGTGGAAAGCCGCCAGGTGTCTAGTCCCCTCACATGTCTGAGTACGTACAAAATTGGGACTCCGCTCTCCCATCAATCTGGCAAAAGCACACAATCATGGTGATGCTTCGAAGTAACGTTACTTATCAGGTCAGTTAAAAAAAAATTGTCATCCCAGAAATAAAATTTAAGAAACTGCATTGATTTCAATGGCACTACCTGTTATATAAGCGCCTTGCTCGTAGGAATGTGACAAGGTCTTCTGAGTAAGGGAAGGTGCAGTCATCCTTCCTAAACCGATATAACTGGTTTTCATCCTTAAATACCTGACCCTCATGGACTGTACAGAACAAACAATACAAGAAAGTGGATTAAGTCAATAATTAAATGCAACATAATCAAGAGTTATGACGGTATTTTCAAAATTGCCATATCAAGGCCCTTATTTCACACGTAAATCATTCAGACCTTTGAACCCTTTTGATGGTATAAATTCTTAACAAACTCTATCCCTTTTATCTATCTGATGGTTACAAAAACATTTTGAATCCCTTTGATCTAGAGCAATCCCCCGCAATTAATTCGAATTGACCCTAATACCAGGTGTCTGCTATCTAATTAGAATGGACATGGTTGGATTAGTCTCAGCTTGCTAATCTCCAGTGCCGCCTGTGTTCCACCTGGCGTCCCCAACCCCGAATCAAACAATCACTTACACTCCAACCAGGTGACCAGTCGTGACCAATGACGTGAGTCCATGGGTCTGGTTGGGGGGAGTGGTTGAGTTCCAGGGTGGGGATAAAAGGAAGGACATTGGGGGCACAGGGAGAGAAACTTGCCAGTAGATAAAGAGAGGCAATAAACCAAAATAATCCAGATTATACAAGTCTCCGAGTTTGCACAACCACCAACTTTTAAGAAACTACAAAAACACTCTTAGAACAATTGGTAGAGAATCCGGGTACTTGTAGTAAACTGCTACAGGTACAGGTAACGACTCTGGTACCAATGCTTGGAAGATGAGATGCTAACTCCCCCACTTAGCATTAATGTTGAATGAGGACGAGGTTGGGTCGTGAATTTAATCCAAAAGTGAACTGGAAGAAAAGAACACAGAGCGACGCAACCGACGCAGACAGGACACTGGGCCACGCAATCCATACAAGAACAACGCAGAGTGGCCCTGACAACATCACAGCTACGCGGCGACATCCACTGTTGGGCGGCGTGGAAGGACGTGTCCGACCTTCAAGGTAGCGTGATACTATAACAATTACAGACTGGGTTAAGATGGCTAGCAAACAACTTTCAACCTCTGCGGCGACAGAGGATAGCCATCAATATGATGAAGAGGAAGAAGAGGAAAAGTTACGAACAACTTAAGTTAATATGCAGAATTGCTCAAGCAACTGAAGCCATAGTTAAGCGGATAAGGCCTTCTGACTATCGTCATCATCATAAAATTCTAAAATCAGCCCTGGATTAGTCAAGGTCCCCCAGCCTGATGGCTGCGGGCGCTGTTTACATGTTACTGATATTCAATAGACTCGCCTTCAGGTCTAGGGTACCATAGCGTCTTGAACTGGACAGGCATCCCAGATTTGGGATGCTCCAATCACAAGCCGTGTCTCTCGGTCACTCTCGGGTACTTTTGAGTCGTTGTCTCTCATTGGTTAGTTCTACAAGTTCCAAAAAACTTGTCCAACCGGACGAGTGATTTTTATGAGCCGGGCACACATTCTACAACACTCCGATTTGTTGTTTCAAGCTGAGTGGCACCGTTAATCACACAGTCGGCGAGAGAAGCAGACACACAATTGGTTCTTTTTAACTGACTATTACGTAAACATACTATCGTGCAGCTAAGCGATTAAAGCGCTTGTTGTGGTGTCAATCTGAACTTTTGAGACGCCCCATAATTCCAGAAGACATTCAATGTGTTCTCATTGGACGCAGACCACTACAATGTCCATGACGTCACATAGAACCGAGGGTGCGTATCACAAGCCAGACACACGCAATTAGGGTCAATCCGGGTCACAACCTTTGTGTTGATTGGTCACGAAGATTAACGAACGTGTCTAATGAATATTCGGACGCGCCAGTTTAAGACCTTATCTTTTCGTAGACTCTTGGGCGAGAAGCGTAGCGGAACCCCTGGAGTCTGGGACGCAGACTAGCCCTGGATACTGTTTGCCACTATTTATTCTTAGAATGACTAGCTGTCAGACTTACCAGCATGATGTAGTATGCTATTCTCAAGCAATATGTTCATCAAGATGACGGCAACATCACGGTCTGGAGATTGCCCCGACTTCACTAGCCAGTCAACGGTGGAGCTGCCAACTAATGTCCCTGTGTATGCCTTGAAGTGATGACGATTATCTTTGATGAGATTTGAATTTTCTGTGTGCATCTGAATGCTGTGAAGAGAAAAGAATGTAAATTGGAATAATAATCTTGTTCACTACTTACAAATACTACACCATTTACTTTATAACATAAATTCAGAGCAAGGCCAAAGTAGGGAATCAAAAACCTCAATTTGAAATGAACGACTGTTAATTCATGCATGCTGTTGTATTTTGTGAGGGCAATACTTAACCATATCCAATACTAAATAATATGCATACTGCTTCCAGATTAATTCACCTAAGCCTTCTCTATCTGATAACACTTTCAAATAATTCACAGTTTCAATGTGTAGTTGAAAGACAGTAATGCAATTAAAATTAGTGGTTCATTTATTGTAAGTTAATGATTCAACAAATGTTTGCCAAATGGAACTTCCAAAATGTGGTAGCCTGCAGAATCACTATCTCAAATATTTACAAATTCTGCAAGAAGATAAGCTCATTTTACTGAAAAAAATTCAATGTATGACCATTTGAACGTATCATTTCCCTGGGCACACGTACCATTTCATTATAATGTAGAGGTCCTGTAGGGCTATCCATTGTGGTGTTACTCTTGTGGAAATAATGATTAATAATTACATGGTTGTCACTAGCCCAAGGGACGTCGTAGTGACGTATATATGTATATCACCAATCGAACAGGCGAGGTTGTCACTTATTAAATGCTGCCACAAGACATGGATGTCAGATTCCATAGGGAATATGAATCTTTGGTTATATCTACATAACATATAGCCAATAGGCTATATGCGCCCGTGACAACAGCGTTCTCGTTTATGACCTTTCCACTAGCTCCCTGCCACCCTGGACTAAGACGAAATTAACAACATCCTTAGTCTTAGACGTGAACTATAGTATGACAGAATGGATTTCATGGTTTTGCAGCGTAGACTAAGTTAACTAGGCCTAGTGTATTTTGATACAGTCTATACATGGCGCTAGGCAATAGCACTAATCTCGCTTATTAAAAAAAATGAAGTCCAAAAAAGGGCCAAGGGCATCCTATTGTAATCTGCACTTCGCTGACATGATCTAAATACCAGACAAAATTAGAGCACGTGCTGTGGCACGCTGGTTAGGTATGGCCAACGTATGGCTATGTGTATCAAGTATATTCAAGGAAACAACATGGACGACCAAGTAAATATTCACACCAATGTATGCTACATATTTTTCAGCGATAAATAACAATACATATTTACCGTAATTGTTCTCCAATAAGAAGAATATCGCCTATACCGACAGAACATCGAACACGCCTCTCGCCTTCCATCGCGATGTTGTGATGTGACGTCATGAGTAGGTCACACAAACTGATTAAGTGGACCCGAGATCCTATGAAATTGAGTTGTATAATGTAGGTCTGGGATAGAAAGCCACAGTAGCCGAAATATCAATATTTAATTTTTTTTCGCATCATTATCAATCAATTTAAGCCTGAAATAAAATGGCTTATTGATGCTTCTTAGATCTGATGAATAATCCTCCGTCTATGTAGGTGAAGTAGGATATTTCCGAAATAGCTACGAGATTAGGTTCATAGATAAACTTTCTATGTTCACGCAGTGATTTCATTCATGTCATTCATGGATTAATGTCTATACATGTAGTATAACTGTCGATGAACAGCTATGTTATTCAGAAGGAGGTTGTGTTATTTTCACACCGTCTTCAGCTAGTAATCCTCATTGGATTGGTCACACCTGCTAGACACCAACACCTTTGAGACCAAGTCGCCACGACTCTCACGGTTTTAGGACGCCTTTGAGACCAATTAAGTCGCTACGACTCTCACGGTTTTAAGATATCTCTAACAGGTAATAGTCCATGACCATGTGATGCATGAAATAGTATAATAATAATAATACTAATAAATAATGATAACAATAATAATAATAATGATACTAACAGTTTTATTGCAGGCTCAAAAGCCCATAATGATACATGCAGTTTTACATAGATATATGAATATACAAATCATATCTTTGTAATAAAAATAACTATTACAAAAGGGTCGTTTCAAAGGAAAATAATTGCAAAATGCGTTTGGGGAAAAATGACAATGAACTTAAAGCAGCAAATATCTCGTAGACTTTTGCAGAGGTCATTGGGTCTGTTCCAAATGTAGAACAATAGAGTGCAAAGCGAAAAATTCGAATATTACGGCACTGTATCACTACATCTTTTTCATAGCAAATGCTAAATTTATAATTCTAAGAATCTGATATTTTTTCCTGCTAAGGCGATGTTGCCAAGCAGTGAAGGTTTGCTCAATGGCTTGATTCTGAAAGTATCTGCTCTCACCAACATAGGTGCTCTTAACACCGACAGATTCAAGATGTTGGCTACACCACACTAGTTCACCATTTCCCAATCGCAACACAAGGGATGACAAACATCTTAAAATGTTCGGGTGAACAGACACATTATGGATCAATATGCTCGAAATGGTCACCCATACTTTGTCGAGACTACAGCCGACCAGCGTTACGTCCGCCAGCTATCTACAGTAGTATAGCAAAGAGCGTCTCTGGACATCCTGGAAGCTACTATTTAACTTTTAGCCTCTTCAGGTATCAAAGTCTCAACATTGAGACTGCACACTCATCCGACCTCTGGAAGCTACTATTCAACGTTTTAGCCACTACAGGTATCAATCTGTGACACACGGTGCACTTCTGGGACACTTTGCTCACTCGAGAGAAAGTGGATAAAGGCTGGTCGGGCCCGAACCCCTATGCTATGGGCCCAACTATACCTCGTTAGTTTGCTGGTAAATAAACGTCTGTGGCTATCCAACGCTTTGAATCAAACGGATCTATGACTCTTTTGCTACGCGGATGGCTCTCTTTGCCTTGCCCTGCTGAGCCCTTGACTGAGCCCTTGGCCTTTTCATAACGCCATAGAAGACATGGGAACACAGACAGGTGGACTGATACTCCGAGAGCTTATAGGGCTTGAAAAGGCTATGCAGACCCAGAGGGGTGAGCTGGTCAATAATATAGCTCGTTTAACTGAGATAGAATGGGAGATATGCAAACGGGAAGCCAAAATGGCAAGTTTGGAAGAAGAATGAAGTTGAGTCTCCTGAATGAAGCTGAACTCCTTGGAAAAACCCCTGAAGGTCCTAGCTGGTAAGGCAGCAGCTGCCCTATCAGGGATCATCAGCTCCATAGTATCATGGCTGCTCAAGTCAACTGCAAAAGTGGCTGGTTGGATGGCAGAGATTCCAAGCGAAAGAGCTTGCAGAGCTGCAGCACCTGTTCCGAGAGCAAGGGTTTACAATTGCCTGTACCCTCACTGCGATTGGGATGGCAGTCTCAACCTTGGTACTTGCTCTGACGGGTGGGGGGACAAGTACCCCGGCATCAGCCCTGATACCAGCTGACAAGCCTGGTGTGAAGGAGTGGATAAAAAAACCCAGCTGCACTCCTTGGCAAACCCCCTGAAGGGCCTAGCTGGTAAGGCAGCAGCTGCCCTATCAGGGATCATCGGCTCCATAGTATCATGGTTGCTCAAGTCAGCTGCAAAGGTGGCTGGTTGGATGGCAGAGCATGTTTGGATTACAGTCGCTGCGCTGGGGGGAGTGATCCTCCTGATGCTCAGTGATCTACTATGTAGCAAGCCAAAGCACAACTAAGCGTATCGTGATTCCGCTCACAAAATTTATTCACTGGGTGCAACAGGTGCTGCGGCGGCCGGGCTGTTGGTGCTCATTTCATCCAGCGGGCACTGTGTGTCAAAGCTTTCTCTATTAGGTGCAGCAGCCACGTTGACATCTGCAGTGTTGATGCCGATCTGCTGTTTCTCGTCCGCGATGGTAATCAGATTGTTGTACCCAGCTACTTTTCCAATGGCGAGTCTCATGTCTGACGCAGCCATGTAAAGGCCCATTTCAAACACATAATCAACCTTTGATGAAGCGTTCTGAAGCAGGTTTTGATACCTGCTGATGGCCGAGGGAATGTCAACTGGTGAGTTGATAGCATCCTTAATATTAGCCTGAAACTGCTTTTGGGTTTCAAAGAATGTGCTTGTACCCAGTATCCCTGAGCTGGTCTGTGCCCGAGCACCAAGATTAGCCCAGACATTGGTTTGAATACTGTCGTTAAGCCATGAGACACCTGGAGCTGTGACCCTGTAGATTTTTCTACTATGTAAGTACTCCAGGGCAGTACTTGCACCCACAGTATCTTTCTTTATGTAATCAACAAGTAGCGAGCCACCATTTTAAAAAACGAATCCGTTTGTTGGTTTTTATATGTCTTTCCTCTTAGTACGTATAGGGATCTCCATAATGAATGATTGGCCAAAACCTATAAAGATCCCTCATTGGTAAGACTCCAGAGTTAAGGTGGTCTAACGCTGAAACACCACAGCTGGAGGCTGCACACCATACAATAAAATTTGCCTGGTTCTGCCAGTGTTGCATGTTGTTGGTTCTCCAGCCAACTATCATTGGGCGGAAATAGCGGTCCTTGTTAGTATGCACTATTCCTATTGAATCTAAAAGCCATAGTACAAATGTTTTATATACCATAATCTGTCTAATGCTCAAAGCAGTGAGGCTGTGCCCCTGCAAAATGCTATTGACAACAATGCAGGTGATCTATGCGTAGGCCTAATTACGTGTACTGTGAGCTGGTACAACCTTGAATCAAACATGTCTATTACATGGCGGTCAATGACTGTAGGAAAAGGAAGAGGTGCCCATTTGAAACCTAGCCTCTGGAATTTCAAACGTATGCAGGAAGCGTTTGCAGCTATAGGTCTTAGTTTGGAGGTTGATGCTTTACATTGGACTGTTACCCTCTCAATTCCTGATGGAAACGGTGGTTCAGTTATGGGATGATAAGGGACCGCTGTTAGCGTTGTCCTTGAATTTACAAGATGTCAATAAAAGAGAGTATCTATGGACCTCAACAGAAAAAGACGGATGCAGACCTCTCTGACACCAACTGCACCTAGTATTTACCCAGGGCTGCCCCCCACCGATGAGAATCCAGGACACTCCTATCGGTTGGATGAGATCAGCCTCAAGAAGCAATACCTTGAGAAAGAGATTGAAAAATATTCTGCAATGTACAAGAAATATATGTGTGCAGTTAATTCAGTGGTTGCAGTAGACACTGCTTTAGTTACTGTTGGTATATGTCTTGGTGCAAGTGGCATAGGTGCAATGTCTACAGTTATTACCAATGTCTTGGGTGTTACTGGGACCGCTTGTGGGCTACTTGGAATCGCTGGAAAATGTATCAGTCGGCAACTGACTATCAGGTTAAAAAAAATTATGATCAACTCCGCGTTCTTGTGCTGAGCAAATTGAATACCATTGCTGACATATGTATCGACAGCACATGAAGATCGTAATATCTCGGAATATGAGTTTAAGTTGAGGCCACTAAATTACCGAAATGAAGAGGGAAATTAAGACTTGATCTGTAAAACATACCAGAGTGTTTAGATAGATGAACCAATGAAGGAAATACTAAGCAATAAAAGACATCAGAAAAAAATTGTGTGCTCCTGCTTCTACGCCATCTAGCAGACTGTCAATGCTATCGTCCCACCTCAATACACACAGTGATTTTAGTCAAGGTCCCCTAGCCTGATGGCTGCGGGCGCTGTTTACATGTTACTGATATTCAATAGACTCGCCTTCAGGTCTAGGGTACGATAGCGTCTTGAACTGGACAGACATCCCAGATTTGGGATGCTCCAATCACAAGCCGTGTCTCTCGGTCACTCTTAGGTAATTTTGAGTCGTTGTCTCTCATTGGTTAGTTCTACAAGTTCCCAAGAACTTGTCCAACCGGACGAGTGATTTTTATGAGCCGGGCACACATTCTACAACACTCCGATTTGTTGTTTCACGCTGAGTGGCACCGTTAATCACACAGTTGGCGAGAGAAGCAGACACACAACTGGTTCTTTTTAACTGACTATTACGTAAACATACTATCAAGCGCTTGTTGTGGTGCCAATTTGAACTTTTGAGACGCCCCATAATTCCAGAAGACATTCAATGTGTTCTCATTGGACGCAGACCACTACAATGTCCATGACGTCACATAGAACCGAGGGTGCATATCACAAGCCAGACACGCGCAATTAAGGTCAATCCGGGTCACAACCTTTGCGTTGATTGGTCACGAAGATTAACGAACGTGTCTAATGAATATTCAGACGTGCCAGTTTAAGACCTTATCTTATCGTAGACTCTAGAGCGAGAAGCGTAGCGGAACCCCTGGAGTCTGGGACGCAGACTACAGTGATTTCATTGTGCGGACTTTTACGCACTGTATATGTACCAAGCCTTTCTGCCTATTGAATAAACGACGGTGTTAGGTATGAACACAGAAGAGCATATTGCTGAGCTTGAAGGTTGTGTACAAGAATCAAAGTTAGAGAAGAGATAATAGATTTGGAGATCAAGCTGAGAAATATTGTAAGTGATTTTGAGACTTGTGGAACAAGTGAAACACCTAAAGGCGCTTGTCAGTGGGTGCGAGATGCAGACCATGAGCTTGTGAAATTCTGGTTCCAGATATTACACATCAACAAGGTGTCACCCTCCCTAATTTGGCTCAAGCGTTAATTTACCGGCAAAAGTCGGGCTCATTGAAGGTCGGGCCCGGCCACCCTTTTCCACTTTCTCGTGAGTGAGCAAAGTTCCCACGCGTTCACCGTGTGTCACACATTGATACCTGTAGAGGCTAAATAGATAAAAAGATTCGTAGCTTCCAGGGGTTGGATGAGTGAGCAGTCTCAATGTTGAGATTTTGGTACCCGTACTACTGTTTAGCCTCTAAGGGCTGTAGAGGCTAAAAAGTTAAATAGGAACTTCCAGTGTCCCAGAAACGCCCTTTACTATACTACTCCTACGCTGAAGGACTACCAGCCTCGCTATGGAGAACAGCTAACACTCAGAAGCTGACTGACTGTTATGCGCAAACTCGACTACTTGGATGGCGTCTAGATTCAATAAAAAAATAATAATAATCATCAATTGAGCCACATTCCACTTTCAGACAGGTGTCATTTTTTATCGAATTGGCATTTAGTCCCGATCCTTAATCGGCAATGGCCCGAATGGGCTGTCATGGAATCGAAGGGACATGTATGGTTATGTGTACAGACTCCGAGATAGCTATGTGAGTCAATTCCTCTCATTCATTGCCATAACCTGATAAAGGCATAAGCAGTTGATGCTGTCAAGGACGAAGTTTCTTTGCCTAGACGTATTGTTGACGTCCTGAAATGTTCGAACTGACCTAAGCCATGATTTCCTACCTGACGGTCCACCCCCGCCCCAACCCTGTCCATACCCCACCCCCAGTCTATAACCACCACCCCCCCACACACACACACCCCTCAGAAGCCATCAAGCCGTAGGCTAGTAAAGCTATCATCATCCCCGCCGGCCAGCGTCGTCATCGCCCCCCACCCCTCAGTACAATCAACATATGCCACCTCTGTACAACCGCGAGAACGGTTTACACTGCAGGACAACACCCTTATCACGACTGTGTCAGTTTGCGTGATGTTAACTTGCGCTGGCTAGCCTAGAGGATATCGTTACAATATTTTTTGGCACATTCTCCCAAATAAAACTTTTGTCAAAGGCTCCTTGTTGATATGATATTTTACCAATTGCAATTTGTGAGCTTTGTGCTCGAACCAACAGAGCAGACCTAAAGTTTATCAGATCAGATAGTTGTCATTAGTCTTACAAACCTCGTACATATCATGTAACATTTTAGATGGTATAAAATCGACATTGCCTGGGACATTGTTTTGCAAGGAGAGGAAGCTGGTCATCATTCCATTCGCCATCATTTAAGTATAATGAAGCTGATTAAACCCAATGCACCATAAAAAGTATTATCAAACGGAGCAGTATTTATCTTGATTGTAGATGATTGACCAGCACACTGTGTCACTGTTTATACAGGCTAGGCTAATTTCTTGTATCCGGCCTGGGAGGTTCGGGCAGGTTGGTGAGTGGATGGTTTTTTAGGGGAAAATTCCAGCCCGTCCAAATTGACGATCCCCTGTCTAATACACTGGTCTCTGGCTAATACCAAGTGTTCAAAGCCAGTTCCAATCATACAGGACGCACACACAAAACTTAAATATTAATTTTTATCAACAAGCTGAGTATGTTCCCGTGAGAGATTTTGTCAAAGGTGATTCAATCAAGCAAGAGAAACTTTTACATCATGTTTGTATTGGAGCAACATGATAAAAAGTTGCGAATCTCACCGTCAACGTGGCAGCAGACCAACAATAACACAACAGGGAATAGTCAAAATAGTGCGGGATCCGAGATGTTGATTCTGATTTTAGATCCACATTGATACATAGGTAAAGAACATTGATATAAAGTGTGGGCTGCTTGAGATATAATTTTTACCATTGCATTGTATAGCATCTTTGCAGGACATTGCGAAACTATATAACCGTATAACTTGGGCTTCAATGATAGCAGAGCATTTAGCAGAGGTGTGGCTGTACATTAAATGATATTGATATTGTCATCTGGGTAAGTGTGTTACGATGTTGGTGAGTGCATATATCTTAGCCCAAGCCTATATTTGTTTAGTTTACATGTGATGTTTTGGCAGGAGAGAAAGAAATGGTTTGTTGCATCGATTTGAGGTACTTTCTACCGGAAAAAAAGGGGAAAGGTGATTATCTATTTCTCTCTGGTTTTAAAGACTATATCCTCTGCTTTGTTTACGCAATCAATAATCGTGAAATATTTACAATATTTTCATGTGTGGGTTGCATCCAAGACAGAGGGCAGACAGAAGCAAAGTTGTGAAGGAATACCAAAGACCTGCCGCTGGAAAGTCTGATCCTGTGGCTTGTGAGCTGCGCCCCCCGGCTGTGCTACACACGACTGTCTGCTACCTCATTGACCAGTCAGTGATCCACATCATGGCACACTTCTATTGCTGCATCCTATGTTCATCTTCTATATTCACCTTACTATGCAGCTATTTGCTATGAGAGATGGTTAGCAGCATTTGCATTGTTTCATTTCTTTGTTGCAGCGTTGTAACTAAGACAGGCTGTCCGTGGAATGTTGTGTATGATTATGTTTTCGATCGTTTGCGAGCTGTTCGACAAGACTTGGTTATACAGAGGGTGGCTGGGCAAAAGGCAATCACAATACTGCTTAAGATTGTCCGTTTTCACATTTATGCAAATTACAGGTAAACATATCCTGATAATTGAGTTATATTGCTTTACCTCTGTGTTCATCTTGCTGATTTGTCACATACATCATTACCTCCCTGCAGATGTTGATGGTGGGTTTTTTCAGATTATGTTCAGAGCCAATATCCCGGTTCGACTCTAAAATAAATGAGACTCATATACAGGAATGCCTGAAACGCCTGCTGGTGCTGCACTCTGCTGGCCAGTATAGTAGAGAGCAAGAGGCATCTGTCTACTCTCTATATCTTCTGTACAATATTGGAAATTGTGAAGCAATTACTCAAGCCCTTCACAGAAAGCAATATTTGGGGTATGCAGCTGTTGTCTGTTGTCATCTTCCTTGTATTTAGTGGTGGAAAATTTGAAGTAGCAGTGTTTAATTTTTTGTGTGAGGAACAGTTATATACATTGTGTTGTCTTAAATTGTGTTTTTCTCCATTTTTTAATCAGGAGGTGCCACACTTTTGGTCTGGCGTTTGAAATAAGCCGAGCATGGTGGTGTGGTAATTATGCTCGGGTGTTTCGATTAGCACGACAACTGTCACCTATTGCTCTCTGTGCTTTTCACCATCAACTGCCTACTGTGTACAGGTGAATATCTGATTCAGCCAGTTATCTTTTACTACAGTATTATTCATGTGTCTGTTTAGATTGGTTTACATAGGTAAACACTTTGATGATTGTTTTGCTGCTAGGATCATAGTGTTTGTGAAAACATAGTTTGTAGTGTGTGTCTTTGTTACAGGAAGATATTTGGGGTTTTTGGTGCTGCATACTCTAATAAACTACTAAGGTATGCTCCCAATGACCTAGCCCACATTCTCACATTTGACGATCTGAACGGTGCCATAAAGCTATGTTCTGAAGCTGGTTTTTCCATTGACAATAAAGGCATTCACTTCAAAAGAGTCATTCCAGCAGACAGCAAGGTGATCTGAATAATAATAATAATGATAGAACTTTTGGTAAATATAACCGGGAGTATCAAGACAAATTGAAGTTTTCATTGTGGCTGCCTCCTCAATAACATGCCTAGGTTCTTGTTTTCAGATAGAACATGGCCATTTGAGTTTCATAGACCACCAGCTACCCAGAACAGCCCAGGATCTTGCTGGTTTAATTCATGGCTATCCTCCCCTATGAAATACCTTCCTTGCAATGATTTGATCATGTCTGTTTGATACCAGTCTGTGGCAATGCAAGGTGGCAGACTGAGTGCTTGCTCATATCAACTCACACCAGTGCAAATCTTTCTAGTCACAGGCTGTCAAATGTCAATGTCTTCCTACTGGGTGTTGTCATCGCACGATAGATGGGCCTGTGTTGTGCAGAGTAGTATATCAAGTGGATTTATGTGGTTGTATTCGGTCATTATGACCGAATACAACCACATAAATCCACTTGACTCATACCTACCAGGGTATGTTTAAATTATTTGAGGACTTGTCCTCTTCCTTTTTTTACTGTGGTCTACATTCATTTGAAATCATTACACGAAATATGTGGTATTTGCATTTGAGCTAAAACACGAATGTGCTCTATATTTATAAAAAATTATACATGCCAAATACATGCAAATAATAGTGTTTGGAGTTAATATGCGAATGTTTTTTAAATATATGTTGAAAGTTTTATTTCTTGTTGGTTTGCCTTCCTCACGTTCAGGTAACAGAAATTACAATAGAAGACCCTCATTTTGGGTTATCAAGTACAACTCTTATTAGAAGGGATATTTCCATATCAGGCAACAATCACTTCAGCATCTTTCAAAATAACTAGAAGTATTGTTTTTGATAAACGTGCTGTTTATTGCCACATTAACAGACAAAAATATTAAAAGCATGTGGTTCTACAGCTGCAGATGATACAAGATGTTTGTGCAACAAACATAATCAAAGATAGTACAATGCTTTAATAATACATCACATTTGGACAATGCATCAAGCAGTATATTAAAAGCCAGATTTCTGGTTAAGTCAACAATGCAGAACAATCCTGCAATGCTCAATACTAGGATCCCCTACCTGGGAAAGTTGCCAAACTAACTAAATTATAATTCATTTGCTACATTGAACTTTCTATAACAAAAACTACACTTCTGACTATGTGTTGGCTCCAAAATAGGAGAATTACTGATGGTATTTTTAAAGGTTATTGTCTACACTTGTCTTGTCAACTGACAATTACAACCATATTTGACAAAATATGAAGCAAAGCACAGCACCAATTAACTGATTTAGATGTTTCAGTATTTATCATCGCATACATTTAACAAAATAAAATCAGCTTTATATATATATATATATATATATATATATATATATATATATATATATATATATATATATATATATATATATATATATATATACAAGGTCAGAAGCACTAGAATAAAGCCACAACAATGTATCATACATATGTTGGTTCGGAGACGACGTCATCTTCAGCCTGCTTTTGCCTTGCGTTAACAAACATCATGACCGTGATGGGAACTCCTAAATCAGTCTTACGGGACCAAATCTTAAGATACAGCAATTGTAGGTGAGGAAATGGAAAGGAGTGGATAGTTTTAAATATACAAACTTCACAAACAAAGAGGGCAATGGTCAGTATTGCTCTGCACCCATGCCAATACAATGAGACATGGCAGTTACATCGCCTGACTTGGAAAAAGCACATAACATAAAGCAACTCCAAAGCACCAGCAACACCATGTGACAGATTTGCCGTAATCAGATTCATTATGGGTTCATCAGTGATGTAGTTTACCTGGCAGATACATATTTATATCCAGTCACAGCACCATTGACCAATATTTACTTCTTACAAATGGACAGTTAACATTTTAAACAAAATCACCATTAATTGGGCTTATTTTGTTCAACATTTTCATCTAGACATGCATTTAATCAAGATGAATAAATGTCATATACAACATACAAACTTGTCCATTCACCTATCAGAAAATGTTAATATTTCTGAGATCAGAAAACAACTGATTGTGTTATTAATGATTAACAGTTTTCACATTTTGGAAATGAGGTAAAAAGAAAAAGAAAAGATTCTTCCCATGAAACTTGTCAGCATCGTGGGGAGATATTTTTGGGGAATTGCTATCTTTTTCATGCAACAAAAAAGATACAAATAAACAGAAACTGGACTGATAAACACGCAACTTCTCGGATTACCAGGTATGTCACCAAATAACATGATTCATCTTACTAGCAAATCATGAAGAAGATACTATTCCTCCACACACCCACAATGAGGCCATATATCTCATCATGGAGGAACAAGTCAGAGGTCTCATCAGGGAGGAACAAGTCAAGACTGCTCTCCCACAAGGAGGATCAGGCTATTGATCTCATCAGGGAGGAACAAGTCAGAGCTCTCTTCAGGGAGGAACAAGTCAGAGCCCTCATCAGGGAGGAACAAGTCAGAGCCCTCATCAGGGAGGAACAAGTCAGAGATCTCATCATGGAGGAACAAGTCAGAGCTCTCATCAGGGAGGAACAAGTCAGAGATCTCATCATGGAGGAACAAGTCAGAGCTCTCATCAGGGAGGAACAAGTCAGAGATCTCCTCAGGGAGTACAAGTCAAGACTGCTCTCCCACAATAAGGATCAGGCTATCAATCTCATCAGGGAGGAACAAGTCAGAGGTCTCATCAGGTAGGAACAAGTCAGTATCTCATCAGGGAGAACAAACCAGATGACTCAACAGGGAGAGAAGTCTCACAACAACCCCACAAGAGCATATCAAGCCATAATAGTACAATTGGAGATTCAGGCTAGCCAGCTCCTGGCCTGGGGTCAGAGACCAGGTGCTTCCACAGTGATCTAGGTTCTCCATACACCATGTCTGCTTTGCATAATGGGTTTTTCTGTCTGTGAAAACAAAGCTAGAGAGGAAGAGGTAGACTTTGCAGAGGTTGTATGGGTTGGTTTGGGGGATGCAATCCACCAACTGTAGACTAGGCTGACACTGACACAAAGGAGCCACCGGCACACAACAAATTCAGGTCACCGGAAGTTATACAGGAAAATATATATTGCAGGCTCCATGGCACCTGTGGGCCAATGACTGTGATAGCAGATACTGAAAAAAAATCGACCACAAAACATGGCAGTCAAGTTATCCACAACTGTCATTACAACCCAACCATTAACAGCTGACCAACTCAAACTATATCATAAGATGATGAAGTATTCTGAAAACAAATTTCAAAGGAGATTATGGAAGTTGACAATACAAAAGATGACAATGAAAGAATTGGGATGGTTACAATGAGGTAAGTGGCATATTTAGCCAGGTTGTAGAAGGAGGAGTTGTGTGGAAGGCTGAAGCCAGGGCATCATAGCCACCAATGATAAAGCTCTCTCCCTGAGGGTGACTAGATGCCCCAAGCAATTGCTGCCTCATCACACAGCAGACTGAACACTGCCTAGCTACTACAGTGATAATCCAAATCCACTGGTCTCTCATTGTTAAGACACGTGCTAGTTCAATTATTCATCATCATCCCAGGTACTAGATGAATCTATTAAGAATCTCGACAAGATTGCAGGTTCAACCTATTCTGATGATTTGTCACTGAGCTTTGATAATGGATATGAATAGAAACTGGCAAAACCTTTAAAAGAATCACAGGCAGAGGAGGACCATTGCGCTCCCTGCTTATCCTAAGAGCAAGCAAAACATACACTGAACGGTTTACCTGAACAAAATATGACATGACGTAAAACATCCACCATGACATTCCTAAAACATGAAAAAATTAACTGCTCATCAAGTTTCTGTCATACAAATATAAATCACTTGAGTTAAATGCCAACTGGCAACTTGACAAATGACATGCAAGACAAAGAAATAACATTTGGCATACAGAGAACTTGAAGGTATGGCCACTTACATTTCCCTACAATCACAGGAGGAAATGGGAACCTTCTGTTGTCATACATTGTACGAGGACTCCAATGGTAGACTACAATAATCGAGATGCACAACATTGAAACACATTTAACTCATACTCAGTAATCAGATGCAACTTTTGTTATACTATTTTAAGCATTTAAGCTAAACACAAAATATCCACTTGGACATAGCATCTTGTATGTAAGTTTAATGAGCTTGACTCAATATGGCACAGCAATCAACACAATTATACGATTATAAACTTTATAAACCAATAACACAAGGCTATGCGACTTGCAGATAAATGTGTCATTGAATCAGCAGAGCATGTATAATAGCCTCCAATGGAATCAGAAAAACAACAGCTCATACACTTTTTGCTACCATATGTGAGCTGGGTTAGATCACTGGTGGGTTTCACAGACTATAAGGAGGCATGCACTGGCATAAACATATGTGGCAGACATTAAACAAAGGCTTTGATATGCACAACACCAAGGAAGGATACAGCAAATGTAAGTAATTTCATCCTAATTTAAGCAATTTTAAGTCAAAATGTTTACAACTGCCATATAAGTTAATAATACATTGTGTTGAACACAACTTACACAAGCACACTTGGAATAAACAGAAAGAAAATAAATAGACCGACTGCAGTTTACATTGTAGATTGTAGCACATACAGACTGACATCCCATCTGTTGACATGATCAGCTTATTCCATTTGGAAGCATTCAACCAAGGTACTCTTTTAAATAAGCTGATTGGCTCAATTAAGCTCTGAACATGATAACAGAATGGAATAGAGTTCCAAGCAAACAATCACAGCAACCAACACATAGTACTTACAATAATATGAAACAATGGCAGTATCTTTTCATCACTACAATGAACACTTTGTAACTTGGGATCACATACCATAGTTATAATACTTAGTAAATCTTTAAAACCAAATTATTAAACCTAATGCATTACTGGCAATCTGATGATGACAAGAAGTCATACACAGTAAGGTGCAAAATATAAAAAAGAACGCTAATGAGAAACCTATTTCCTTAAACCCAAAATGAAACGACATTAGTTGATGGTTTGTGTAACACGGTACCTGACCAAACTACTCTGCAACTGCAGACATAATGGCTAATGATAGGTCTAGGTTTTGTGGAGCCAAGACGTGATTTGCTGGATAAGATAAGAGGGGAAGTTGTGATGCGAGGCTGGGGTGATGAGTAGTAGAAGGTAAGTGGGCTGCCTACACCTAGCCAGGTGTGAGCTCTGCTGCAGGTTCACGAGCATCATGCAGCTGTAGGTGAGTGGTTTGACGAGGTAGGGGGTCGATACCATCATCGCAATGTTTAACATAAAGAATTTCAGCATTCTGCAATTTGGACCATAGAGCCTCTGGCTAAGCTTCCATTCCTGTTAGCAGCTTGCTGTGATATAACGTGGGGGCTGACCAGATGAGGACCTCTGACATGGTTGGCTCTCTGCCATACAGGAGAGTTGTCACAGGTTTCACTGCTGCCCTCAGAAGCATAGCTGTGTACAGAACCTTGATCACCACCCAGGTCGACACCAGTATCTTGTTCATTCAACTCCTCTTTATTTGCCTCAGCCTGTAGGAAACAATCACCATTTATCATCCAACTGTGAGTCAAGCCTCAGAGCAACAACACATGTAATATATGAATCATCAGAGAGATAAAAGACTGTCACCAATGGCTCATGGCTTGACACCAGCTGTGTTACTATGTGCCCATTTGGCATGTAGACTGCCTGTACCCGAGCAGATGGTGGAATGCTTCCATTACATACCCTACCCTACACACCAACAAATACAAACCCCTACACTGCTCTACACAGAACACTAATGTCTGATCCACGGAAAAATAAGCACCACTTAGATATCAGCAGGGTATGTCCCAGCATCACTTACATTAGATACAGGATTGATTGCAATCATCGGAAGACAACTTTCATCATACGGGATCATTGAATGGTTGCCATTGTAAGTAGGGATGTTGCCGTTTGCATGTTGACATTGGCAACGGCAGTGTTGCCGAGCAACCTGCTGCTGCTGTATCACACACCTGTCAGTAAAAGAAAAAAAAACACCTTACAACACACCATCAAATCAGGGTCTTAGCCAGAGACACATTCACCTGTCGTTCCAGCCATCCACGCCTCCCAGGCCAGATACAAGAAATTAGCCTGGCCAGTATAAACAGCTCATTTAAAGACAAACAGGGACTCATCTATGATCAAGATAAACAAGGTCCCAGTCCTTCTCGATTTTCTTCTCTAAAATGATACACAATACGTTCAAGGTTTGTAAGAATAATGACAACAAGAAGGGTGGCATACATTGTGCACGGTTGACTGGAGCATCATTCTGAAATGTCTGCTTCACAGTATAACTTTTGCCATGATCTAATTAACTTTTGGTTTGCTCTGTTGGCTTGCGCATGAAGCTCACAAATTGCAATTTGGTAAAAAATCATGTCTACACGGAGACATCTAAGACTAAGTTTTTATTTAGCAGAATATGCCAAAAGATATTGCAGCAATCGCATGTAGGCTTGAGCCAGCGAACGTCGCGCAAACTGTCACAATCGCGAGAAGGGTGTTGCGAACAGAAAGCGCTGCGGTGTAAACTGTTGTCGTGGAGGATGGTGGGGCTTGGGTGGGCGGATGGGGGGGTGGGGGTCTATGGCTGTACAGAGGTGGCATGTTGACTGTACCAAGGAGGGGAGGGCTACGATGACGCTGGCCGGTCGGCATGATGATAGGTTTACTGGCTGGGTTGGAAATCCTGGCTAAGACCCTGTGTCAGATTGGTGAGTGGGTCAACATGACCATGTTGACTTACTACAGTTGGATGAGTTACTTAACACACAAAGTTTGCTTATGCAAAGTGACAATGTACTATGCTGTAGTCAGCAACACAGAGAAATATTACTTGCAGGTGGTAGATAAAATAATTAGAGAATCTTGTTTTGAAAATTTCAACATCAAAACAATACATACACACACATATATATATTATATACATCAATATATATATATATATATATATATATATATATATATATATATATATATATATATATATATATATATATATATATATATATATATATACACACACACACACACACACATATATAGATATAAGGACTGGTGACAGTACCTGTTGCGACAGCAGAAAACTATGATACAGATGATGATAAAGCTTCCCCCAAGACACACTCCAATGATTACTCCCATCTCATAGTTATCTGCATCACACATTTGGATGTCTGAGTTGCAACATCCCTCAGGCTTGTCTTGTACATTGTACAATAAGTAATGAGAAACAGATTATACAGCTGTTTACATCATTTAACACTCACTTGAGCCATATTCACCTGGCTGCATCCTTATTTGCAGGAGCTGTCCGGGTGGGCCCCAACCCACCTTGGTTTGTGCTCTCACAAGAAAGAAGTAAACAGCATCCACACGCAGGTTTCTAACAAACACCTGAGTCACATATGCTTCACACAAAATAAAAATACCAGATGTCAGTTGAACTCTTTTGACTGGAATAATTGATTAATAACAAGCAGACTTTTATACAGAAATAGGGACATAAACCCCCATACAGCTTGGAAATCCCTTGTTATACATTCATACAATAGAGGCACAAATACAATTCATACACCAACAAACTAAAGTACACGAGGCTTTCATGCTCTGCTGTCTTTGACCAGATTATTATGATAAACTTTTTTGAAAAATCTTACAGACATAATTATTTGTTTTCAGTGATTAATTTTGCCATATGAGAAACTCCAGTAATTGAGAAGAAATGGTAGTAATAACCAAAGATAAGTGATACTTTTTGTGCCCCACAAGTTATGAAGCAAGACAAGCTCACGAGACTCCAGCTGGTGGGTCCAGTTCTGGTGGGCTGTATGTCTGTCGGTAGAGTAGCTGATGGTATATCCAATGATTTGCCCATTGCGCTGGGCAGGTGGACGCCAGGAGAGTTGTACAGTGACAGAGTTGAACAGGTTAACATACACATCACGGGGTGCTGAAGGAACTACAAACACACATCATTTATAACTAGTTACTGATATCTATGTCATATGGCTGAAGCATGTGCTAACATCTTCCTTTCCTAACAATAATCTACTTCTAAATTTCACAGACTCTGCTATTCCATGTCACTCTGTAAGACCACAAAGCATGTACGCAAGTTACATAATTACTACCTCCTTCATATGTCTGGCAGTGGACCACAGCAGAAGTGAATGGACCCCTCACACTGTCACTCACAGACTGTACCGAGATCTCATACTTGGTGTAGGGCTTAAGGTCAGTGATGACACTTCCCTCTGTTTGTCTGTCACACACAGATCAGCCCAGATAAAGCACAAATAAACAGTAGGAATTACGAGTGGGAGTTCTTATGCAGCCAATGTTTGGCAGAAATAACAAATACTCACACAGACACAAACATGAGATGGGTGTCAAATGACTCATCCTCAGTTGGTATAGACCGAAGACGTATGCGATATGTCAGGTTTGTTAAAAGCAACCAATGTGGTGCGACCCACTGGATCAGAATACTAGACTCATTCCTCACGTAAGACATCAGGGAAGTTGGGGCAGGGGGCACTTTATTTTTTGCCATCTGGAAAGCTACAACAATGACAGGTTCAACATAATGGATAAATGCATCATATACTTGTTGGAAATGTTCCCTTCTAATACAACTTCCAGCAAGGTTAAGTTAAGGTGACAGATTTATTACTTCCAACATTGAAAGATGAGAGCAATGATGATGATGATAATAACAATGATGACAATACTAATGCAGACAGTCACCTGTAATATCTGCTGTGCGGATAGCTGTCCACACACGCTTGCTTCTCCCAGCACGATTGCTAGCTACCAAGCTGACTTTATACCACATGTTTTGCACTGCCATTTGACACAAACAGAGCAACACTGCTATTAAAAGAGATCCACACAGAAAGGTCATGGCATTCAAACCAAGGGGCATCAGGTTATAAATGGAAGTCACTTATACAGGCACTGTGGCTGGTAGCTTACATGCAGATCTCACAACTTTGTCGACCACATACAAACTTACACAAGTCTTCGACAATATATCGCCTGCTCTCAGGATGAGGAATGAGGAACCTAGAGCTGTTCTCGCTGTTGAAACTGTGGCCATCATTACCAAGTATGGCAACCATGATGGTGAAGTCGAGCAAAGAAGGAGGAGGTGTTTCCATTTGTTTGGTACACATGCCCACATTTATTGTGTCTGTCTGGATAGTCCTGCCGTTGGCTTCCCAGGGCATATGCCAGAGAACCTCCACAGTAGAACCATCCACATTAGACAGCTTCAGCACTGGTGGGTCTGGTACTGACACAGCCAACAGTATCCATAACATGTAAAGCACCAATGTCACCACAGCCCAGCCAGCCATAAACATCAACCATTTGGAGAAGACAAATTTGAGAATTACCAGAGCCTGATTGGACAGGAGGCAGTTCGATTGTACGCCAGGAATTGGATAATGTCCTCTGGTTTGGGTATCCCACCCGAGACCCGGATATTACAAGCACTTTATATGCCAACTCCCTCTCCAGACCTGCCACAGCATAGCACCACATAAACATAAACACCCCACCATACTTTGATGATATTTAGAATTAAAAATATATTATAAAAAATCCCACCTATTTAAAAAGAAAGATGAACACTTACCAGAAAGCATGTAGGATGTAAATGCTGGCGGCACTGAGATGTTCCTGGGTGCCTCGGCTGTGTGTAAGGGGGTGTAGAATATGAGGTGACCGGCCAACACCCCACAAGCCTGGTCAGGGGGTAGCAGTTCCCAATCCACCAACAAAGAGGTTGGGCTGGTTGCCTCGAGTGTCATGGCTGGCACACTGGTGGGTACTGTCAGACCAATGGTCAGAAGGATCAGAATTAGAAAAATTTTGAACTGACAACAAGTTTTAATGACGGCAGTGGTATTAACAACCCAAAACAGAGGTACTCCATACAAAACAATCACAAAATCATGATCAATAAAGATAGGCTTTACCTCCTTCCTTGGTCTGCACATAGATAGGCTGACAAGGCATTCCTATTGAACTCTGTGAATATGCTTTGACATAGATGGTGTAGTTAGTGTAGGGTGTGAGAGGAGGAAGTCTTAAGAGAACCCAGGAGTGGGGATTGCCACTGTATCCATACACTTCCTCAAACTCCTTCCCACCTGAAATAGACACCAACAAGCTCTACCAAGTGATGAGCAACAGAAAGCGGAAAGGTCAATGAGCAGCAGAGGGGTCAACTCAACTCCAAATGATATACATACCACTTGTTTTTTTGTAATGGACTGAATGTGCAATGATTTTAGCTTGGTAACCGGGGTTCACCGTACGGAAGGCAACCGTGACATTAGTGCTGGTTACCTCGTTAACAATAAGATCACTTGGAGGAGGAAGATGTTCAACTGGAAAGATAAACAAAACAGATAAGACATTTGGGATGTTCTCGTAAAAAGACAGCTTATACGCTGTGAGACACAGGTTCTGTTCTCCTTGAACGCTCAAGTTAAGGGATTGTGGTGTAAATGGAAGGCGGATTTTCACTGGCAGAATATTACACTTAACAAGTCTTATGCTAGCATCATAACAGACCACAATGAGATACCCATGATTGATGAATGGTGTCAACATCAAGATAATAATCATAAATATGATGTATACATATTTTAAAAATCTCACCCGGGTGAACTTCCACTAACTCAGAATGGGAAGCAAACCCAACGCTGTTTGTGGCTGTACACTGGTAGAATCCTGAATCTTCCTCAAGAGTATTTTCAATAACAAGCTCTCGAAAAAGAAAGCCCTGTTGATTCACAACTCCCTCAGCATATCTCGAACCCAGAACATCCTGAACAGGCTGGGCGTTCAGCAACCAGCCAACTAATGGCATGGGAGTTCCCCCAAACCTACAAGTCAATCGGAGACGGTTTCCCGCAAGCACTTTGATGTTTCCATTGGACAATTTCGAGGTTGACTCAATTAAATAGGGTGCTTCTGAAAACCAACATCATGAGACATGGTTTGACTCATTATAAAAAATCTCATAAGAATGGGTGAAAGACCAAAATTTTATTTAAGTTGACAGCATCCAGGGTACAGTGAGAAAGCATAAGAGAAAGCATTCATCAAATGATAATCAGATATCTTACCAAGCACAAAGAGTTGAAAAAATTCAGTCTGCCGACTGCCTTCTATGTGACACTCATACTGGCCAGCATCTGACTTATCTACGCCAGTGATGAGCAGGCTACCCTGGCCCACAATGCTTAAATGACCACTCAACGAGAAGTCGGGGGCATCTGCACAATCATTTTACAAAAACCTTCTTAGGTTATCACATGGGAGCATGTTGAATAGAACGTCCTATATTGGAGAAAAGATCCTACTTCGTTTGATCCATGTGATGGCTGGAGAAGTGACACCAGTGGTGAAACATTCCAGCATCTGGTCCTCACCCACAATAATAGCATGTGTTTTTTGTGTAAGTTCAAGAGGTGACATTTGTTCTTCTGCAAAACGAAATGTATCTTCATCATAAGAAATCCTAATCATCAAATCCCTCCTAAAAGATACACTTTGCTTCATTGCCTGAAACTTAGCACATTGTATGAGCAAATCGCTTATGATTCATTCACCTACCAGAAAGTCGAGTGGTGACATTGAGACATGCCTGTACACTGTGTTCCTCTTCATAAGTCACCGGGTTGAATGCCATACAGTGGTAACAACCAGAATCCTCACTTACGACTGCTCGTATTTGCAGGGTACCAGAGGACAGTTGAACGTACCTGTCATCACACAGAAATAAAAGAACCAATTCAACCCCCATACTTTGAGCATGCTGACAGTCAACGACAAGAAACATCAAGTACTTTTGTCTATTATATTGAAATATATTATGTTATACATATGCAAGTCAACCTCATCATATGTTATTCCAACTATTTAGAATTAGTTCTAATTTAATTTTTTTTTATGTTCTTCTAAAATACAAATACAAAACAGATAGGGCAAGTGAGAATATGCGGTTCATGTCCTGTGGACTAGTTGCACCAATAATGCACCTGTTATTGGGGACATTTATTGGCTGTAGGTTTTTATGCCATACAATCTCTGGTGTAGGCTTTCCAGCTATTTGACAAGGAAGAGTCGCCCAGTTACCCCTGGCAACACTGATATTTTCTGGCTGAACAATAAAGGGCCCAAGTCCTGCAAAGATAAGTATCTAGTGTTAATCATACCTGATTTCCAAAACATAAAAACAAAATCACAATTTACAATCAAGGATAAACCATCAACTTACTGCCCAGTTGTACATTAGCAGGCCCACTTGATATAGAGCCATCCTGACTACTTGCAATACATTCATACATCCCTTCATCATTTAAACCATTCCGTTTCTTTACAATTTTTGAAAAAAGCAATGATCCATTTGGTGCTATTGCGATCCTATGGGAATTGATTTCAAGAGGAATTCCATTTTTCCTCCATCTTATGGCAACCTGCTCATCTGGACTAGTGTTCACGCTACAGTTCAAAACAAGGGGACTTCCCTTGTTGGCTATGACATCTTCTGGCTCTTCTATAAATGTTAACCCTGATGATCGGGCAATAAGACCTATTTCCACACAGAAAAGAAAAAACAATCTTAAACCAAACAATGTACATAATTGAAATTGTTATATCAATAAAGCAATTAGTTTATTAAGGAAGCGGTCTTATTGGACAAGTTGTTCTGGTGTGGTCTTAGTTCCTGTGGCAGGTAGTGTTTGGTTTTGGATGGGACAATAACATGTTGTTTATGAGTATCAACAGAGTTATTTCATTAAACACAGCAAATATAATAGATGTGAACATTTGAGCAATTATGGTAGGACTGGTCACAGGCTTGTGAGTCAACTAAAAGTGGTAGGTCTGAATATTTTAGCAAATATATCTGCTCACTGATTTGCATAAAAATCCAGCATGATTATCTTCTGTCTTACGTCCAGAAAGTAATTTTTTAAGCAGTGCCCTGGATAACAGCAGGTATGGGAGAGGTTCCAGCATACTCAGTCTGCCTGGGGGTGTTGATGCTGCCATTACCTACAGCATCACTAACAGGTTAAAAAGTGATGCACAAAAAAAAACTGCATAAGGGATTTAATCACTCAGATCTGTAGCTGCCATGGTAACCTGTTTAGAAGCGCATATAAGATTTCGAACAATGTATAGGAACAGGCCCACTCAGGGTCTTAACCACGATTGAAAACTGCCTGTCCATCCCCGTCCATCACGTTATGACCAACTGATAATCATAACGTAGTTTGTTGGCCTTCAACCGAAAGCTGGGGGTGGGGGGGGTTGGGAGGGAATGAGAGGGGTTGGGGACGTATGTGTGCGTGTGCATAACGTAAAATATCAGACCGTTGTTCAAAAGAAATTTAATTACAAATCAATGACACATCATGTCATGGCACAAACATAGGAGAGAAATAAAAACTTAGTCAAAGACTTCGCATCGAAATGACATTTCGCCCGATTGCAATTTGTGAGCTTCATTCCCTAGCCAACTAGTCTGCGTCCCAGACTGAAGGCGAGACTAATGAATATCAGTAACATGTAAACAGCACCTGCAGCCATCAGGCTAGGGGACCTTGACTACTAGCCAACAGTGTGGACCAAAAGTTGATAAGATTGTGGTCAAAGTGATACCGTTAGGCAGACATTTCAGAATGATGCTCCAATCGACTGTGCACAATTTACACCAGCCTTCTAGTTGTCATTATTCTTACAATCCTCGAACATATCATGTATCATTTTAGAGATGGTATACGATCAAAATGGACTGGGACCTTGTTTATCGAGGAGGTGAAGCTGGTCGTAACTCCATTCACCATCGTTAAAGTATTATGGCATCATAAGAAGCGTTATCAAACAGAACAGTATTTATTTTGATCGTAGATGAGCGGCCAGCGTACTACATCGCTGTTTGTTTTTAAATGAGCTGTTTAAACTGGCTTGGCTAATTCCTTGTATCTGTCCTGGGAGAGGCGTGGACGGGCTGACTTACCCGTCCAATGGACGGGTGGACGTATCTATGGCTAAGACCCTGGGCCCACTATAATCTTCAAGATAGCCCTGAAATCTGACCTAACTTGTCAAATATAGGCCTCTAATGCAGCAAAAAAATTGCAGGCGGTCGTAGGTCTAATTTTGGAAAAGAGGTGTGATACAGCAATGAGTGCTACTTATATACAAGGCTAGGAAATTTAGTCAACTATAGTTAACACTGGATTAATTTCTGCAAAGGCATGCATTATGACTAGATTATCTCTGCTCAAGACAGTCATGCAAGCCTGTGTTATAACTGCTGCCACCAAACAAAACAGATACTGAGTGTATACTGATATCTTGAATGTGCTCAACCTGATGCCTCATTTTATCAACAAGCCACCGGAAAGTTAACCTAGGTATGACATAATCTGAAATGCTTCATGGATAGTCTCACCTTCCATGTAAATTTCCATGATAAAATTTCTGTATTGTCTTTCAAGGCAATATTTGGATGAGATATAACCTTTAATCAAATGCATCAAATATGGCAAAAAGATGTGCTGAGCAATATCATAGCCCACAACAGACAGCACAAGCTTTGGTGAGCAGCCTTGCAAGATATTAAACAACATCTCAAGCTGCATGATAAGTCTATGCAGCCAACACATGATCAATATTATATATTATAAGAAAACTCCTGACAATGCATCACTCTATGCCTCTGTCAGATCCATGTCATTATATGGCACTTCATCTGGAATGTCCAAACCAGTGATATCATCTTTGTAATACATATTTTAGTTATCCCAGATTTTGACACACGGACATTGATATGACATTCACATTGTTGCTGTTTATAAATGGTGTATGTGGTAATACCCAACAGATCGTGTCTTCTTACGGGCTCCTTCTTACAATGCTTAATTGGTCTTAAATACCGATTTCCTAGGCTAAGTAAGGGGAGTAAGGCTAAGCTGCTAACTGGTTCGGATTTCAGTTAAGTTGTGTTCATGTTTTGTGAAGGAATATAACCAATGTACTTGATTACAACAGCAAAAGAAGCTTTCAAATCAATTATAAGCAACATGCATTTGATGTCATCTATTGGAACTCATCTACGCAGACGAACCATCCCCATATCTGAGAATGCATTGATCTCCCTGCTGGGACCAAACCTTGTTGGAAAATAATGGACTTACCAGTAAAATACCAATACAACACTGCAATCATGAGCCATGAGGTAGAAGCAAGTTTACTTTGCGCCATGAATCCGTAAACATTAGGCGGCATCAACTATTTTCACATCTCGTTATAGTGAAACACATCGTTATCAGCAACATTTCTCACAACAACAACATGAGCCAACTCAAGGGAACTACGGCGCGGTGATACACCATGCGGTGAGGCGGTTATACCATACCAATCCGCCGACACTTTGATCATTTGATTCCCGCCAAATTCGCACCTGTAAGTGTGAGTGCGAAATGGGTGGAGTAAGATGTTGAATGTAACTATCAACTGATCAATATATTTTCTTTTCAACGTGTGATGCTCAAAACCTTTGTGAGCGAACTCACGCTTGGCTAGATTGGCTGAATGAGTCGCACATGATTTCATTTTGTCTATGCCAATATACTGATCACCCGATCCCCGATACTATACGGAACACACAAACCTTCGCACAAATAATATGTACAACTGCAAAAATATCCTGGCGTATAAAAAAAAAGTAATTAAGACTTGAAATAGACATGTTATGGAGGCGAAATTAACGTCTTTGAGACGTTTGTCATGCATCTCGTCGTAATGCGCATGCACATTGCGTATTTTACATTTATCTTACAGCGAACATTCATATTTGAATAGATATTCGTTTTTAATATAGTACTTGCAGACCTTATTTTAATGTCTATCGTCAGTTCTATCCTTTACCATTATGATCTGCAGCGAACAAGTTTGATCTACAAGATTTACGAAAACGGCCATCCATGGTCATTCGGCGAACGGTGGGCGGAGCACGAAGTTCAAAAGGTTTCCTGTTGAGTAGTAAGGAATAGGCCATGTATGAAAGAAAAACACTGTATGTAAAATATTGAACAACTATATACTGACTCCTCGTCGCATTTTATTCAGCTTAGGCAGCGCTGAGTTGAGTGTTCGAGAACAATTATTCCCCTCAAGGAAGTAAGGATAGCTACGGTCGGGTTGCAGAAATCTGATAACCCTCCCCACATCTCCCTTGGATTGGGGTTTCCTGTTTAAAGCAACTGAGCAATATCTGGGCAAAAATAAGTGTCATAGTTGATAAAACTGACACTCCCTATATGTCGCTTTAGTCGGTTGGCTCTGAAAGCGAACTGTTTTAAACTTCTCAAGATTTAAAGCTATGTATTTCTGATTACGACATTTGGGTGAGAAATAGCGATATACACACCTACGAAAGCGATGCGTGTGCGTCTACCTCATGGCTGGACCAATATATATAGTCATTCCACATGTGTACAATATGACAGTTGACATAAAAGCTGTGGATTAGCTTCCTTGTTAAGACCACTCACCTCTCTTTTAAATGGCCCAAAGCAAATAAGGAAATGTATATTTGGCTGGACTAGTCACATCAAACGTTGATTGAGCCGGATTTAATTGCCCGTACATGCGCTGACTTGTAATGACAGCAACTGCTCTATCAATATCAATTATACGATATACGGAAAAAGAATGGTGATATAATTAACGCGTAGGATGTTTGCCTCTCTGAATAAATCCCCTCCGGCAAATGTACCGCTGAGAGTAAGTTCATTGTCCTAGGCTGGAACGACCTTATCAAAGAAGCCATGCGGAGGCGCGTCAAACATGTGTAACGGGACGGCGGCAAACCTAGGTGTGGACCGTCACATGAGTTAATGTACCGCTGCGAGTCAGTTAATTAATTGTTCCATGCTGGAACGAACTTATCGACCATCCTAGGCATGGACCGCACGACTTCATGCGGACAACCCGCTTAAGGTTCAAATGTGCCCAAATTGCGTCAATGTGAGGCGAAGGACTTTTTGGCTAAATCGCTATCTGGCAAGGACATGATTTCCTTTTGGATGTCTTAATTTCGTCCACAAAGAAGACAACAATTAAGTCCTTCGTCAGCCTAAAGTCTCGCCAACAGTCTAGGATATTGTCCCATCTTGAACTGGTGCAGCATCCCAGATTTGGGATGCTCCAATCACAAGCCATGTCTCTCGGTCACTCTTGGGTACTTTTGAGTCATTGTCTGTCATTGGTCAGTGTCACATTTTCCCAAGATTCGGCGCCATATTTGTTTTGGTACGCTCCGTTTGAAAGACTTGTTCGCTCGGCTGCTTGTTGGGTCTTGACTGTTTTGTGAATGTGGCTGCTGGGACGGGGAAACATTTGGCTACACATTGTTAGCTACTGCTCTCGATGCAATGCTTGGAATATGTCAGGGTTCGACACCCATGGTTGTCCGCTTGCCGGGACAAGTGATTTGTCATGTCGGACAAGTGACTTGCCAAGTCAACTTATCCAACCGGACGAGTGATTTTTATGAGCCGGGCACACATTCTACAACACCCTGTTATTGTTTCACGCACCGTTAATCACACAGTCGGCGAGAGAAGCAGACACACAACTGGTTCTTTTTAACTGACTATTACGTAAACATACTATCGTGCAGCTAAGCGATTAAAGCGCTTGTTGTGGTGCCAATTTGAACTTTTGAGACGCCCCATAATTCCAGAAGACATTCAATGTGTTCTCATTGGACGCAGACCACAACAATGTATATGACGTCACAAAAAAACGAGGGTGCGTATCGCAAGCCAGTTTCATGAGCCAGATGCGCGCAACTAAGGTCAATACGGGTCACAACCTTTGCGTTAATTGGACACGAAGATTAACGAACGTAGCGGAACCCCTGGAGTTTGGGCAAGCCTATTGGCAATGACTTTCATTCCGCCTAACTTTGTATGTATGCTGATCCTATGATTAGTGTACTCCTATTTATATTTTTTGCTTCTTTTATAACCATGCATGGTCAGCTCCCCGATAGCCTCATGCGAAGCAATCACTGACCCACCTTGTGAAAATTGGACGGGCAATATCAGCGACAAAAACAGTTGTAGACCAATCGCACTTGCTACAGCAGTTCATGCTTTCTTGATGCATCAAAGCAATTGACAGGGTGAACGAGAGGACTATGTACACAAAGTTAATGGTGGCGTGTCCTTGCTCATTGTCAGTTTATTGCGCTACTGGTACAGTAACCATGCAACTTTGCTGCAATAAATCCCCCCCCCCCACACCCCGAACCCATCATGCTGTTCGCCCAAGTGACATTTTTCTTTCCAACTCTTTATTTTATACGTTGATGATTTAAGCGTGCAACTCTAAAAGTCAAATATGGAATGTTTTAATGACAGCACTATTTTATGCTGATGATATGTCTTTTTGAGCCCCCTTCTATTATTGCGTTGCAAGTGCTAGTTGATATATGTGCCAAGTTTTGGTTCGAAATTAGGTTCAACCCTAGTAAATCATATCAGCATACGTTAACTCCAAAAGCAGATGCCCTTCATGTAACTACCATTTCGCTTTAAAAGTCGATCTTACAAGTGTCAATGTAGTTAGATATATTTGCGTTGACAGTAAATCAACAGACGATCAAGACATTGATTCTAAGACAGTTCAGAAGCACATATGCCAGTTCTAACATTTTAGCGTCAAAGATTTCGTCGTGCTCTCCATACGTTAAAAACTACATTTGTTTGTATCATATTATGCAACTTTTTATAGTTCGATATTGTGGTGCAACCTTTCAAAACAAACTATGACTATTAATTATTAGGGGTTTCCCGTATTGACAGCGTCAAAACATATGTTCGTTTCCAATGGACTCGATCCCTCTGACGCACATCTTAGAGGTATTCAATACAAATTTAGCCAAACATTATTACTTCTTATAATTTAGTTCTTTCGTGACTCATAAGAAATGTATGGCTACAAAACAATTTCATGTGGAGCAGATGGCGTTATGACCTCCACAGAAGTCCATGAAATAACTGATTGAGCTTTGAGTTCATTGTCTTTTTATCCCCACTGCATATAAAATTATTTTTGCCTTAAAACGACCTGTTGTTTAAGCCATTGTTGTTATTATTTTCATTGTAAAGATATACATGTATATTTATGTAAAACTGCGCAATTATGGGCTACTGAACCTGCAAAATTTTTCTATTATCATATTATGAGATCATCTTTATATATACTGATTGGTCAACTGCGCTCCTCGCTTCACTGCGTTGTTGGTTAAAGAAGACTTAGCTTATAAATTTGTTTAAATACATTTCCAGATAAAGTAAAGAGAAAAAAATGGTGGGTGTACTATATAGTTTTGAGTTTTAAGTTAATAACTTAACATATGCTTTCACTATCTTAATTCCAATATTGTAAACCGCATGTGCATCATGATATATAAAAAAGATTTACACTTCGTCAAGCAGATCTACAGAATATGTTTTTCTTTAACATTTTCAGTGCCAAGCAATAGTCCATCCGTGGCACGTGGCCCACGTGGGAAAATCGATTCGGACTCAGTTACTCATTTCCGCTTCAAGCTCCCTGGGCATGCGCACTGAGAATTTTTAAATTTTTCAACGGCAAGTCACAACAGTGGATCTTCGGGTTCTGATTTTGTGGACTGCGCTGTCCCTGATGATTTGATTTTTTTCATATATTGATCATATTTCATTGTAGTCATGGATTTAGGTTCTCTAAGGGTTGGAACAAACGTTGATATTCAGCGAACCGATGGTAAGTTACCCTTGACAGTATTTAAATATTTGCGTGTATTGACAACAACTGGCTGTTGTTGATAGCCATTTGTTGACACTGGTTGACAGAACTCGTCAGAAGCCTGAAAACTGGCTGTGATAGCAACGATTTTGAAACTGTATAACGGACTCTCATCTAACGATTTAAAAATCAAAAAAATTCCCAAAGCTGGTCGTGATAATAGTGGTATGTATGGTAAATTATCTTGACTTGTCAAAGTTACACATGCGAGTAGCAGTACTCTGGTATGCCCAGGGGTGGGGGGTGAGGGGGGCTCTCCTTGGAAAAGGGTAGGGGTGAGCGCAATGGGGAACAAAAACCGGACCATAAGTATACTAAGCCAAAGTGAGAAAAGGGAGCCATTTACCTGTTTACATACCAAATCATCTGAATTTTTTTTTAAAGGGTCACCAATAGTACATATACCAAAATTAATGATCCTAAATCATATCTAGACCATCTCTAGGAGCTACAAGGGTCCCAGCCATATTCCGAACAAACCATTCAGCTGAAAAAAAACCCAAAACTCTGCTGATACCGTGGTCAGTCCCAACAATGCTCTGGTTTGTAAAAGACTAAAGGCAAGGCAGTCAATTAAATAGCGGCCACTCAATAAACAGATGTGTGACTCAGGCCCGCAGTCTAACAACATGCGCCCCAGGACGTCCGGCCATGAGGCAGACGATATTGCAGGAAACAGTGGATGGAGAATGTACGGACCTGACCTTTCTGTTTGCTTATCATGCCATAAAACTTGTTTTTGAAACAAAGCAACCACACTGACTGATAGTGCTGGCCACCATTGACCCAGAGGACTTGAGCAAACACCCAACATTGAGCATCATATTGGATACCCATCACAAAATAAATATCCATTGGTATACTCGCTGTCAAAAATACGTACCTATTGGTATACCAGGTCATTGCCAAAAAAACCGACCCATTGCTATACCTGTCTACAAGAAATAACGACCCATTTGTATACCAAAATGCCAAAAAACTGACCCAAATTGGCGGTACAACCCCACTAACCTCCACATAGTGAGAACACCCCCATGTGCTGGTATGGCACTGTTATGACCCAACTTGAAATCTGGTCAATTTTAAAATTGTCCTGACCCAACTTGAAATTTCAAGTTGGGTTGACCCATTTTAAAAGGCAGAATCTCTTTGCCTATTGAATTAGTTCTGAGAAATTCACTTAACATCCATCTTGGGAAACGTCACATTTTACTTTCCTTGACTAGGTCACAGCTGGTGTACAGCGTAATCATAATTGCCTATCTGGCATATTAAAGAGGCTGTTCAGCCTCATATAAGGCAATCAGGGATCATTTGGTAAATACATTACTACGCTCGATGTGGTTACGAAATAATGCCGTCGTTTATTTGGTGCGTCAAATTTTACTTCATCCAAAATTATGCTGGTAATTTTTAAACATATTTGTTTCTCAGGAAATCCAAAAGATGTACAGTAGAAGGCTATTTCATTTAGCTGTGTCAGTCCATCGATAACGATACCTCCCTAAAACCATCAGCCGCTCGTTTGTCGGCTGTAAATCACTACGCGCGCCTTATAACTACCTCGCTACGGATGTGTATATTTCCGCTCAAGTTTCAAAATGTAGTTTTCTTCAAATCAAGGTTGTGGGCAACACCAACACGATAAATAGTAACTTTTGTCCCACCATATGGTACCTTTTATCATACAATGGAATTAAGCACACTGTATTCGCCATCATCTAACACCGAAAAATTTCCCGCCGACGCTCGCTGGAGATTGAAACTGAAACCTCACTGTCGTCCGTCTGCAAACACAACTCCGCCAAACTCCGCTGCGAATTTTATGAAGTTTTCATTGAAGGGAGGCCCGGTCACCGTTAGCCCTGCGGATCAAAATGGATCCAAAACGTTTGCCATATTAATAAATCCGGCGTTCGAAACGTCGAGCGTTCCATATTGTACTCGGGAGGTACTCAATGAACAATTGCCCATTCAGTCTGCGTAGGCTGCAGATTACGAGAGACTTGAGACCCCAAGCGGTTCCACTTCCACAACCCATTTACCCGTTGCGGTGATATTGGAGGGACTGGCCAGTGGAGGTAAAGTGCTACAAGAGATACCCCCTCGCAAGCATAATTTCTCACAACAACAACAAAACTGCAGACGGCGGGAGTTAGGATCTACTTTCAAAGACCGCAGCGCCGCGTAGCGAGTGAAAGTCTGAAAATGTAACATTTTTGGTTTCCAAGGTGCTGTTACCAAGCAGCTTGCTAGGCAACCACTTTCCTTATATGGGGCTGAACAGTCTCTTTAAAGGGTAATTTCTTAGACAATTTGTACTAAACTTACTTTTGATTACAAGTATAGAGCCACAGCTGCATGTAACACCCAAAGAAAACTAGTATTTCTGTTTTGACAACACAGAACAGAAATGGCAAAAGAAGAAAAGTTCCAAATGACCAGATGTGGTCTATCTGTGCCATCACTGCATATAGAACATGTTGCCCCAAAAACACAACATATGTCAAAGGCTGATACATGATGTATTGGTGTCCTTCATGTGTTTATGTTAACAAGACACAAGTTGATAACTTCTGATTTCATCCCCATAAACAACGCTCCATAGATTCACAAGATGCTGTTTTTGAATTCATTGTCATATATGTGCTCTTGACCTTGCAAACAGCCTAGGTTTGTGTTGTTTAAAGCTATATTTCTTGTGATCTATGTTTTAGGGAGAATTCATTCTGCAGTCGTCAGTGGGATCAATCTTGATTCCAGAAGTGTCACGGTTGAGTGGTTTGAGCATGGTGAAACAAAAGGCAAAGAGGTTAGTGGTGCTATATAGGTTTGCTTGTGATGAAAATGGATGATTATGTGTTATTGTGATTCTTATTAATATCTACACTCATTAAGTCTATGCAGGGATCCGCGGATTACGTGGCCGCCAGGGTCTATTGGGATCCATTAATCCGCAGGGGGCCTTTGCGGCCGCATGGCCCCAGGCAAATTTTCCTCTTTTTTTACAAAATCCTGTTGGCATCCCTGTCTATGGTGGTTGGTTCAGTTAAGTTTGGAATAGGGGATGGGGAACAGCATTAACACTTGTCAGATCCCAATCATCATTTGTCATTGATTGTTCGGATGTATATCAACTGCATGTCACGAAATGCCCTTGGTGGACATTGTATTTCCATCAAATAAATCCGACCAACTATTCTGATTTGCCATATTTGCTGAGCCGTAAATATCATTACATCACCACTGCTCCTTTTTTATTGAAGTTTCACTGAATTGTTTAAGATGTGTTTTCTTTTTTTTTCTCAGATTGAGTTAGATGCAGCATATAGCTTGAACCCTGAGCTCCTACCAAAGAACAACATCTTACAGGCACAGGTGAGCTAGTTTAAAATGCAAATGTCAGCCTATTTGATAAACTTGAAGTGACTTCCTGTAAATACCAATTGCCAGTGTTCTGTTGCTGTGCATATTTTTCTATTTAAATTACCAAAAGAAAATAAGTAATTTTGTTTATAAATGGATAGGTCTATTGTGTAACATTTTTACTGTTCATCTCTTACAAACATTTATTGTAATAAAAGCTCATATATGGGATGATCTGTATCTTGAGCCCCAACTATGTCAACCTCAGTCTCAACAATGGCAAAATAGCTACTCATGTCTACCTGACATTTATTAACTAAGACCTAGTCTTAACTGAAACTATGCCTGTAATGGCTGGTGTATGTATACATCTATTATTTCGTGAGGTTTTATGGATATGATCATGAATGCATCACCATATCCTATTCACTGCTTGTTATATGGATTAAATCATGCTTTACCCTTAGCGCTTTCCAGGAGACTAGTTTTCACTAAATGCGTGTGTTGGCAAGCTTGACATATTGTACGTCCATATTGATTGTGCGATAACTTATCTGGCCATGTGTCATGGGGTCTTACTTGTGGTCATGCTGGTAGTAGTGCTCACTTACCTAGTGTAATCACAATAGCACCATTTGCTGACTTGTACAATGGATGGCAGAACTTTGAGCGGGATTATGAGCGCAGTCGCATTGAGCAAGCGGTTGAGGAAGAGGAGGAGGAGGATTACGATGAAGAGGATGATGAGAGTGATGTGGATGTGGTGGGTTACGATGAGGACGACTACCTCTTCAACAACCGACTGGTCCAGCAGCAGGTATCTACAGGCCCACACCGCTCTGCAACCCTACCTCGCAGACCAAAACCTGGTCATCCTGCGTCTCAGCATGTATGTACTTAAGGCAGCCTTGTTGCGCTCTAGCTGGATGTGGTTGCTTTATTTCATCTGCCACCAGGTTGGACAGGCCTCGTTCTGTTCTAGTCTCTGTTATGGTCTTTGTTCTTGTGTCTCAGGTGTAATCATGTTTCTTTATTTGGAGACCCTTTACGTTATATATTTGGACTAAGATGATGATCTTCTTGTAGGTCATTGACCAATTTGGGTCCACCCTATTGCCTGTAATGGAATTATGTCTGTCTGAACATGGGTATACAGCATCAAATGTATTTGCATGGCAGTGATGAATTGTGGTATAACTTGTTTGTGCTCTGTCTGGCAAAGTATAGAATAAGTAGGTCCTGGTCAATTTAACCTGCTACCTCTGTAACAGTGGTCTTCCTTTTATGTTCCTCCGTGTTGGTGTCTCATTCATTTACTTGGTTTATATGCTGCTTGTGTTTCAAAAGCTGTGAAATTTTTCAGTCGATGGCGTTATGAACTTAAGCACAAGGAATTGTTGGCAATGACGCCACAATTCATATCAATTTTACAGTTCTATCTCAATTGCCAATATCACATAGGGTATAAAAAGGGCATATCTGTATTGTATTATAGCTTACAGTATATCCTGTAGCAATCATGCTATATTCAGTTTTATATGTATGTATGTTGCATGAATTGTTAATCTTACACTTACATTTATGGAGTTATGAAAATTAGGAAGTCAATGTCTGGATATGTGAACTCTAAGCCATGCATGATCATATTTTTTATGACATGCATGCTATATTGTATCTTGTGAAACATAAGCTCAGCATCAGCCACAAGAACCTATCTAGTCTCATATACATATGTACATAGGAATTATTAACACTTCTCTGCTTCCAAATGCACATTTATTTGATTACTTTATATTTTCTATTTATGTTGAAATATATTGTCTCAAATAAAGCACCACTTTCATTTCACCCACTCAGTGAAGAGCCCACTCGATTCCATTTATATATACATATATATATATATATGACAAATATAGTAACAACCATCTCAATGTCATCCTACTATTTTCTCTTGTTTGCCTGTGTTTTGATGTACTCATTGACCTGTGTGTGAATCAGAATAACCCAGCTGTAGATAACAGTACCCCTGTGGTTAAGGATACCCCCCGCACACGAGGTACATTGACATATCCTCATGACTAGTCTTCATCACGTACCAAGGATTCTAATTCAATACTTTTCTTTTTCCATTATTTTCTTATCTATTCAGATTAAGTCCTGTTAAGTTTTTTTAACCAATGGTGTCATATAGTTAAGCATTGTAATACCTGATTTGTTTTGAAATCAATGCATTAATCAGTTTAATTGGTTTATGTGTAGCTGCTATCAAGTCAGCCAGACAGAGCTATCTACAGCAGCCAGCATCTGTCAACCAGGCTAATGGTGTTGAGAATAACATGCCACCACCAGCTGAGGTGCCCCCTGCCAACAAGAAGTCTGTGGCTGCGAACCTCACCCCAGCCCCTGTTGTTGCTCCCGCTGGTTGGTAGCAATCTATGTGAAATAAAGCAGGTGTATATGAGAGGAGGCAGTTATGTTGCATAATTCTGATTGGATTTGTTCACTTCAGGGGGTGCTTCCAACAGGAGGAAGTCTAACTGTGTGAAGGAAGTGGAACGAATCAAACAAAAGCGAGAAGAACGGAGGAAAGCACAGGTTGCTATCAAGGAGGCCTATGACCAGGAATATGACACAACCATACCCAACTGGGAATTCCAAGCCATGATAGGGTAACATCCAAGTCCTTTTGTGTGGAATATCATTTCAGGATTCCACTGAAAATATGCAGATAGCATTCGCTGCATGAACAGGGCTTTGTTTATTGAGCTTTTCTTGACATTCTCTTCTCTGTTTTTATAGTGAATATAGAAGCACCCTGGAATACCGACCAATATCAAACACAGATGCAATTGAAGATCATCAAATCTGCGTGTGTGTTAGGAAACGTCCATTAAACAAAAAAGGTCTTGTCATAATCTTAGTTTTTAATTGAGTGCAAATTAAACAATATTTGTGAAAAAATAAAATTTTGAATCGTATACTGTGCTTGTAAATTTTCAGAGCTTGGCAAGAAGGATCCAGATGTCATCACAGTTCCCAGCAAGGCTAATGTCATTGTCCATGAACCCAAAACTAAAGTGGACCTCACAAAATACCTGGAGAATCAAAACTTCCGCTTTGACTACGCATTCAATGAAGATGCGTCCAATGAAATAGTATACAGGTGATTAGCAATCCAAGAGACCACCTAACTTGTCTAGTATACCGTGGACCTAGACCCTCTCTGTGTTGTTAAAAGGGTTAGTCGTATTGATAGTGTCTAATGATTTGGTCCTCATGCCTGTGTGCGTTAGATACACTGCAAAGCCACTGGTGGAGTGCATTTTTGACCGAGGAATGGCCACATGTTTTGCGTATGGACAGACGGGAAGTGGAAAAACTCATGTATGTTGGTTCATTTGAAGTCGGTGATTGTTGCTGTGCAGCTTTATAAACATTCTATCTCTACGTGATTCGGTTGTTGAACTTGTAACATTTGACCAGTAGCTAGTAAGATTAGAAGTCAACAGGTGCTTGATTTTGTGTTGGCAGACAATGGGTGGGGATTTTCAAACCAAAGGTCAACAAGACTGCACCAAGGGAATATATGCTCTGGCAGGTAAACTATTATAGTTTATGTTTTGAAGGTATAAATCCTTACATGTTTGAACATAAAGATAAAGGGGTTGACACAAACTAGGTAATTCTATCAACCAATACTTACTGACCTAGGTAAATGCCCCATGTATGCATCTACTGCTGAATCCCACTTTCTACTCTCATGAATATCAGATCTGTGCAATATTGTTCTTCTCTTTAGCTCGAGATGTGTTCAAGTTAATGGCTGCCAAGCATAAGAAGCTGGATGTGACAGTCCATTGCAGCTTCTTTGAAATCTACAGTGGCAAGGTACCGTATATTTTTGGTTTAAAAACCCAGCTTCTTGATCAAAATGGTAAAGTAATCATGCTTTCATTTTCCAAACACTTGCAAAGAGTTGATAATTATGTGGGCAAGACTTCAATAAACTAAAGCCAGTCCCCCATCCCCACGTAAACCTTTACACCACATCCCTAAACACCCCCATCCCCAACCTATTAGCATTTTTAGGTGTTTCAAGATGAGCAGAGTGAACCGAGTTGATGACATTTTGAGTGTATTCACCGGTGTTGTGATTGTGCAGGTATATGACTTGTTGAATCGCAAGTTGAAGCTGCGTGTACTGGAGGATGGTAAACAACAAGTGCAAGTTGTGGGTCTCAAAGAAGAAATGGTCGCCTGTGTTGATGACGTGCTTCGTCTCATCGCTCACGGTAACCAGTGTCGTACATCCGGTGTCACCTCCGCCAACAATCACTCCTCCAGATCACACGCAGTCTTTCAGATATTCCTTCGCAAAAAGTAAGCTGAATCGAGAGCTTTGAGGTATCAGTGTTGTTTCTAATAGGAGGCATGCAGTGAGTTATGTATGTGTGTTTGTGTGACAGGGGTACAAGAAAATTGCATGGGAAATTTTCCCTCATTGATTTGGCAGGCAAGTAATTTGTTGGTGTTGTTGAGATGGTGTGTGGTGTCAGGGCAGGGTAGATTAGTGACTAGTGTGAGATCAGTGACTTGTATTGCATACATTGCCTAGAACTGCTTGTTATGTTGCCAGGTAATGAGAGGGGTGCTGACACCTCCAGCTCAGATCGCAACACAAGGATGGAGGGAGCAGAGATCAACAAAAGTCTACTTGCCCTGAAGGTAACACGTGTACTTCAACCTCAACAAAGTGTTATCTTGTGGTTTCCATCCTACATTAACACATCCAACTGTATTGTTGTTTTGATTTGCAGGAATGCATCCGAGCTTTGGGTCGCAAGGGGCAGTATTTACCATTCCGGGCAAGTAAATTGACACAAGTACTGCGAGATTCCTTCATCGGCGAGAAGTCGCGGACTTGTATGGTTAGTTCTGATATTATGTCCCACAAAGAGCCTCACAAGCAGTCGCAATGGTAACTAGGAAATATTGTAAATTAAAGTGTGGAGACTCATTTAAATAATGGCTGCGTATTTCACAGATTGCCACCATATCTCCTTCCATGGGTTGCTGTGAACACACCCTGAACACACTACGTTATGCTGACCGTGTCAAGGAGCTGGGTCCAGGTGGCCCAGTCGAGGGCAGGCCAGTAGATGACAGCCCTATTAATAACGTGCCTGATGCTAGGTCTCCTCAGAACAGTGACCTCTTCATGCTGCGCACAGCTAATGTAAGCATCTCTCATGTCTTTAATGCTGTTTTCCTTCTCTAATGACAGGCATTGCAAAGTCATGTCTTGACAGGATGTTGGTCGTGTCTAAGAGGTTGGCGTGATGGGTGATTTTGTGTCTAGGATGTTGATGTGGTGGTGTTTTTTGTGTCTGGGACGTTGGTGTGATGGTATGTTTTTGTATCTGGGACGTTGACGTGATGATGTGTTTTTGTGTCTGGGACCTTGGGGTGATGGTGTGTATTTGTGTCATGGACCTTGGCGTGATGGTGTGTTTTTGTGTCTGGGACCTTGGCGTGATGGTGTGTTTTTGTGTCTGGGACCTTGGCATGATGGTGTGTTTTTGTGTCTGGGACCTTGGCATGATGGAGTGTTTTTGTGTCTGGGACGTTGACGTGATAATATGTTCTTAAGTCTAGGAATCTGAATTGATGGTGTTCTTGTGTCTAGGACATTGACATGATGGTGTGTTTTTTGTGTGTTGATAGTGTGTTGGTTGTGTGTACTGTGTTGATGTTATGGTGTGTTTTGTGTCTAAAGCATTGATGTGATGGTGTGTTTTTGTTTGTTGGGCATTGATGTGATGGTGTCTTTGTGTCTACAGTTTTGATGTGAAAGTGTGTTTTTGTGTCGAAAGCATTGACATGATGGTGTCATTTGTGTGTTCTGCGTTGACGTTATGGTGTGTTTTTGTGTGTAGGCTGAGGAGGTGTCAGAGGAACTACTGACATTCCATGAGGTCATCAGTCACATGCAGGAACAAGAAGAAGAGGTCATAGAACTGCACAGGAACCTGGCAGAGGTATGGTACTGTTTACTACCACATTCTAATGGTGACATTTTATTGCCCAAATTTGTACTGAACAGTTCTATCACACCTAAGACTATTTCATTTTTCCCTCCTTTATCATAGCAATCTCAGCACTGGATAGACAAAGACATTAAGCTGTTGGAAAAGACAAATGATGTTGATTATGATGTTGAAGGTAAAGCATCCAAGCAACATCATTTTATTGGCATCCAGAGCACCACCTTGTTTCTAGAAATATCCACAGTATTGAAAAACTGATAGTTGCTCATGGGCAGTCCATATATAGAATTTGTATTCTAAAACTATCTTCTTTACTGGTTGTCTAACTTAAGATAAAGACTTCTGTTTTCCTGGACACCCTTTTGTGTGTTTTATATGGGTAATTTGAAAACAAATATGGGGTTCTTAGTAATACATTTGCTAGATATGATTGACAGATATAACATAGAATTTGGTTGTCACAGAGTATGCACGTGATTTGGATGGCCTGCTTGCCAAGAAGATAGAAATCTTGACAGATCTCAGAGGTACATTTCTATTATTCTCTCTTTTTACGCCAGATTCTATAAAAGCCTTGTTATTTTAAGCGTATGTAACGTTACCATTTTACCTGGCAGGGCACGAAATTGGCAAATATGTGAATTGGCCCTCCTTTTTTTTCAACTGGCCCTTCAACAAAATGAAGTGGCCCTGCCAGTATTTAACTGGTCCTCTCAATGGTCTTGTTATTCACAATGCCGTAAGCATCATAAGATAAACATGATCAAAGCAGTGGCAGTAAACCATGATGCAGTATTCTTTATTCAGTTACATAACAAGTATTAGTGACACAATAAAGAAAAAGTAAAAGTGAAAAAGCTGATTGAAGGTGGACTTTTTTCTAATTCATCACCGTCACATTTAGGTAAACGTTTGACGAACTTGTCCATTGTTAAACTTGGGAAATGATCAAATCAGCGATGCATAGTAGACTTGTAACGCCGGGAAAATTCGACACTCATTTGCATTGTGCAAGTGACATAGAAGGAACAATAAAAACGTTATACAATCTCATTGATAAAATGTGTGCTTTCGTCAATACGGAAATAACCGAAGTACTCTGAGTCGACAAATGAGTTGGCGGAATAAATATTTAGTTGGCGCGCGGACTAGAAATAGCCAATTTCATGCCCTGTCTGGTATGTCCTATACTGGCTGATGAAGAGTGCATTGTGTGTGTATGTGTGGCTAGAACGGGTGGTGCAGTTTCGTAAAGAGGTACAGGACGAGGAATCCCTCAGTAAAAACATGGTTCAGAACAGGAAGAAGTGAAGCCACCTTCTCCATCTGCCTGCACTTGACTGCTGCCATCACCTATTTTAATTCCTCTATCACTTCTCATCCTCACTGGCTTATTTTGTCGTGCAAATGTTATAATTTATTATGGTATGACTTACAGTAGCTATGTATTCCACTGGTGCCACGTGGAGAGCATGTCCACTCTCGTAAATTCTGTGAATTTAACTCTTGCATTGAAGTGGGTTTCGATGAGCCATAAGCAAGGATGAAGATTCCTTATGGAAAAAGCATTTGTGATAGTCCCAGTATCATATAGTTTAATGACGTTTCTTGGCTTAGTGAAGCATAATGTAATAGCTTGGCTTGACGTGTGATCTGTTTAGTTGTAGCCTTCGGCTATTATTGTGAGGTTTTCTGGCTTTGGTCAAATATACCAAACTAGCAATTGCATGAATGATGTGTAACTCTATGGCTTGCTTGTCCTGTCAAACGACTCTGTGCTGTGCAAGATCTGTGATACAGGTGGTGTTGTTTTAATAAGCTTCATATCTCAAGATCTGTCATGGTTGCATTTAATGCATAGCTTCCTCTCTTTACACGGGAATATTGTGATGGACACTTTATTCGGTGCGACTGGCTGTGTGCATTCTGTTGGATTGATATATGCTGCAAGTGAATTGCTGACCGTTGTCCGTCGAGATATCATAATGTACCAGCCATGCTTCTCTTGTAATATTTACCACTTGCATTTGAAAGATTTGGGAACACAGAGTGTGTCGCCATGTTTGTTATATAGGAGCAATGTGTGCTTGAGGAATGGCTTCATCTTTAGGCTGTATATTATATCATCTGCTCTCATGTTAGTTGTTCTGTGCCGATTAAGAACAACTTTTGTGCAGTGACACCATGCTGTCCAGACACAGTATCAGAATATTATCACTTCATTCCTAGCTTCCACTTTCTGTCTGTGCGTCTCTCCAGGCTGATCATAACCTTCCCACTACTTGATGCTCTTGCTATGCTTAAGTGAGACTGGTGTTGTCCTTTGGAGTTTTTCCTGGTTGGGTTGGGAATCTTAGCTTGGCTATTAAATCACCTGCATACATACTGTTACTTAAGAAGTACTACATCTTGGTGAAATGTGTTAATTAGTTTGATTAAAGCTATCCAGTTAATGCACATTGTTGCACTGATGTAACCACACAACATGTGTCCTGGAGGCTATGTAACTAACCACAGCCATGTAACATAGGTGTAAATATGTATTTATATGAAGACATCCATAAAATTCAACAACCTATACCATTTACCTGTTTAAAAAGTTGTTTAACTTGTCAGTATTTTGGAATTATATTGACAACTCAAAACACTATAGAATGCTAACCTGGTATGTGAGATGTTGTATCATACCAGACATAGGTCTGTGGAAATAGACGTATATTAGTCGGCTTGAGTGAAGAAATAATTATCAGTACTACACCAATTATTGTGTGCGTATGACACAGGATTTGATATCTGTCATTCTGCTGACCTGTACCAGTAGCCCATTGTAATTTGTACTGGATGTACAATCAAGTGGAATATTTTGTCTTTTAGGATTATACCATCACGATTATTTTCAGTTTTCCCTTATTTTATGTGTGTTTGAGTCATCTGAGTTGAAATTAACAAGGAACAACAAACAATTGACCAAATATTTTGTGTATTTTTACCTTGTTATATAAAGGCTTTCATCAATTTTGTATAATAAATCACCAGAGTGACAGTGCTTCAATCGGAGTTATGTTGCTTTGGGTTATAGCATCATTAGTTCCCCACTTATGTCACATATACTTGTCACATTAAAGAGGCTTTATTGACTTCTCAATACAATATTCATCAGGTAGGCTCAACAAATATCATTATGCATATGGATTGGTAGTCCAAGGACTGGTTTGGCAATGATGTTTGAGGATTTTAAAAGAGAACTGCAACAAATTGTTTATATCATTTATAGGGATTCTTTTTTCCCAAATTATCACTGATTTGACAAACAAAATAGTGCATTAAAGTCATCCACTTGGGAATAGCTAGGTTTCTGCAATTTAATTAAATCAAAACAATTCTGACACCACTTTCTGACAGCTGTGGGGGGGGAGGAATCGTATAATGTATGAAGATACTATAAGAGGTCCATGAAACCCTCCTCAAGTTACAATTCATAAAATGCATGGCAGCAATGTCCAACTTGGACATGAGTGATATGGATTTCCTGCAAACGCGCCAAATGATGATGCCAGTTCACCAGTTACCAACGCTAACCCATCATTATCCGCTCAACCATCATCGGGCAACCAGCTGCTTGGCAGCGCTTACGAAGCTGTGGTTTCCCAAACATAGCCCTCCGAAGCAACAAACCCAACTGACCCATTGAGACCAGCAAGTATCCAAGATCGGGTCCACCAACGTATAAAGATTGGCAAGAGGTACCCGAACATTGTGCGGAGTGGTTTGCAACCAAACACATCAGGCATCCCCAATAAAAAGCCACCACAGCGTACAGCCAACAGAGACACGTCAACAAACACCACGGCTGATGTCATCAGAGGCGTAGTTGCCCAATTCAACCTGCGAACATCAAACAGGTCCTCCACGAACAGGAGACCAACCCAGCGCAGCTCGCTTGGCATCGTCGTCTCCAGACTCGCTAGGCCAACGGCGGCTGCCCATGAAAGAAAGAGTGACCAAAACGAAATGTTTTGTTTTGAACACTAATCACGACTCTAACACGTCATTCTTTCATCCAATATCAAAGAAAGAGCAATAGCGTCTTCCTATAAATATACCGGAACCGAGGCCATGTGGGGCATTAGTAAGACCAAACTACGCATAGGTATATGTTTCTCTATTCTTTTTTTTTTACTCTATTAACAAGTAGTGCTGTTACCTATACATTCAATTTAAGATGTACCATAATTGGAATTGCCACGGTCTAAAATCGTCACTCCATGACATGAATGCGCTCTGTGACGTTCACGACATAGTCTTTATTTTTTACAAGAGAAATGGTTGAGAAGATGCAATTTCCCCACTAAACAGCGTGCATGATGATTTTAATCACTGGGATTTGCATTGGCCTGCCGGCCGCTATCTTCTATGTATATTTGCATTAGCCTGCCGGCCGCTATCTTCTATGTATGTATACATAGAAGGCCCTGTGATTTTAACAGCTTTATCATTAGTGCGAAAGACTCGTGGTCTTTTTTTATCTTGTCGCCCTTATGGAGGCGCAGGTATATTATGGAGGCAAGCACTGACCGAACATTTTTCGATTATTCTTAGATAGATCAGGAGCACACAGACATTGTGCCAGGCTTGACATTTTAGTGTCAAAGTTTTCGTCGTGCTCTCCACGTGTAAAACTGCATTTGTTTTAATAATATTTTTACGATTCGCAATTGCGGTGCAATGAATCAAACAATGAAGAAACTGAAAACTGCTTATAACAATGTATTTCGTGAATTGTTGGGGTTTTCCCGTATCGACAGTGCCAAACATATGTTTCGAGACCTCGAGACATCTGGGGTACGTTTTAGGGGCAATGCAAATTTAACCAAAGATTATTTCTTTCTGATAACAAAGTTCTTTCGTCTCTCATAAGAAATGTTGGCTACAAAACAACAACATGTTGAGTGGCTGGCGTAATGAGCTCTACATAAGTCCACGAAATAACTGATTGAGTTTACTTGGTGCTTTGAGTTCATTGTCTATTTATCCCCACTGCATATTACTTTTATTTCTCCTTAAAACGACCCTTTAGTTATTGTCATTATTATCATTATTATCTTACTTTAAGATATTTATGTACCTTTATTTATTTATGGAAAACTGCGAGTCTGAATGCTCAACCAATGATAGTCTACAAATATATATACAATCTCTGATCCAACCATACCTCCGGTCATAACGGTAACATGAATTTATACTGACGTCTTGTAGGCTAATCCAACCACCACGAACCACGACACGCTGGACACCTCGCTATTTCGCTGAACTCCCTCACTAGGGGCGCTGCTATTGCTAATACGGGTCGTTCAAAACGGAAACAAGTTGCTTTATGGGAATGTCTGTCGGTTGGAAATTTGTTGTGGTGGAATATATATTAAATTTATTCATCATTATTATTGCATAGTTAGTCTATGTTTTGGTGTTAATCTGCACCGGCCTAACTTTATAAATTTATATAGCGCAATGGCATGTGACCTCTTGGATTCAAAAGGTAATTGTCCGACTTATGATGACTGCCTAGTCCTGATCCACGCGAATTGGAATCCATAATTTATTCTACGTAATATAAAAATATACGACACTGTTAATATTGTGTATCACAACATATCTGTTTTTGTTCATTAAGCCAACAACATAGAATTTTATTCATTTTAATTAAGTATTAGTCGTTACTGAATGGATATGAATTATTATGAACCAACATTGAACAGTTGTATTTCTGTTTTTATTAATTTCAGATGGAGACGTCAATGTGTTAGAAGATATTCTGACTTTGGCTAATGAAACTGATCTTGATCCAGATCTCGATGACAGGAGCAACAGATCTGGTAAATTGGTTGTCCTACACCTCACACACACATATTTCTTATCCTTACAGGATGTCTGTATTGATGTCCTGCAGTCATCAATGTCAAGCCAATACAAACCCCCAGATCTCAAATTAAAATTTTGTTAATTTCCACACTAAATAAAAGTAAGCTGTTGCATAAGTACAGTGTGATTCAAGCAATTCATCAGTAATCTATAATTACATATATTTTCCCGGAACCCCTTCTATTCCTTCAGCTGTACTATTAGTCATCTGAAAGTATTGTGCTTTATGCACAGTTTTCACATAGAGATTGTTAACAGTCTGAATCAGAAGACGGGGCTAGTTCTGGACTGCTTGCAAGGCTGAGCTGGGAGTTAGTCAGTGGTATTAAATGCGAACTAATTCATAATAACTAAACCTGATCGTTGCCATCATTTGGAATGGCTCTGCATTTTTGTGGATGTCGTAGGTTCATCTTGCTAGAAAGACCTAATCTGGCATCATGTAGCAGCCATACTGGCAATCCACTACCTGTGCCATGAACAATTTAATTTATGTTGGATAGGAGTAGTTTACTTGTATATCTGATTGGTGACAGCAGTGATTTGTTCTACAAATTAGGTGGAAGAAATGGGCAGTCTTTGAAAAGCCCATCAAACAAGAATTTCTCTGGTTCAAAGACCAACTCAAAGGGCTCTGGATCTGATAGGGGATCTAAATCTCCTCGCAGTAAAAAAGAAAACGGACCAAATAGTGATGCCAGGTTGCAACAATTAGAGAAAGAAAGAAGAAGGCTGGAAAAAGAAAATGCTGAGAAGAAGAGGAAGCTACAGAAACTAAAAGAAGAAGAACGAGCCAGTCACGAAGCGATTGAAACAGGGGGTGTGTTGTTGGCATCTTATTGTCGTGTTCTCTTTTCTTGAGGTACAATTTGATGACTGACTGCTGACGATTCCTTGTCCTAATTTTTTGTTATGCATGATGACAGAGTATGAAACTGGAAGACATAGAAGCAGAGCAGAAAACAAATCTCCTCGTGTCGGTGAGAAGAATCTCCTCCCTAGTAGAATTTCTGTCCAAAATATCTTTGTGTATCTGGATATGTTATCAACATGTTGGATATTGTTGTTGCAGCTGGGGGAAGTGAGGTTGATGAAGCTGGTGCAGTGTTTGATGTGAGAAGTGAAGCACCAAGCAGTCCATCTCCTAGTCTGTCATCTAGTGTGGCCAGTTCCGATTCTCAGCAACATAGTCCGATACACTCAGCAGGTGGGCTCTTCTTACTCCCTATGTATATAGTTATTGTATCATCCTGTTAATAGACATAGAATGCAACGTAAATTGATCACTCTCTGGATGGACCACACAGTGGTTTCATGGCACTATGTTCATGAGCTGGTGTTGTTGTTGTCAGGAGAAGAGGAAGGGGAGGAGGATGATGGCAGGGAGCATGTAGAACGCAAGCGCAAATTGAGCCGAGGAGAGCGGGATATTTCTCCCATCGAATGGGACCGTCAAAGTAATGTTAGTAAGGAGTCTGGTGCTGTTTCCGATGGGGGCAGTGCCAAGAAGCCCAAACTAGACACGCCTCTCAAGAAAGGTATTTTGCTCACCTGAGATGTTTCCTTAATGCATATATAAATTTCTTAGCATCAAGCATTATTATTTTTGAGCAAAGCCAATAAAGGCACCATGCCATTTTTTGTTTCATGTCTTGCAGAGAACAGTTCAAAACTGAAATACGTGTTTCGACATGCGCGGTTCTTCCTTATTAAGAGTAATAACCATGAGAATGTGTCTCTGGCAAAGGCAAAAGGGGTGTGGTCGACACCCCCACAGAATGAAGCTAAGCTCAATCAAGCCTTTAAGGTAGGTAATGGCTGGTGCAAGCACACAATTAGTTGTCACTGCTGACTTGGCCTCTCTTGTTTTACCCCTGTCACATTCATCAACATCTGTTTTGTTATCTGTCTGACAGCAATGCAGTAATGTGATACTGGTCTTCTCAGTTCGAGAAAGCGGCAAGTTTCAGGGTATGACAAACATCTATACAATGAAATCACAACATTGATTTTACTGTGATGGAAAGATTTGAGCCAGTGGCATGTCTGCAATTGTGTTATGGTCATGTTGATTTGTCAAATGTATTGATATGATATGACTGCAACCTGATGGCATGCCAGGTTACGCTCGGGTCGCTGCAGAATCTGACAAGACACACGCTCCCATCCGATGGGTACTCCCGCCTGGTCTGTCAGAAAGAGCGCTAAGTGGAGTCTTCAAGTTGGACTGGATCAACAGGTTTTTAATAACATCCAGACAATGTTTGGGTCTGACTGGCCATTAACTCCTCCAGTGATATATAGAAACAGAAATGTTCCATTAAATCATTGCTTTTATGCAGGGTATTGTAACACTAAGATTAACCAGTGACCAATATTGTGTGTAGGAAGGAGTTAGCGTTTGGCAAAACCCTTCACCTTCACAACCCATGGAATGAGAACAAACCTGTCAAGATAGGCAGGGATGGGCAGGTTGGTTCAGGTCCCCTTCTCTTATCTCTTGGTCCAAATCATCTACATTGATATGCATTTTTGAGTTTGCATTGTTACTGATAATTCACCTTTGTAGATTGTTGGTTGAGAATTACCCTATCGATAATGGTGTTTTACTGCAGGAAGTCGAGCCTCAGTGTGGAGAAGCTTTGTGCCGACTCTTCCCTCCGGATGAAACGATTGATCTACGCGCCATAGCCCTGAAGGCAAAGAAAGCCCACCGCCAGAAGGAACGGGAGCATTACTATGCCAGCGTAGGCTCAGGAGGAGCCGTTAGCAGCAACAGCAACACACCACCTGTCTCTGCCCAGTCAGCGCCTAGCAACGCAGACCACGTCTCATCTAGGTTAGGACTCTGGCCACTGCTTTTCTCTGGACTGCTACCCACCAAGTGGTGTGCTGGTAGGCTCTGTAGCCTGACAGCACTTGTGTTGCAGCCAGGCTAGTTTGCCTGAAAGTGCTGCTGGAATCGTGTTATTCTGATGAGAGCTCGAGCTCATTCAGTATGGAATACCTGGTCATGCAGGCCACCTCATGGCTGGGCTGACCCTGCCAATTCAAGTTCCAAACCAGTTGAAAATACCAATGGCAAATAAGATTTACTATGTGGTTTGACTGGGTCACTTGTTGATTCAGCGGTAAGTATGGCACTCTGGCCGTGCCCTCTGATGCCTCGGGTTTTCTTATGGTGCAGATAAGACTATCAATAATGCACCGGCTTTGTGATGAGTTTCTGCCTGTGTGCAAGCAAGCACCCTCTCCCCTAAATCAGTGCCAACCGCCTGGATTCTAAGTGATATAATGTAGAAGTTTGCCCCCCAAAGACTGCTGGATTCCTCACCTTGATGGTACCTTCAGCTGACCCTCCCTGACCTTTGTTCTAGTGTGGTTATGACGGACTCTTTCTTTGCAGATTTTCATGATAGGGACCTCAGTAAAAACTTTATAAACTTCTCAGTGATTCAAACCAAAGACAACTGTCTTGTTGTGCTTTCACGAATAATCTGGATTACAGAGTGTCAACGAAGTTATTGTGAGATAATCACTGCAACCACATCAATTCCTAACCAATTTATACTTGATTTGAGGGGTAAAGCAACTAGCTGTGTATGACTTGCCATATCCGACTGGTGATACTGTAGTCGGAGTGAGCAGTGATTGATTTAGACGGGGCATGAACTGTTACCTTGTGTGCTGGACTATTGGTGATGTTGGGAAGAGTTTACGATGGGAGGGACTTGTCATCTTGGCTGTGCTGACACAAAATGACTTTATGTTTAAATTGCGTGAGATGTGGGACTGCTTGGCCTACCTGGGTATGTGTATTTACATTCTTGCTGATGTATGTGTGGCATCTTTGTACTCTTTTATTCATGTATTTCTCCAATTAGTCGATCGACTCGTGGCAGCTCCATCTGGTCAAAGCATCTTGGGGAGCATATGATTTATTGGAATACTGAAGACCTGACTGATAACATCTCTTTGTCGCCCATCATGGGTTTTGTTATCGTTGTATTGTATTATTTGATTGTAAGATGATTGACCTTGAGAATTGCATGTTGCATTTCCCGAATTGGTGTCAGCTACTTATATTACGACTGCCAGCTTCTCTGGTTGAATAAGCTTTTATGTGACATAGCATCATGACTCCTGATTGATCTACTTCCATAGAACATGTTGTGTTTGTGTTAACCGACATTACCTAATGCTTGGAACACCTAGACAACCAGCCCACAAATCAACCGCCCTATCACTGCAAACTTCCATAAAAATATGAAGATATAAATAGTGATCTTAATCATCAGTTCTTTGTGTGTGGGTGTGAAGTCTAATGATGCACATGAATATATTCCCATCCCTCGTTATTCCGATATTCAGCCACGCTGTGTGTGTGTGAAGGATTAAATAGCGCATTGCCTGTGGCATTGCTGTTGATAGTTAATAGTATTTGGTGTAATGTTCCACCTCCTTCTGGTCCATGTTGGTGTATGATGGAGCTGCCGTGATGTCCCATGTTTCCTGCTCTATGTGACTCTTGACGCACTCCACCCAAATATGTAACATGCCTACAGCCTACTGTTGTTGTCAGTCGCGCATGTCTATTCTATGTAATGGCTTATTGCAGTCGTGCTCGGAGACACCCATATGAAGATTACAATAGAAGTGACAGGTACAGGAACCGCCGGGATTACCCCACCAGGGAACAGCCATGTAAGTCTATAGTTGAGTCAAGCTCATTTTGTAAGGTTGATTCTGTTTGAAACTCCCTTTAGCAGAGGTGACTGGGAAACTTACTTTAGCACTGGTGACATGGTCTGAATCTCATTTTCCCAGAGGTAACTGGGTCTGAAACTCACTTTTGCATAGTTGACTCGGTCTGAAACTCATTTCTAGTTGGGGTGACTGAAGCTCAGGATTAGTTGGATAGACTCCAGTTAGATTGAGTCTGAAGCCTGTTACTATTTGGGTGTGGGGGGAGGGGGGGGTTGTCTAAAGCTTGCGTCATTATGAGATGAAGCCATTAAGCTATGATGGAGTGGGGCTAGGCTCGTTAACCGTATCATGTCAGCTGTCTGCATTTGGTCGGTGTATGTTATCACATGCAGAATTTTTGATCCATTAAGTTGTTTGCAACTATTGAATATTGCTGATAATGTTTGACATTGCAACAGACATGAGAGTTATCATTGAACTCTGGGTTTTGGATATTGAATATCTACTTATCATCCAGTCATGTGATGAGCATGTTGAGGGAGATGTGTTACTGCATTCTATGAGCGTGTATGATGAGGACCCTGTCCTTAGCTCAATGTGTGAGAGTGATCTGGTGTTAGAATGCAGTTGTGTTGTTTCAGCGGCCAACTACTACAGAGACCGGCGGCGAGGGCCAGACAAGTGAGTTGGGCTTAACTCTTTTAAACTCATTTCTTTACACTTGTATGACTTCCCCAGAAAGTGTTACTGAGGTATTGATGGCTAGATGCAAGGAGTGTGTTACTGTTCCAGTCGTGGGTCGTCTCGTTATGGTGTGAGAAGAGAAACCCTCCTCAACGGAGTAAGTCTTCATTTCCTCCCTACGCTCTGTATCCTGTCAAACATGCCTGTCCTATTATGTTAATTAACTCTCGATGTGTTGGTTGTGTGTCTAGTCGTACAGTGACTATATGAGGGAGTTCTCGCGGGGAGGTCCTCCACCAATGCCCATGCCAGGCTATGGACCAGTAAGGACAACCCTCTTACATAACTCTTTTAGTGCTCACACCAAAAATCTTACCTTAGCACCCACTTGTCCCAAAAGATCATTTGAAAAGCTCCATTGCTTTTTAGTCTTATCCTCACATTTTGATGTTATTAGTTTTGTGCCAATGTTCATGGCTAAATTTTGGGTTTGACAAGGAGTGCAACCTATTCAAAAGTGAATTCCGTAACTCTGTCAACCTTACCTATCTAATTGGATGTCTAGTGATGATTGAAGGGACCCATTATTCATTGCCTGTTATGTGTTCCAGCCTCCACCGAGCTACGGAGGCGGCGGTGGGCACATGGATCACCCCCCTCACTACCCAGCCCCATCCTCCTCATACAGCCGACGAGACTACCCACCCTACCCCGACTACCACCGCGCCCCGCCAAACTCCTCAAGCTCCCGCAACAACAGGCGCCCAGACCACAGGCGCAGTGTAAGTTGGACACTGTCAAATCAACTTTATCATGCTGTGTATTATATAGTGTTATGGGATCAATATGACTGCCTCAACAGGCATTCGAGTCATAAAACACTCCTCCTCTATGGCTTCCAGTATATAAAGACCAAATTCATTGTCACTTTGCTATTTTCTTGTGTGCACAAGACTTGCATACCTTGTCTTAATATATAAGAAGTTGAGTGTGTGTACTTGCCACACTGGCCTGTAACGACTATACCTGTCTGACTTGATGTCATAAGTGGTATAATAGAGAGAAGATTAACCAGCGTCCTGTGTGTTTCAGTACGAACAAGACGTGGACGATTTCTTGCGTCGTACGAGTGCCAGAGATCGCCGTCCAGATCCCTACCGTAACGACAGACGATGAGCTTCTCCATCCCGAGAAATGTTTTCTCGAGTGGAAGAGTCGCAAGAGTGGCGAGGAAGCTACACTGGGTCCATGTTGTTGTCTAGCAGCTCCACCTTATCTTGTATATAAACTGCTACTGGACATTGTTCCATGTGTAAAGCCATTTTGTATGGACAAACCGTTATGGATTTCACCAAGTAGTGAATATAGTCATTCATTTGTTCTGGCAAGTAGCTTAGTGTGGCATAGAGTCAACATATAGCTCGACACTGCCGTATATTTTGGGGTTTACTAACAAGTTGACAATGATATTTTTAGAATGGGAGGTTGCTTTTAGTGAATGATTGATAACTGCTGAATAACATTGATTTCATACCAGATTGGGTCATTTGTTTTGCCAGTGTGCCCCTGTTTGGGTGGTTGGTTCTGTGTAACGGTCAGTTCTGTACAGCTTCACTGCTAGATCAATACTCTTAGTTTTCTAATCATCTGAGCCATGACGGAAATAATGACACTACCATGTGCTTCATATGTTGCTAAATTATCACTTCATAACTGGCCTGATGACATGGGCTGGCGTCCCATCCTTATATGAATTTGTCTGTCTCGATTAGTTAACGCCTGTGATGAGGGTCGGCAGAGTGGCTGCTTTGTTTGAGAAATTGATTCACGAGAACCGTGTGCTAGCGTGTACTTGGAGGAGGCAGTACAAGTGGAGCAGCTAATCTACTTATATACTGGTTGTCTTGAATAAATGGGTGTACTTGTATTGTTTGAGTTTTATGTCATTGCTGAAGTATCTCCACATGTCATGATATCATGATGGTTTCTTTATTGATAAGCACCCCAGTTGTCCACGGGTCTAAACCGGGTGTCCCACCAACTATCCCCAGCAGAGGGGTCTGAGGAGACAATGTTTGGGAACGAGATTCGCATAGTATAATGATCAATGCTCTTGCCATGATATAGCTGTGATGAATAGATTGGGTGATTTCAAGACGGTCGTAGTTGTCACACAGCTAGCTGTGCGATTACTGGGAGCTTGAGGTGATATAGTAGGCCACATTATCCAGCTTTGATAGACCCAGAAAAGGGCAGCGTGTTATGCTTTAAATACCAGCTAAACTTTTATTTAGATTTTATAAGATCGATGTAGGATAAAGAATGTTCTCAACAAACATGTTCCATGTAGAAACAAAATCCCTGCATGTCACCGATTAAAACTTTGATAGCACCACTTGTTCAGGTACCATGGCCCCATTACTGAGTTCTAATACATGGAGACAACGCCAGATTGTTTCATTCAATCGTTTACCGATGCCATAAGGCTTAATCACCCAGGTGGTACCAATCCACGTCATTCCCCGTCTCAGACAGCAACTACAATTCCATCTAAATGTTTGGAGGCCACATGAAAAGGATCAGCCACAATCTGTGCAGAATGCTGTCTTCTCATCATTGCCTTGTAACTCAAAAGGGAAGTGAGGATTGAAATGATATTTCAAAGGAATATAACACCACTTTAGGATGGAAGATCACAGTGCTATTGATGAGAGATAATCCTAGGGCGACGGTGGTGCCTTTACCCACGGGTTTTTAAGCACCAACTCATTTTCCAGGTTGAAAAGTTGGTACTTTATTGGTGTCCCAAGAACCGGATCATCACAACCTTTAGCTCACACTGCTACATTAGAGGCAGGCATGATGCCATCAAGACTTAGTCACCGCAACTCCCCACAGATATATAGAGCCTGGTAGATATGAGGATTCCATCCCTCCATCTTGATAGAAAATGAGCGTTTCAACTATTAGCCTTCTGCATCATTAAAGGTGCATGCATCACTCAAAAGCCAATACCTCTATGAGGCAGCATAAAAGAAAATGTGACAACTTAAAATAAGAACTTTTTTTATTTTTGTCCAAACAAGTAATCTCGGTCACTAATACATAAATACTAATTATAGTATCAATGGGAAGAAAACAATTGTCCTAGACATAGACATTTTGTGCCAAGTGTGGCAGACATTTCCCATTGGCTTGATGGGTACAACAGAGAATAACATAGCTCCCAAATAAATGCATGTCTGTTTCCAAATATGTACACACACATAATGGCTGTAGAGTTGCTGTCAAAAAACCCTTGTTGTCACCAGAAGACTAAGTATATATTACATTTACACCACATGACAAAGAATAGCTGGTTTGACACCACACATGGCGTGTCAACATAACACTGAAGTAGTAAGCCTGTGTTAACGACAGTAAAAGACAAAGGACAGTGTTCTCCTAAAATACCAGATTAACAAGAAAGCTCCCCTAAAACTCTGTGACGTGCCTATAAAATAAACCGCCCAAATACTGCTCAAGTCTTGCAACATTTGCTACATAAACATGGTTATGTTCGGGGGAGATTAACAACAGCGGGGTGTGAAGCAAGTGACAAAACTTATATGAACCGCTGAGAGGAACAGAACAGGTCCAAGATGTACGGCATAACACAGAGTTCACACTGGCCCCATGTCAAGAGATGTGTGTGGCAGGTGCTCTGGCCTGATACAAACAGTCTGTATGCTATGAGATCACACGGTGAAGTCAGGATCACTGTCACCATCACTGTCATTTGTGTCATCACTGTCACTCAACCGTCGCTTCCTCTTCTTCTTCTTCACTTTGGGGGCTTTAGGAGTTTGAGGGCGTGATGAAGACTTGGATCGGCCCTTGCTTTTACGGTCTGATGAAGATGAGCTGGACTGAACCGGGATGGAGGCAGGCATGGGTGCCGTTACACGTGGTATGTTGAATGACTGCCCCCCACGGAATGACGGTTTAGAAGATGATGGTACCTGAAATCATCGCCAACATCAATCAAATAAAGTCAATGTCAAAATGTTTAGGAAGGTTGTCCTTTTAAGCCCCATAGATGGGAAAGATTAGCAGGATGAGATATTTACTGGAGTTCTGCTTCTGCTGGAGCTCTTGGTTTTGTCATCGTTAATAACTACTATATTTGGAGCGTGATCACCACTGCCATCCATCGGCTGGTTGCTGGTGTCCATTGTGGTGGGGGCACTGCCTCCCGCTGTGTTCACGGTGCCGTCGGAGGCGGGAGCAGGTGGTTTCACTTCATCGTCATCTTCATCTTCAGGGTCAATGCTCAGCATCAGCTGCTTGAACTGAACACACACACCACGTTGATTCTCATCAGCAAATAGGGAGCCAGTGTGTAACACTAACAATGCATTATGACAGGCAATGTTCGGTTATAGATAGCACTTACATCTATGTTGGCCTGAATGAGTGCCTTACAGGCATCCTCATCCAGGTCATCAGGCATGGGTCCCTGTTTGATGAGGTCAATTGCCTGCGCAGGATGGAACTTGATCCCATTCTTCCTGTTCAGTGGCTTGTCAAACAGCTTGGCAGAGTCGGACAATGAGTACTGCTGGATTTTGCTGAAATTTCCATTGGATGTCATACAGTGCAACAGTTGTCACTTATGTAGCAAGAGAAATCTTTATGAAAAATTCAGCCCGAGTGGTTAAAAAAACCACCAATGATTATATATGCAAAGGTGAGACGTACTTGTCTGTGAAACCATACATGTCCTTTAGATGTTGTTTGAGGGTAAGGAGAAGAAGACAACCTTGGGAGGCCATATAGAGGTCCTGCAGCTGACGGCAGTCCTCCGGCATCTTACCTACACATACATCATCATCCCATTCACAACTACCACCATCTATCTACCAATACATGTTACATTTTAAATGTCTTTATACAGTTAACGTTTATACTGCTCGAGTTTTATATACAATTGAAGACTATATTTAACAACTCAATTTGATGCTGTTCCCGTAATACAAGGTGCAATTAGTGTGAATACCACGTGGGATGGAGGTAACAGACTGAGAAAGCAAGTTAAATTCTCACTGTATAGGACGTCAACATCTTCTTCCTCATCCTCAACAATGTTCTGCTTGACATCATCTGATGAGCCTGGATAGAACACCTGTACACAACCAGCATGTTTGCTCATCAGCAAGTGATAGGGATCACAAGAACACTACCTACTTCAATAACCACACATTCAGTGCTGGTTGAAGTAGCATCTCTCTGTTCTACCCTAGTAGTACTGAAGAGAAGTGAGTTCTCACCTCTCTGAATGTCTGCATGAGATTAGATCCTGATACAGAGACAAGGATGTCAATCTGATGGATGATAAATAGAGGTTCATTCTGAACTTGGTACGGGAAGTGAGCCAAGTTATCAGCCATGTAAACCAGCTCACTCAACTGTACCTTCTGCACATACACACACACACAAGCCGTGAGACACAGATCCAAGCCATGCTGAGACACGAATGTCAGTACGTAAGCTAAGAATAACTCACCGTTGAGTCGTCAAACATGTTGAGCATGCATTGGAGCAGAGCCCTGCGCTGGTTGCGGTTGGACCGTATCAGCGAGTAGATGAAATTGTTGAGAGCTATCGGGTTTTCTTCAATGCGTATACCACGCACAGAGTCAGGGGAATCTTTCTGAATCAATTCCTGAAGCTTGTATGACATCTTCACACCTTGTAATGCCTTCATCTATTCATTCAAAGCAGATGCAATACATCAAAAAATACATCAACCCTGATAAAACTAACACCTCTCACAAGTCAACTAATATAGTATTGTAAACTTAAATGTATAACACTTGGATAAATGAATAAAGAAATTAAGCAGGGTTTTCCTTGAAATGGAGCCTGTGTTACCATAGCACACACAACAATCCATTTCAGGTTTGCCTACTTGAATAAATCCTGGATATTTCTTCTCTATGTCCTTTAATTGTTCATCAGCTTTGATCCTGATTTGGTTATCACAGTCAGTTCCCATGCATATTAAATATGGTACACACTGAAACAGACCAATGGATACATCCAGTTTAGTGTTAATAACAGACTAGGACGACTACCTGGGCAGATCACAGTATGATGACTTGGTTTACCTGCACAGGATGAACAAGGCCCTGGCCTAAGATTAGGGTGATGACACTCAATGCACTCATGCGCACCTGAGATTGCATGTGGAAGAATGAATCTAATGCATCTTTGATGTACACCTGGATGATTGTACTCGCCATCCTGACAGACACACACACCAGATTCCATACATGACGCTGGTGTTTAAATTACTAGTTGCATCGTTGATGCTTACACATAGAGCTACTGTAGAGATACTTACCCTGACTGTACATCACCCATTTCTTTGAGATCAGCCCCGTCATGTGCGTGTGCTTTCTTATCTGTGAACACACACAGCAATACAGGATTTTACTGACAAGCAATAAATACAATCATCCAGGTTTTCATATATCCTGCTTATAACAGTCATTTTGTCAGTGAGACTACTGTGGAATACAAGGAAGACACAGTCAGTGACAGATTTAACTCACATTCATCCTCGGCTCTCATCATTTTACTTTCCTCTTCGAGCAGGTACAGCTGTAAGTTGCGTAGAATTTGGCAGCGCATTCGCACGGAACACAAGCTGTCTGAGAGGAACTCTTGGTAGAGAGTCTTAAGTTCACGACTCAACATGAACTCGTAGTGACGAACGACTAGAAAACCTGCACAACACCAATTATGACAACGATATAATGAGAACTCTACAACTGCAAAAACGCAAAGTAGATGTTACGTAGAATTGACTTAACACTCACCCAAGCCTGTAAGAGCTTTGTGCTTGACATCCTCATCTTCATGGAAGATAAAGTACATCATAACATCAAACACCTTGTCCCGAATGGACACCTGTAATTTAAACATATAACTGTCTATGAAGCAAATCTGATTTTCAACTCGTATCAAAAATATTCACTAAATTCTGAGGTGCAATAATAATAATTCACCTTCTTCTCTCCAAAGTCTTCCGAGTCAAAGTTGAAGTGCTTGCAGAGAAGTCCCACAGTGAAAAGGGAGCGCAAGAGGAGAGGTCGGCTACTGGCTAACTGGGGACTATTCTTGTCTTTCTGGTGGTCAGCCATACATCGGGAGAGGACACCTGCAAAGACACAAGCACACACAGATACTGTCACACTGTCATAGTTCAGCCCACAGCCGACGATTGGGCCTGAATATAATACTCACCAAAGAACTTCTGGAAGCAGTCTCTGACCAGTTTGTAGTTATGTGTGACCCTATTCACTACAGCTCCAAGGCAACTAACACAACTTTGTAGCACCTGTAAAAAAACAAGTTCTTGGGATTCAACCTTATACTCGACCAAAAACTGCCATTGGATGCTACTTTTAAGTGGACAAAAAGGTTGAACAGAGAGTGTATATGTATGTAATGCATGTAGTTACCATCATGCCATGCTTCAGGATGAGTTTCATCATATCTTCCTCAAGTTGAGCCAGGAAACTCTCCCCTGGGTGTTCTACCAGAGGAACAGCCATCTCGAGGATCCTGGCCACATTGTGCAGCACCAACAGGTCTGCCTGACCCTATCACAATCAAGGATACAAACAGCTATTCACATGCAGTTACACCATCTACAACTATCATCTCAGCATTAAGAGCCACATAATCTTCACAGTGAGAATGAGGTAGTTATCAAACACTGCTGCTGCACAAGTGAATTCCAAAAGTATCTTGATACGAGCCAGTTAGTGATGCATGTGACTTACACTGCACTTGATGTTCAGGTATGGCTGTATGGTTGTAACATGGCTGACTAGAAGAGTAGGTTTCACTTTACAGAAGAGGAATAGTGTGGAGATACAGGCGATCATGCGGTTGGTTTTGGCAGGTGTGCTGCTGGCTGTAACATCAGAACAACACCTCCATAACTGTATAAGCATGCGTACCGTCATTTTGAATTATTGCAACCAGTCACTTGTCAGAATTTACCTTCTGATCCTCCTTCTAGAGAGAGGACGTTATCTACAAGACAGTCCACTATCTGTGTGCAGGCTGCTTCAACAGGCTTGGAACCTGTCGTTTCTTCTTTCTTCAAGAGCTGAAGACAGATTTAATCATTATATCAACATGAACCTCAGCAATTTCATAAGACGTAATAAGCTACCAGGTTAAATCACGTACATTGTCGAGGAGTTGTTCAAACCAGTCATAGCCTGTATCGCGACATGCAGCCACTACATCTGTGATGTTCATCACTCGCATCAAGAGCTTGTTGGCATCTCGGTTGCTTTTTTGTGTGAACCACATGTTCTGGAATGTCTCATTGACCAGTTTCTGCAACAAAGGAAATCAGAGACCCTGACCAAACACTGTACTCACAATGGTATCCATAAAGTCTTCATCCCTGAAACAAGTCATTCACACGGGAGCAAGCGATCCATACATACCTTGATGCCTTCTTCATCGTTGACTCTTCTGATCATTTTCACACACATTTCTGGTATTTTGTCAAACTCTGGTTGTTCAATGCAGATATCCCTGAATATTTTGATTACCCGTTTCCGCACACTGATTCCTGTATCCTGTTAGCACACATTCATTCAAAAATGCAAAAGAAGGCTGAAGATAACACATAAGCTGGACAAACACAAGGATGGGTGTATAAGATGTCAAACTTGTGAAGGCTAACTTATAACAACTTGAATGAGATTCTAGAACTGCTGATTACCAGGATCCTCTCTGACAACATATCGTAATACTGAGCTGTTAGCTCTGGACGGATGAGAATGAATTTGCCAACAAGTTCCACAGCAGCTTCTCTGACTGATGTTGACTGATCCAAGAAGCGCCCATGTACCCCACTCTGCATGTCACTCTGAGAGCAACCCAACAACATGGTTAACCACTGTGCTACCATTTCATTGCAGTAGTCATTTCAAAATTCCAAAGGAAGATTCAATACAAATAAATAAGAAAGAGTCGAGGGTAATGGTCCTCTTACTCTAGCTAAGATTCCTGGGTCTGCTTCAACCACAGCTGTCAGGCATTTCATAGCTTTTGTTCGGACAGCAACAGCAGTTTCACAAAGAACTTTAAGAATCTGATCACACACGAAAAGTACAATCTCAATCTAATACAGGGTAAGTAATATAAAGTGACGGGCAAATAATACAGAAATGGTACCTGTGTCAAATAAATGTCAAAACTCTGTGAGAAAGGCCTATTGGAAGCAAGGTAACGAGTGGCAAGGCAGGCTTTGTCATAGTCAAGTTGACTGGGTGATGGTCTGTAAAACATAAAACAATGAATATCAATTCCCAACCAGATAAATCAACAATCCATGTCATTCACTGAACATCATAACTGCTTACTTGTAACTGGCAAATGCTCCAATGCTGCTGTTGATTTGTTCCACAAGAAAAGATTTCCGTTTTTCCACCAACTCCTGAACCTCTTTGGTTCTCTCTACCTCATCCACCACATCATCATCCTCACTCGTGTCTTTGTTTTTATGACGACAGTCTTGTTGACGTCGGAGGGCTTTCTCCACCTCCATACCACAGTCTCGGAACCATTGGCCCACGTAGAACTGGCGTGAAAACTACACACAACAGCGACCCTGTTAAACACTCCTGCTACCGACATAAACCTCAACACAATACATGGTAATATTACCAGATATCATCAGGGAAGGAAAAGGCTCTTTAGTTACGATATTTTCAGATGCTTACAGAAGTTTTGACAGACCTAATCAACATTTAACTATTTCACATCTGTTTTTGGATAATTATTGCCCCATTCGGTCCAAATGTATTTCGCATCAAAGCAAAATTATTTTTCCATATCTGAACGACTGTTCATGGCGACAAACCATCTGATATAAATGTCCAGTTATAGGCTGGGGATGAAAATTATTTTCACCCCTGAAGAAGATAGGCAGCTTACAACAGTCGAGTGGTATATCACATAATAGATATTTGCAAATACAGGTCAATGGACTACAAAGGAAGATGAATAACACTCACTATTAAGGCATGGTCATTCTGGGCATTGTAAGCAAGGTATTCCATGAGAGCTTTCTGCAAAAAATGTGTTCGGTCCTCATCTTCAACCTGTTGAGAAAAACTTCACCATGTAGTCAAACACAAAATCATTCATTATGAGTGTGGAGACAGCTATTCACTTCGACCTAACTCAGGAACTACTCACACTTGGTTTCTTGCTGTCATCCACACGCTCATCTTCATCATTGATCTGTGAACATAATGTGGAAGTTCCAAAATACAGGATAAAATACAAAACATGCAATAAAATGAGAGATACTGTATATTACAAAGGCAAGGCAGCATACCTCCAAGATGATGTCATCAATTATGTTCTCATCTAGTTTGCTGGAAACTGCATCCTTTCTGAGCCGAGCCGCTACAATACCAAGATAATCCAAAGAGGCTGTTCTCAGTGACATGTCAACAGAACGATTGCTGAATTGCTGCACCTACAACCATGATATGGGGATACAGATTAGCATATAAAAGAGTGACATCAAGAGGTCATTCTTAGAATTATGAATATTTTCAGAATGACAAGGGTGGTTGTAAAGGGAGTTTTGATACATGGCTTGGGAGATATTTTCACGAATAATCGTGTTACTTGTGAAGGCAAGTGATAGTGTAAGAAATATGAACCGTACCAAGAGTCTGCCCAGCAGACTGAGAAGTAATTCCGCAGCAGGCCACTCAGGCTTGTTCACAGTGGCCAGCAAATCATACACAAAGTTTTCAAACAATGGTCTGTAGTCATCTTCTCCTTTAGACGTGCACCTGTACAAGTGGATAACTTTGATGAAGAAAAGAATGACAAACACACCCCTCTCAATAGCCAATGATTGTTGACATGAGCATGTGCATTACAATATATCAGATTATTGTGAGCTGATTGCTAACTCACTTCCGTAAGAAGACAGCCAAGAAGTTGTGGGCAGTTCTCATAGCATTTTCATAAGAGGTAATTATGGTCACTTCTTTATCCATCTGTAAAACAATACCCATTCAAATCATATGTTCAGCAGAATTCGTTAATCATCTATATACAAAAGGCAAAGTACCATAGTGATCGCAACAAATAACTATAATCAACTCGCATCTTTCATAAATCATGACTTAGACAAGATGGTTCATCTTCTACCATATCAGCTTTTTCCTTGGCCTTGCGTTTCTTCTCATCATCCTCTGCGGGCGAGGTGGTGCCATCATCCCTCTCAGCCCGCGGAAGCTTGACAACAGACTGTATCAGCTGCAGCGTTAAAGCTGTCACCATCTGTATGTGCTCTTCAGCATTCAGCCTACAACAACCATACAAGTGGGGGATGAGAACACAAAACTAGACTGTGAAAATACACAGTACAAATGAAAACAATAGTTTTTTTCAATATATGGTCAAAGGGCATATAATTTGATTTGCATATACATGGGTGAAAGTTGAAAATTTCCAAAATACTGAAAAATATAGCTGGGGGCCGCAGGGCCCCCTGTAAAAATGACCCCTGGGAAGGCCGAAAATACGGAATTCCGTCATAATACGGAAAACTTTCACCCATGCATATACATAGTACTCATGAGTTACTGTTTACCTGTAACTTCTCAAGTTCTTTTTACTTGAAGGAAGTCTGGCAAGTGAAGAGAGGATGTCTTCAATGATAAGTTGCCTGTGCTTGTCATAGCGTGTGAAAATCTGAAGGCAGGCAATAACTTACCTTAAAATTATAGAAACAAGAATGGTTTTGAGTGACAAAGGGAGTTGATATTGAGTAAGAGTGGTTTCTTCTTCACATCATCTATGTTCACCATTATTAATTAACTAGAATCCTAATGAATTAAAAGTGCTGTCTCACATATCCTTTACCTGTCTGGAGGACACTAAGGAACAGTATTACCTCACACAAGATAGCAGAACAATTATTGCTTCCAGACAATATCAAAGTTTACTCAGTTAAATATAATGAATCTCTGAAGAAGTACATTGGCAGTGACTTACACTGGTCACCAGCTTCAATGAATTCAATTGCAGCTCACTGATATTCTCCACAAAGAAAGGTGAAACTGCTAAGGTAGATGCCTGGAATATATCACAATCATGGCAAAAACATAACACAACCAGTCAATCAAATTACCTGATACAAAACAAATATACATTTGTAGTTGTGTAATGATAGTACCAAACATGTAATCCAAGAAAGTAAACACACAAAATCAACAACACTATATGATAAGCTGAAAATCAGTCCTTCACCCAAATAATTCCCAGAATGATATCCCACCTGTAAGATGATGGTGTCAGTCAGCTCTTGCATGTCCACTAATTCTGACAAGGTCCCAACCAAATCAGACAGCTTGTTGTACAACACTGTACTGGTTTTATGTTTGGCCCCTACAGCTTTGGCACGTTTTAATTTAGTATGCGACTGGTAACCACCTGTACAGAAATAAGCAGTGTTAATATGCTAAATATAAGATACAAGAGTTTGAGTCTATGAAGGATGCATGCTTATGTCCACTGTTATCATAATATATATGAGGTGATCACAAACAAACCTGTCATAGTCAGAAATTTAAATACTGTAAGTGAATGCAGAATTAATTAAGGAAATAAAATGTATTCTACTTTTGTTGTTGGGATCCAGCCTGTAGACAGGGTCATACTCAGGAAAGATAGTGTTTTTGAGTTGCAATTTGGCCATGCTGACCACTTGTTCTATGACATCTTCAATATAGACCTCTTTAGGCATGCCCGAAGAGGTCATGATGTATAAAGCTGTTAGGGATGCATCCACTGAGCAGATGACCCGCTCCATGGCTAACTCTCGCCACAGATGGTCATCATGATCGGCCTAACCACACATACACCAAACAAAACATCGGATTCACTCACAAACATGGTATTGTCAGAGTACCTTTTTCAGAATATTAACGAATTTAAGTAAGGCAAGTACAAAAAATATATAGAAAAAACACACAATTGCTGTCACAAATTAACAATTACACCACAAGTGCCACAAGAAACACAGGCTGCTTACATCATTCATTGCTGCTGTTACTTTGGATCCATCCTTAATGCTGTACTGTAAGATGGTCAGAACCTTGACCAGTTTTTCTGAAGGAACCTGAAAACAGAAAGGTAATTCAACAACTGGCATAGTCATGAAAACAAGCATGAGATGTAAATTATATAAAGAATGAGAAAAAGTTTGAATTAAATGCCAATATATCGCACCTGCTTAGTGACTGCCATGGTTTTGAGTTTTGCTGCCTCACCACATAAATCTGAGAGAAGTGATTTGGATATGAGTGACTCTGATGAGTCAGTGAGTGCTGCATCATCATCGTCTGCAAACAGAGATCACCCATGTCAAGACAAAGCCCTCAGTCAACCACTACACCTCTCCCTTTCTCAACAATGAAGTCAAACTGATGATTTAAAACCAGACGAATCCAATGCTTACCGAGTTTGAGCTCCGAGAGATCAATATCTTCTGCTGCCTCTAATACACTGTCTATGGCTGAATTAAACTTTTTGAAAGTAGGAGTTTCCATTAAATCTTCTAGCGTCACTCTGACTTCCAACTTCTTCATTTTGTGTTGCTGAATGTCCCGGGAACTTTTCTTCTTCTTGTCTCCTAATTTACATGAAATAAATCAGTTTCACTCACATAAAAGTACAACAGATTATAATGCACATGAATGAATCACCATTTCTATTACCATGATGATGATGTGAGCCTTTGATACTATCAGCTGTAGATGAAGATCGACTATCATCGTCAATGGTTTCAACAGAACGCTTGCTTCGTCTATGGTCCGAATTATCTTTCCGTCTGTCCCTCTCATGTGTTCTAGTAGTTCTGTTGGGTTGTTGTTCAATTATAGCACAATCATCTTCATCCATTGGGATTTCCTCTCCGTTTTCATCATAATTGGGCCCTTGCCTGCGTCTTTTGACTCGTTCAGAGAGTGATGCAGCGTAGTCCCCATAGACTTCCTGCATGTCTTTCATTGTGGCCTGTTCAATAGGGCCTTCACAGTCCAATGACACCACGGAGCCATCATCATCATCTGATGAACGTCTTCGCTTTGTACCTTTACACACATAATTTAACACGAGATGAATGGCCTGACATGATCACTATGATCAGGCTTCTAGAATGAGCTACAACAACGCTAATACCTCTCTTCTCTTCTGCAGCTTTAGATTTGGCAACAGAGAGCTTGAGTGTAAGTTTGGTGGATGCTTCAGGGGAGCTGACCACATTGTAATGAGGAACCTCACCACCTTCCTGCTTGTGCCTTTTCTTGCCTTTGCGACCAAGTGAACCCTCATCAATGCGAGTCACTACAAACATAAACATTTACATTGAAATACTTTAAATGTCCCTGTGATCAAGCATACTAAAGTTTAATCAGCAATCCAATCAAGCACAACAAATAATTCCAAAGCTAAAGCTGGTGAATAAAAGTGAAACTCACAGGACACTTGTGGGGTCAGACTCAGTCCCTAAAAAACAAATAAGAAACAATATCCACAAATCATTTCAGGTATTTTTGGCAATAGTTTATTGGTTTTATGGACAAACAATTTAAATAGACATCAATGTTTATGAGTAACAAAATTAATTGCCGGTATTTGTCTATAACCATACAAGGCTGATGTACACTAAGGCATTACTAGGCACAATGTACCACTGTTTAGTCTTATCATGCTGATAGTTGAAAGTTATAGAAGTTTTCGTACAGATCCATCATCATGCACAAACTGAATCAACAATTTCATACACTTCCAACACAGTAAATGCTGCAAATACTGTCATACATGCCTGGAATACAAAACTTGCATTCATCTATGGGTAACTAAACATGTTGGGACAATGGTAAGCAATCATAAATACAGCTATGGGTAACATAAAAGAAACAGTTACACAGGACACTAAATTGACCCACTCAAGCAATTTACCTCTCTTTGGTTAGTAGTTGGCAATCTGTTTGAGGTAAACTCAGATATCCTGCTATTTGGAGCAACATTCTAGGGCCAACAGATGGAGTTAGGAAGATGTTAGAATAAGATGTGCAAGTCCAAATGTCATCCATGACAGGTAGATATAGAAACAAAAGAGAGAGAATTGAAAAAACAACAAAGAATCATCAGTGCAGGTGACTGAAAATTATTAATTGGAGTTAGTTTGTCCTCACCTCATGCTGTAAAGGTTCTATAACTACTTTAGGTTCAGTAGCCTTTGATTTTGAACGACTAGAATCAACATCGGATCTTGGTAGGGATAAATCAGATGAAGAAGGAGCAGCACTTGCTTGTGCAGGGGAACCTGCTATAAAGTAGCACACAACATAATGATAAAGTTGGCCCAATAAAAATACAGGAAGATTATCAATAAAAAACAATATTGACTTAATACAATAAATCTGATCATATGGAACGGTCAATTATTCAAATATTTTCGGCCAGAATGAAGGTGAAACACCATCATAAAAGATGAATGTGGAGAAAATGACAGACTGTCACCTGCAGCAGGTTTAGCATGGTTTGGCTGGGGCCGGTGTCTGGATGTGTGTGGGGGCATGTGTGACTGTAAACTGGGACTGCCGCCATTTAGTGTCGCTGAAACAGAGTTAATACCATATATCTGATTCATAACACTGTATTCACCTCCTCATTCAAAACAAATATGCCTTTTTTAAAATAAAATCTCCGCAGTATATCAAGGACTCACCTGTGGCTTCTTGTGCAAATGGCATGAACTGGGGTTGAAACTGATTCGAAGCACCACTGGTAGGCACAAATGGGGAGGCTTCATTGACAATGCTACAAACAAAATAATGAATACTTTATCCACTGAATGATATAAATACACACACACACACATATATATATATATATATATATATATATATATATATATATATATATATATATATATATATATATATATATATATATATATATATATATATATATATATATATATATATATATAAAGAAAAGGATGAACACAACTTAATCAAACCAAGGCAATTCATAATATGGAAAACTTCTTATTGCAATATAGATCCCCTGAAAATTCAAATAAGTAATTTGAATGTGTACCTTCCTGGTTGAGGGGATGAATATGAACCATTGCCATTGTAGCCAGCTGAAAAGAAGAAAATCCCAAAGATGGTAAGAACATTCTCAATAGATGGAAATCCCCTTTTCATTTTGCACAAAATATATCACAAGTTATACCAATAATTACCTGCATCATTGTTTGCAGAAGAAAACTGGGCCTCCTTTAAAGGAATCAGGGTCCTTTTCAAGAATAGCCTTCAGTAATTCTGGGACATCTCCTTCAATATTATCGCTAGCTAAACTGTCTTTAAGTTCACTGAAAGTAAATAGAAAAGTATCAATAAGAGGCAATGTCAATCCATAATATCTGGTTAAAAAATGCAGTTTGCACACAATGCTATAGTGGCAAACTTGTTTTGATATTAAAGGTACATTTCATCCAAAATATTAATTCTGCTAGGGAAAAAACTTCATTGACCCATTTCCACCTATTTTTGACAATGATATACATATAATTAATTTATATCCGTGACACCTACTTTACATTAGGCAGACATTGTGAAGGAATTTACTAGACCGAGATTTTTTCTTACTGGACGGAAGTTTTGACAAACATATATAGCCACCCCGTGCATTTAAAGATCCGTGCAAAATCTACTCACGCGTTCCCAACAACCACGGAATCACCCAAAGTCACGTCGCTAACAAACCAGCGAAATTTTAAAAATATTGGGAGAAAGACGAAAGAGATGTGAAACGGCTAATTCTTGGGTTTATTTTGGAGGTGGTACTGGCATGTATATTATGTTAGAATTCATTACTGGACCAAGGACCGGTGAACAATCACATTTATTATCGGACCGGAGAAAACTTTACTGGATGTCCGGCTGGTCCAGTAAACCTTCACAATGTCTAATTAGGCTTTTTTGATGCGATGAGAATTATAAGTCCATATATTGGTCCATATCAATTACAGACCAAATGGCAACATCATCACTCACATGTGATCAGTATTTGTCTGCCTTAAGGCCTGGGCCAACTGAGACACTAAACCATCGTTTGTAGAGGAGAGAACTTGCTTGGCTTCATCTGCTATCTTAGGATGAAACAACAGACTCTTGTTGATCACAGTATGAGGTAATGGATTAGGAAGGGGAAGCTCTGGAAGCACTGCAAACAAACATATTCCAAGTATGGACACACACTAAAAGGCAGCCTAAGAAATAATTTGAAAAAAAATAGACTAGATATACTTAATTTCTACACTTACATGCAGTGAGACTTGAGATCCCTGCCAATGTTGTGATTGGCACACTAGGAATCTCACCATTCATCATTAACCTAAAATAAAAGAATTAATTAGGAATTAAAGATCACAACAATCAAACGGATATATTGAAACTAAGTAATGTATGCTCCCTGCCTTGTAAGTAACTTTCGGGGTCATAGATTGTTTTGATGAAATGAAAAATCACAGGATATTTGGTCTACATCGTATAACAATGGTCATCAAGCAATACAAATACATAAAAGCATCACAACAGGTCACGCCATGTTCATAATCGTGAAATATCATGCTACCTCTCAAATTGCTTCAGATAAACGCTTTTTCAGGGAGCCCCCACAAGATTCCAAACATGAGCGAACGGCGATATTATCGACAGTTTAGTTCCTGAAGGGAGTACAAAATACATGCAAGGAAAACGATGAAACATTATGGAGTTCGCTGACCGTTTTTAAATTCAAAAGAGTCATGAGTTTTTCATTTTTTCGAGGAAATGAGCCACAGAATTATAACAATAAACGCGCCAATAGAAATCCTTATCCATGAACCTGTTCTCTACTGTGTACAGCCGCCAGGGTACAATATTATTGTATCTTATATTGTACCATTTCATGCATACTTCAAATTATTTCAATTACATATTCGAAATCCGGTCAGAAGAAAATATATTTTCTGAACAATAATCTAATAAATATGAATTTTATACCACTTATCTTTGTACTATTTTTCCAAGTGCATGTCGCGCATGTATATAATCTTTCTTGGGTACAGTGATGCGCCTTTGAAAATAGTGCCTTAACCTGGGTCGATCGCTCTTCCGCTCTCGACTGTCAGAGTGTCAACAACTAACAACATGGCTGCGCCCAAGAAAGTATATGTGGTGGGAGTTGGTATGACCAAGGTATGTATGTATTCATCATGATATAAATGTAATTTAAATATATATTTTTTAAGACTAACGAAACACACATGTGGGATCAATAGGAAAAGAATGACAATTTGATTTTATGCTAGAATCATTGATTTGTTTGGAATAAACTTTGACCCTAAATCAGCTGTCACACTCACAGCCACAGGGTTCATCTTTGTGATGTATAATTTTTATTCATCATGAATTAAATCATATTTAACTGGTTTGCATGCTTTAATTTTACTCTAAGGCAAGGAGTTTCATACCATGTAAGTAACTCCTTGCCCTACATTATATAGATCTACCATTATTCATTAATTATTTAATATTTGTATAATTTATGGTGATTATGCAAATTGTTTCTGCAGTTTGAAAAACCTGGTCGGAGAGATGACTTTGACTACCCTCAGATGGCACTGGAAGCTGGTAACTGGATAAAACTTAAATTTAAATATGAAATGTCAATGTTATTCAAAGAGCAAACAGGTGTGACTTGGAGCTGGATATATAAATTTAAAAGTCGGTTAGTCCAACAGTAATGTATCAGGGTTGAAGAAATGTCCTATCTCCATGCAAAGACCCAGTTATTGCTGAAGATGCTAGAGTACTAAAGTTAAATTCCAGAGATCAAGTGGTTTCACTTGATGTATTTGGACCCCAAGTCCTAAGTGACAAGACAGTTTTCAATGCGTAGATCACATCTGTTGTTAAATGATGTCTGTTCTAATGTGTCACAAATATTCAAGACAAATGGATGTGGTATTTAACACAACCTCTGTATCTTATGCAATTGGCATTGTATGGTTCTTATCTTTGACTGATATATATCATGTCTTCAGTCAGTATCTTGAAGTTAAATTACAACATATTCAATGTCTCCATCTCATCAGGCAAGCACATTGATTGTTTTATGCTTCCACAACATTGTCAAAAATTCTGCATTTAGCATGAAATATCAAACTGGGTTCTTTTCCTCATTGAGCTCAATGATCTCTCAGCAAAGTGAAGATACATTTTACTCGGAAGTACTTGTGATTCAACAAAGTGTTTTTCTTTAAAAACCAAAAATTATGCAATAGGGCTGACCTAATCTCCTTTTGATGATGGCAGTATAATGCATAAATTTCCTCAGTCCATTAATAGTATAGAAGCGTTAATATTTGGCTTGTCTCTTGTAGGAACTGCAGCAATGAAAGATGCTGGCATCTCATATGACCAGGTTGAGCAAGCAACAGTGGGTTATTGTTATGGTGAGTGCAACACATTATGTGAAGCTGTGTATTCGTTTAGTGTTGACTAAGTTCATCCATATGTGTCATTGATTATGTTTAATTCATTAGCTGCCCTGTTGTCCTACATCAGGTGATACAACATGTGGCCAAAGAGCTTTATATCAACTTGGCATGACCGGGATCCCAATTTACAATGTAAGGTTTTGTTGCTTAGTTTATTTTAGCATTATTAAATATAATATCTATTGTCACATCTCTAAGTTTAAGAGCATCAGGGACCAGTATAACTGAGTCATTATACTCAAGAAAAACAAGCTGATGTAGCTAAACACTTGAAGAAGACATAATTTGTTTCAGGTGAACAATGCTTGTGCTACAGGATCTAGTGCCCTTGTTTTAGGGAGGCAACTTATAGAAGGAGGTAATGGTTCATTGTGCAAGCAATTACTTGTCAAGTCATGTTTTAGTTCAATTTCATGATTTATTGTGCTATTAAAGACAACCTATCTTTCATGTGGTGTTAGTTTATTTAGATTGCCCTACTTTTTTGTGTCAAAAGATGTTTTGCGGCACTCCTAACATCTTTTTTGGCTATAGGTATTGTTCATTGTGTGATGGCCATGGGTTTTGAGAAAATGCAGCGTGGTTCTCTCTCATCTTCTGTGAGTAAAGACCAGCAAAGTGAAATGCCTTCTTTTGTTGTGTAAATAACCATAGATTTTGTTTGGTCATTTGAAATATAATTCTTCAATGGGCGTTAACATTCCCTTCATGGTGTGCATGCTGTAGTATTCTGACAGAACCAACCCCATGGACAAGCATTTGGAAGCTATGTGTGCCACATGGGATATCGAAGCAGGACCCATCACTGCTCAGATGTTTGGTAATGCTGGAAGAGAACACATGCAAAAATACGGTCAGTATTGCCAAGTTCTATTTGCACAGAGCGAGGTGCATATTTATATATGTCTGCAATTCTTTGATAGATTGATGATGAGCCTTGGATTACCTGACTATATAAATTTCCAGAAATGTTGTCTCCAATAAAGTTTTTACAGCTTTTACTGAATACATCTCGTGTCATATTGTGTGCTGCTTTTAAGAAAAATATAAAATTTACTTTTGTTTTTCATTGATGCATGATACCATTACAGGTACCAAACCAGAGCATTTTGCCAAAATTGCCATGAAGAATCACAAACACTCTGTGAATAACCCGTATGTATTAGGTTTTGGCTTGAATTTGTTGAAAATTTGTTCCTGTTTCCCATAAGTCAATGCCAATTTAAATTTGAAAATTGAAACAACCCTTTCACACATAACAAACTACATGTATTACAACACAGATTGTTGACTTTTATTCAAACCAACCTGCTTTATTGTAGCAACTCGCAGTTCACTGATGAGTATAGCCTTGAACAGATCCTCAAGTCTCCCATGGTCCATGAGCCTCTGACCAAATTACAGTGTTGGTCAGTATTGATATACAGTACTTACCTTTGTTTCAATATGCAAATTGTTGATCTCTTTATTGGAATTACTTTACCTTTTCTTGTACTACCCTGGGAATCTGTGTTAAAATAGTTGAAAGTTATTTCAAATGGGCCCATACTGTATAATGCAATATTGTGATTGCATCACATTGTTAATAGATGTCTTCATCTCTCATTTTCAGTCCGACATCTGATGGAGCAGCCTGCTGTATCTTAGCCAGTGAGGAGTTTGTCAAAGCTCACAACCTAGAAGGTCAGGCTGTAGAGATTGTTGCACAGCACATGTGTACTGATTTCCCCAGCACCTTCAAGGACAAGACTGCCAGCATGGCGGTAAGATAATGCACAGTGTTGTTGGGTATGGTTGCTGTACAGAAGGATGCCAAGCTATTGGGTGTCTGTTAACAGTTTCATTGGTATTGTTAGCAATACACCGCATTAGTATTTGTGTAGTAAGTGCTGATGTGCATAAGTATTGCATACAAATTGTTTTGCCTATTGTAGATTGGATATGATATGACCAAGAACTGTTCTGCACAACTCTTCAAGAAAGCAGGTATCAAATTTGTGCTGTTGTTGAGGTGGGCTTTTGTTGTTGATTGTCCAGGTGGTAAGACCATGAACATACATATGTATAATTGCATGGTTAATTACAGGTATGACACCAGATGATGTGCATGTTGTGGAGCTCCATGACTGCTTCTCTGCCAATGAGCTGGTGACTTATGAAGCATTGGGCTCTGTGGGGAAGGTATGTGGCTAATTGGCTTGGTCACTCAAGTTAATTTCTGGTTTCATAGTGTACAACACCATCAGTTTTTCTGTGTATTGGCTTCAAATTGGATTGCATGACATCATTCCTGTAGATAATGAGGACTGAATGGCTTCATTTTATGCGATTTCAGGAAAGGCTGGTGAGTTTATTGACCGCGGTGACAATACATATGGTGGCAAGTATGTTGTGAACCCAAGCGGTGGACTGATTTCCAAAGGTCATCCCCTTGGTGCTACAGGTGGGATTAATTGTTACCTCTGCAATAAATTGTGGATAATGAATGATGCGATATATGATAAATCATAAGTAAACGTTATGATTATCATTAGCCAATTTTCACAAACGTTATGAGTATTGTCAATTGATATAGGCAATAATATCCTGCTGGAGATTCAATATACTGCATCTGACTGTTACATCTGAAAAAATTCTCCCGATTGGGCTTTAACAGGCTTGGCCCAGTGCACAGAGCTGTGTTGGCAGCTGAGAGGTCTCGCTGACAAGCGCCAAGTGTCCAATGCTAAGGTGGCATTGCAACACAATGTTGGGCTCGGTGGAGCTGTGGTCATGGCCATTTACCGCCTGGGATTCCCCGCTATAGCTCGGGCTGCACGAAGGTAGCATGATCTTCTTACAAATATAATCAATTAATATAACCTATTTAATACAGTGAAACCCTGCTATAATGAAATCCCTAGGCTTCATAACCTAGGTAATCTGTTGCCCCCAAAAAAAAATGGGGTCACTTGACATGTGAAATTGCAGAGCATATGATCAGGTTTCATTGTATCCATAATTTGATGTCAACAAGGTGTCACTATCAAATGAATTCATCCCCTCCCCAAGCCAAAACATTGCATTTGGGACCTACACCATTAAAACTAGTGACTTCTATACATCAATGTTATTATTAAGCAGACATGACCCCAGAAGAGGCAGTTCAAAAGAGTTAGCTTTTCTCCCAGTGGTTAGAGGTATTTGTCTTAATCTACAACATGTGGTCAGTGTTGGGTGTGTGTCTTTGCAACTGCATAAGAACTGGTCAGTGATAACACACTGTTTCAATGCACTGATATACTGAGTCGCTTTTCAAACCACAGGTTGTGGATTGGATACCAAGGTGTGAAAACCTGACTGGTTCTCCTTCACTTAGATAATAACGTTAAATTACAGTCCAAAATCTGAAAGGGGATGCACCCGACCCGGTAGCTCAATAGTACCGTGCTGGACCTTCGTCCCAGCGTTGTGGGTTTCGTAGCCCGATCTGGGCAAATGGGTTTTTTACCATGTGGGCGCTGGTACTTAAGGGGATCTGTCCAAGCATCACAATCATCCTCATCTATCTCTGCTGCGATATCACCTTATTGTTGAGAGACACATAAAACCCACTGATGCCATTACTTCTACTTTCAATGTACCACAAAGAATGACTGAAGGCAAGCATACTGGGTCACTGGTTCAAAATCTAGGCCATTGTGAAGAGTATGGAGTTGTGGTTCAAACTGCTAAATCCAATCAATACCTGGTTGTGATCATGGTACAAACTTCACATTGATGCCTGAATTGACATGGTATATCACAAACACCTAGCCGCTGGTCCTACCCCCCCCCCCCCCCCCCCCCCACGCTACCTCCCTCCCACCCCCGCCCAATGGTAAAGGTTACCTGGCCATGGGTTACGCAGGTCAATATGATGGTGGTCGCTGTATTCTGTGATGTGTACTTAATGAGTGATCGCTGGTAGAAATTCTTGTATCAGTGACCCAATTATCTTCTCTTACATGCGTATACGTATTTATGTGCGAGTCGGCCAACCATACGCGCTGTCCCGGAATGCGAACTGTGTTTCTTACGATCGCGTAGACTTTGTAACATTATCAATAACTGTCATCACTTTATCAATCTGTTAGCACGTAGGTCTTGTTGAACATTGGCAGTGAGACGTAGGTTTATAGCAAAGGTGAAAGTTGTCGACGACACCGGGTTATTCTTTCACGGTCGAAGTGATAATAATTCGTGAGGTCGGGGCTGCTCTTCGTCGATCGTTGGCATTGTGAATGGTCTTGTTCTCTTCTTCCTAAACTCCGATTAATAATATCACAATGAATCGCCGTTGCAGCCAGCAGTCAGCTCTCGTCGCCTCGCCGACATCAGCTCAGGCTACAGACTTCCGAGTCAGTCCCATCTTTGACATCATCGAGGGACAGCTTCAACAGGTATGTGTATCATCATCTTACAAGTTGTCATGCCCACCCCCCCGGGGGGGGGGGGCACTTAAGTGCATAGAGGTAGTATATACGGGGTATGTTTTTTGGGCCTCTCGACTTGTACGACGGGTTTTTGGGCCTCATACTTGTACGACGGGGTATGTTTTTCAGGTTCAATGTGTACGACGGGTTTATACATTCGCATAATACCTTGTACGACGGGGTATGCTTTTTGGCCATTTTGACCTTGTATGACGGGTACGGGTTTTTGAGGTCCCGCGGCACACCCCTATTCAGAATAAGGCCAAGTGCCCCCCCCCCCCCCCCCGGGGTGCCCACCCTCTATCACAGACATCAGTAGGGCTGAACATAGCTATCAAACACAGCAAGAACACATCTTATTACGTTTCTCATTGTCATATCAGAACAATGATGTTCAAAACCAAGTTGTCTATACATTCCATTGTGTACTTGCTTAGGCCTTGGAGTGCAATGCATTCCCTTTAGTGTTTTTTTTAATACTTAAGTGGATGATTCATTTTATCATTGATTGTAATATGTTCCCATTGAAAAAAACCTGAACAATATTTTGTTTGCTGTCATTTTCTGTTGATAAGGAGCACGTTCTATTGATAACGACTGTACTGTTGCCAGAATGGCCCAGAGTTTGTCAAGAAGATAGGAGGCATATTCTGCTTCAAGGTGAAGAAGGGCAGTGATATCGGGGTGTGGGTGGTCGATGTAAAGAACGGCAATGGCTCTGTCAAGTTTGACCCCAAAGGTAAGTTCAACCTCCAACAACACTCATAAGCATCACATCAGATCTGCCTCACTATTAGCAACAGTAAGCTGTGATGGTGTTGAAATGGGGGATTGTGCTTACAAGGTTCTACAGGCCAGCTTGTTATATGATTGGCAGCTTAGAATGAGCAGCTTATTTAGAATGTTAATATGTAATATAGATTCCACATTCACAATGTACCTCATACTGTAAATTTATGTTCATTCATCAACAGAGCTTATGTGATTTGAAAGTCTACAAAATGTAACGCTTCACTCCAAACAGGATTAGTGCTGTTATTTGGATCAATATATGAGTAATTTTCACTGTATCCTCGATATTGTTTGTGTTCAGGTAAGGGTGATGTGACAATCACCATCAATGATGAGGACCTCATCAAGCTGATGAGTGGCACACTCAACCCACAACAGGTAAATACCAACTTGTCTAGTTCTCTAACTCATTCAACCTGGACTCTTTATCTCAAAATATAATTCTCCTGTACCTAAATGTCATTATGTTCTTGGTAAATTGTAGCCTCCTTCTAGTATCATTCACCTCAACCTAATATCATGCTCCCTTGGCTGAACACTTCACCGGTTTATAAGGCACTGGTTAAGACATTACCGCTGTTGGTCCAAAACCGGACCTCATCTCTGTGTATCTGATGTACCCACTAAAACACCTGAATGTATCTTTCCCTGATGTGTGTAACATCAATATGGACTTGGATATGTCTGAATTATGTGCCACATGACTAACTTATTTATATAAGTAAAGTTTATGAAGATCTGTCTGCGTGAAAGCAGTATCCACATTTTGTTCAATTTGGATTTGGTCTGTGATTTGGGCTCAGAAGCATTAATGTTGTTTACTAAGTGTAAGAAGTATATAGTAGAATGTCCTAGCTCAGTGTAGCAAATACTCACCTTTGATATGTGTGCACCAATGGTATTATTGACTTTGGATTACATTGTGTTTGTGGTCAGGCTTTCTTCCAAGGCAAGCTCAAGATTGCTGGCAACATGGGTTTGGCTATGAAGATGCGGGAACTCCAGCCACAGAATGTTAAGGCCAAGTTGTAAAGCCTTCCTCTGTTGACACTTGCATTACCAATGCATTCCTTCATCCATTTGGCTTATACTTCCCCATCACACTTCTCACTATATTATGTAACATTTTACCAAATGACTTGACAGGCTAATATTTATCAATTGCAGTGCGAGTCATGCATGGTGCAGTCCAGTTTAGGTCTTGATCAAGTTTTCATTGATACAGTTTGCTTTGATGAACCACTTATCAAGTGTTGATGAAAGAGTTACATAACATTATTTATCATAATTACTACTTCAATTCAGTTCTTGTGTGTGAGTGATTGAATTTCCTTACTGATCATTGTGTATGTGACATTGACAAAAGTTGGTATGTTTCCCAATCTTTTTATCATGGCAGGATTCATCAATCACACAGGTCCAGGGAGTGAATGATTACCATAGTATATCAACTTAATTGTTCTGTGTCAATTTCTACATCATTTCAATGCATGTTAATATTTTGTACAAAAATAAGCAGAATAAATGCAAAGACAATTGAGTTCCAGAGTCATAACAATTTTATTATAGTTGTTTAACCAATAATGGCAACATTTAAGTTATAAATACAGCTCATTCTCAAACATAGCTCTTATTATGAAAATATTGAAGGACAATACCCAATGCTAGTTGAGGTCCCCTAGCCCTCTGGCTTCGGGCCCTGTTTACATGTTAATGATATTCAATAGTCTTGCAAACGAAAGGGCGAGAAGCGTAGCGGAACCCCTGGAGTCTGGGACACAGACTAACCCAATGTCATATCAATGTAGTTCCTAGAAGTCACAGGAGGACCAGAAAAATGAATAATACACTGATTTTTCTTGTGGTGTACAGGCTCTTGAGTTGAAATCCTCTCTTGTCTATGCTTCTATCTAATTGTTATATATACATGAAGATTCGATTTCTTTATGTTTGTTTGCAACTACCACACAAAAACATGCACATACGAGCACAAAGTAGGGTAGCCCCCGTAGAACGTTAATATAATATAAACTAGATTGGCACCAGCGCCAACTGCATGTCTTCCAACGCCAAGTTGGACGACCAGCAATACGGTATCAAAAATATTACACGAACAAATGTTATCTCAAAACAAAATGAATACTTGACCCATTAGTTCAGTAATCGGGACGGTGATTGCGCCTTGTTTGCATAACGTAAGGTTGGTGTCAAGGCACCCTATGCGCCGCACACGTTTACGATAGATGTCAGCGAGGGGAGCTGGTAACGCGCACTATTTACCCCGTCGTGAAAGGCATAATGCGAATGTAAAACCCGTCGAACAAGGTCAAAAATGGCAAAAAAAGTGTACCCTGTCGTGCTAGGTATTATGCAAACGTATATCCCCGTCGTATGTCGTAAGCTGATCAGAATATATATATGTATATATATATATATATATATATATATATATATATATATATATATATATATATATATATATATATATATATATATATATATATATATATATTATATATATATATATATATATATATAGATATATACATATAACATAGGTTGTGGCGGCAACGCCCCAGCCGCATTTTGTGTGGGAGTCGAAGATATCTTATAACGCGATAGCACAGTGGTTCCCGCTGTCCGTTTGAGGCGCCACCTTACAAGTCACGTGACGCAAACCTGTTGGTCACGAGGCCGCTCTTCGCTGCTCAGTTTTTAAACTATTCTTCAGCTGCAAGCATCTATTTTCAAAAAACCTAACCGTTATCCACTCGTCCAAACCAGCGATCTGCTCCATCTACTCGTCTGACATTTTGAACTACTACTCCAACTCTGCTTCACCAGTACAATCTTGCCCTTTCCCTGCCCAACACCCACACACCCCAATAATAATAATAATTTAAAAAAAAAAAAATTACATTAGTTACTCAGCCGTTACGTTTTGCACGGCTGTTTTTCCTTAGGATCAGGTTACTACGGCTGTTAATATTATGCACAGTTTTACCTTATCGTCTCGCACGGTTGCATCTTTGCACTGTTGTGTTACACACAGCTGTTATATTGTTTTAGGATCAGTTTATCACAGCTGTATTTTTTGATCAAGTCTCACACGCAGTTTGGTTTCTCAACCGTTATCGTCTCGCACGGTTGTATTTTTGCACGTTTGGTTCTCACCCAGCCGTTATCTGTTTTGCACGGCTGCTTGCACTGTTCTGTTTTATCACAGCAGTTATTGATTGCATGGTTAACGATATCTGCACAGTTTCAATTTCTCTCAGCTGTTATTGTTTCGCACGGCTGTAGTTCACTGGCGCACAGTTCAGGTTTTCACACAGCTGTTATTGTCTTGCACGGCTGTCACTGTAACCTACCAGTTTAAATTTCTCAGCTGTTATTGTTTCGCACGGCTGTAGTTCACTGGCGCACAGTTCAGGTTTTCACACAGCTGTTATTGTTTCGCACGGCTGTCACTGTTACCTACCAGTTTGAATTTCTCAGCTGTTATTGTTTCGCACGGCTGTAATTCACTGGCGCACAGTCAGGTTTTCACACAGCTGTTATTGTTTCGCACGGCTGTCACTGTAACCTACCAGTTTCAATTTCTCAGCTGTTATTATTTCGCACGGCTGTAGTTCACTGGCGCTCAGTTCAGGTTTTCACACAGCTGTTATTGTTGCGCACGGCTGTCACTGTAACCTATTATAATTATTTTATCAATCACTGTCATTTTTGTCTGGCATGCCTTCTAAAGCCAGCACCAGGCTATTGTCTGCATATCTGTTCTTCTTCATAAATCGCACAACTTGTTTGCTTGTTTTCGCAACTATTATCGTTGCCAAAAAAAAACAAAAAAAAAAAAAAAACTATTGTGTGATGTCAACAATTCCGACTTGCTGCACCAATATGTTCCAGCAACCACCATGAAACCTGCCACCCGAGGACGCACCGCTTCGGCTGCAACTCCACCTGCCAAACGGGCTCGTAGTAGCTCCCGACCCGTTCGGGCCAAGCGCACACCAGCAAAACTAAGGTCTCCGCAACCATCTGCCACACCTACTTTAGATCCTCCACCAGCCGGAAGTACCCCAGATCCCCAAACCAGCAACCTGGCTAACCAGGTCAAGGAACTACATGCCACAGTCAACTCCTTAGTGACTGTGGTTGGACAGCTTCTTGACAAGCCAACCCCAAACGCCAGTGAACCCGTTAATGAGGCATCCCCATCCATCGTTGGTACCTTACTCTTCCGCTGGTGAGTCCATAAACGATCAACCCTCCCCTACACATGCTGCTCAAAGGCCAGTTCTCTTGTCCGGAGGCGTTCCAGCAGGACACAACCTTCCTGACAATTTGAAATTTAAAATTTGGACTGACAAATTTGTTGATTTTCGCTTAATTTTGGCCCCTGACAGCGACCCCGGCTACACTATGTCACTCACTGGTAGCGGAATGAGCCCCGCTATCAATTTCCTCCCTAAAAGGAACAAACCACTAACTCAAACTGAATGGTGCACTGCCTGGGATGATTTTCTGGCAGTGTACACACAGAAATACCCACAGCAACTGAACGACTTGCTCACTTATGGAAAAACGATCAAATCTATGATGAACAAGGGCCACAACTGGCTCCACTATGTCACAAAGTTTAGAACAGACAGAGAGTTTTCACGTTGCTCCTGGGCGGCATTAAGGATAGACCTGCAGCTAGCGGCATCCCTCACCCCACCCCCACAAACACCCCATCCCAACCATTCCCCACCCTCCTCTACACCTCAACGCTGCAACAAAAGTCCCCCCAGGCTTCTGCTTCGCATACCATGCAGTCAACGAACGATGCACAAAAACACATTGTGTTTTCAAGCACTCGTGTCCCCGCTGCAGCAGGAGCCACCCCGCTTTCCTCCAGTGCTTTAGCCCCCACCAGTCCCCAGCTAGTGCAACCCTTGGAGCCCACCCAGGTACAACAAAGCGCCGCTTCAATAACAACCACAGACACAACACATTCAACCCTTCCTTCCCCAGTAAAAATAAAGCCACTCACTGAGCTCCTAACAGGATATCCGCATCAACAATACATAATTTCCGGCTTCACCAACGGTTTTCAACTACATTTCCAGGGTCCCCAGAAGTCACTAAATTCCAAAAACTCCATATCAGCCACTAGTAACCCTATCAAAGTTTCAAAGGAAATTAGTTCAGAAGTGGCACTTGGCAGGATTCAAGGACCTTTTCGTACACCCCCTCTTCAATCATTGCTCGCCTTTGGCATTACGAGAAAAAGGGGATTCTGGTAAATACAGACTCTTACACAACTTATCATATCCATACGACATCAACTCAGTCAATTTTAATATTCCCAAATCAGCTTCCCAGGTCACTTACGCAAGCATCACTGATGCCATACAATTGATACAGCAATTCGACATCTCACAAGCTTTTCGACTTATACCTATCCACCCATCCCAATATCACCTCACAGGTTTCTTCTGGCAAGGATACTACTATGACAAATGCTTACCACAAGGGTGTTCCTCTTCTTGTAAAATATTTGAATCTTTCTCTTCAAGCCTTGTTTGGATACTGAACAACAAATTCCAAATCCACAATGTAATCAAAGTCTTGGATGACTTTCTCTTTGTAGCCCCAACCAAAGAAATTTGTCAAAAACAGCTTCTTATCTTCACCAAACTTTGCAACTTAATTGGGGTTCCACTAGCCTCTCACAAAACACAAGGTCCCACAACTACACTTACATTTTTGGGAATACAGCTCAACACCACCAAAAACACAAGCCGTGAAACATTTAACAACAATTAGCAAAACAACTCTGCGTGATTTACAATCAGTCACTGGCATGCTTCAAATTCGCAACCTCAGTTGTCCGTCCCGGCAAAGCCTTCCTGCGCAGACTCTATGACATTTCCATAGGGGTCTCCAATCCAAACTTCTTCATTAACATTACCAATAAAGTTAAACAAGATCTATCGATATGGCTACATTTCCTTCAGCACTATAATGGAACCACCATTATAAATCCCTCCACCATTGCACACTCAAAAAGCATACATCTGTACAGCGACGCTTCCAAATTGGCTTTTGGTGTTACCTACAAATCCAAGTGGATACAAGCAACTTGGCCAAGCGAGTGGCAAACTCTTGACATAACCATTCACGAACTGTACCCCATATTTGTTCTGGTTAGCATGTTCGCTCCTTCTATAGTCAATTCCACCATCACATTCCATTGTGACAATGAAGCAGTAGTGGCCATTATCAACAACAAACAGTCATCCAAACAACCCACGATAATGAACATAATTCGACCCCTTGTTCTGGTCCTTCTTAAGTATAACATCAATTTTAGTGCGCTTCACATTCCTGGTGTACACAACTTATTAAATGACGCAATTTCTCGGCTTCAGGTGGACTCCAATCTCTTAAAACGATATGGGATGCAGCCCCATCCAACAATTATCCCAGCACATCTACTACCCAAAAACTTCAACTTACAGTCAACACACTATTGAACAAATCCCTCAAACCCACCACAAACAAAGCTTATTTACATCACTGGAATACTTTTGCACAATTCTGTTTGTCCATAAGTCATAACGCCTTACCTTCAGACGCAGTTTCCGTTTCACTGTTTATCGCCCACCTACATAATCAAGGTCTAAAATACTCCACAATCAAAACATACACATCATCTATATCATTCATTCATCGACTTAAAGCAGAGTCTGACCCTACTGCCAACCTCTATGTCACAAAAGTTTTAAATGGTATCCTCAACTCACAACTTCATCCAGCTTCAAAACTATTACCAATAACCAAACACATCCTTCTCAAACTGATAGATTCAATTCCTTTTTGTACATTCTGTCACTATACTCGCTGCATGATCAAAGCCCTTTACCTCCTATCCGTCTATGCTTGCCTCAGGGTAGGAGAGGCAGTCCACTCCAATGATCCCTCGCACACACTCACTTTATCACATCTCACAGTCTTGCGCAACCACAACCAAACAAGCTACCAAATCCAGTTCACCTCTTTCAAACATAGCCAACGATCCACCCCAAAATTAGTACTGCAAAGTTTGATCAGACCTGAATACTGTCCAGTAGTTGCTCTTCAAAATTACCTTTCACTGAGGGGAATTTCCCCTGGACCCATCTTCCTGGACAAGCATGCCAAACCATGCACCAGACATTATTTCACATCACTCCTCAAACAAAGCCTAGCCCTAACTTCCCTTCCGCAATCCAGTTACAACACATTCCTTCCGTATTGGCAGAGCCACCCAACTAGCCGCAGACAACAATCCTGATCTAATAATAAAATCCACAGGCAGATGGAAAAGCTCGGCTTACAAACAATACATACGGCCAACATCCTTCACACTACCAGCATAACATAACAATTATCAAATACAAACCAAACCATTCACCTCAGCACCATCAATTTCCTTAAGGTGTCAGGCTCACTGCCCCTTAACATCTTTCCTTCAATCCTTAATGTCCTTTTTTCTTCTTTTCTTTCTCAAGGCGTCAGTACCCACTGGCCTTAACATCTTTTCTCCAGTTCTACATCTCCTTTCAAGGTGCCAGTACACACTGACCTTACTTCTTTAACCTCTTTACTATCACCCCCCCCCCCCCCCCCCCCTTACATCCTATCTTACAAGCAACCGATGCCCCTTTGCTAGTCTCATTGCCGCTGCATTCTCACTGGAGGCCAGTACACACTGCTTCAGATGGGAGTGCCAGTAGGCGATGAACCTCGGGCAGGGGGGCTTTGTGTTCTTTGTTCTCCATTTGTTCTCGTTTGCTGTGATCTTGTAGTGGGATGTCAGTCAGAGTCTAGCCTCTGACTTTGGCCTTTTCAATGACATCCCACCCTTTCTATTCGTGCTATTGTAATTATTGTATATATTATCATTATTATTGTACTGTCAATTATTTGTTGTTTATCATTATCTAGGTCATAATTTTACTCATGCATTTGGTACATTGGTTAAAACTTTCTTAGTTGTCATAACATTTATCAATCTAAATTACTACCCTATAGTATCTTTCTCATTTGGACACTCTGTATTTGGTATTAACTATTTTCACTATTATATACTCATTATATGTACTTAGTATAATATTTCTTATCACACAATTTTGTCAAAGCATAAACTATATATATTTTGTCACCCATGTAATTACTACCAATCTGAGTTATGTATTTGTATTTGCAATATCAATCTGTATACTTTATTTACATACTTGGTTAATAAACTGTTTGTATTTTCTATATATACCCAACCACCATGACTTGTTCTCTTTGACTCCCTCACAAAATATGGTCCGTGTATATACCGTCTTTTCGTTTTTCGTTTATCAAAACCAAGAACTAAAAACGAAAAACAAGGGCTGAATCGTAAACCGTTTTTCTTGTGCGACAACGAAAGACGGATAACACCAAACCGAATCGTTTTTCGTTTCTCGTTTGATCAAACGGAAAACGAGTGGCGCTGCAGTCGGTGGTGTTTGTACTGATACAAGCGGCTGGATATGTTGGCTGGTATATATATATATACTTAGTATAATATATAGATATATATATATATATATATATATATATATATATATATAGATATATTATATATATATATATACACAATTTTATAAATATTTTAAATATATATATATACAATAGCATATTTATATGCATAAATATATATATATATATCCATTTATATATATATATATATATAATATATATGCATATATATATATATCTTATATGTATATACATGTATATTTAGATATATGTTATGCATATATATGAACATATATACATTTATGCATATATCTCTATAATGCATTATATATATATATATATATATAATGTGTGTATATATATATACATATACATGTATGCATAATATTTATATATATAAATATATGCATATATCCATAAACATATACTATATATTTATATACATATATACTTGTGTTTTGTTTCTCTATATCCCTCTATACCGTATATATTTATATATATATATGATCTTAAACCGTTTTTCCTTGTGCACAACGAAAGACATGTATAATATATATATGATATATTATATATATATTAGATATATATATATATATATATGAACATATATCTCTATATATACACATACATATATATATATATATATATCATAGAATTTGAATATTTATATCTATATATAATATATATATATATATATATATATATATATATATATATATGCATATATATATATATTTTAAATGTATATACATGTATATTTAGATATATGTATGCATATATATGAACATATATACATTTATGCTCTATATATATATATATATATATATATGTATATATATATATATATATATATATATATATATATATATATATATATCTATATATATATATATATATATAGATATATATATATATATATGTATATATATATATATATATATATATATACATATGTATATATTTCTGACCAGCTGATCAGATTCGGAGATTTGTCGGACAATTTAATCCTGCTTACGACGTACGACGGAGTTATACGTTTGCATAATACCTAGCACGACAGGGTTCACTTTTTTGCCATTTTTGACCTTGTTCGACGGGTTTTACATTCGCATTATGCCTTTCACGACGGGGTACGTATATTTTTTTTCGGAGATTTGTCGGACAATTTAATCCTGCTTACGACGTACGACGGAGTTATATTTTCACCTTGTACGACGGGTACGGGTTTTCGAGGTCCCGACGGGTACGGCGAGGTCCCGCGGCACACCCCTACCCGAGATAAAGCCTATTACCACCCCGTCGTCCAACTTGGCGTTGGAAGACATGCAGTTGGCGCTGGTGCCAATCTAGTTTATATTATATTAACGTTCTACGGGGGCTACCCTACATAGACATGTCGAGCCTGCAGAAAGCCTACTCGCTAAGCTGACGCAGTAGAAAACTTTCAAACTAAGCGTCCTTTTTCCTGCTTGTTTTACTGTGAATGCTTAAAATACTGTTACAATCATTATCACGAGGCTAAGTTCTAAATACTGACAAAATTTCATGTGCGTAAATACAGCCGTTTCAGAGATATCAGCGAGGAGAGGACTCGTAGCAAAAATCGCGATAGGTACTCTAAAACACATGTCATTATACAGTACAAAAGGTGAAAACAAGTATTTTTCTCCGCCTATTCCATGCTACGATAATTGCTTGTTACAACCATGTAGTTCATATGTTCGTAACTGCAGTAGTTATGGAAGAGATAGTTACAGAAAATTGGGGGAAAATCTACGAAAAATCGATCCCATAAGCCTTCAACACTGCGCATGCGTGTCAAACTGGATCGGTAGTGGAGTCCCAACTATATCTATCGTTGGAAGACATAATAAATTCATGGGATACATTTGTATCGCATATGTACAAAACTTACTCAACCTTAGAAACTCCCCAAAACAGACATGAATATAAATCCCAAGTTGCATCAGATCAGCAACTTACTGCCTTAGCTTTCTGCCATTCAAACCCAGAGGTTTTATTTGGACCTTTATTGTAAACTAAGGTCAAGGCCATCGAAGGAAATATTAAATAATCGATAAATCCATAGTAACTTGGTCAATTTTGGGCCGATTTTGAAATTTCAAAAACTTCCTGATATACTTCGCCAAGTTTTCCCATGTGCCCTTGAGCCTCTCGTTAAGAACTCGGTTGATCGTTTCCTTGATGCGGTTGATTTGGTTCCGCAGACGATTCACGTTAACAGAGGCCAACTCTAGTATTACTTGTCTTTCTTCCCGCAGTTCTGCAAGCTTGCGCTCTTGGAGTTTCCTCTCAGACTCGTCAAGCAGCTCCTCCAACTTACGCTGCCAAATGACTATATGCATGTCCATTTCGCTAAGCTGCGCCAGATTGTTGACCAGTTCACCCCTGTGGGTCGACATAACCTTGTCAAGCCCTATAAGCTCCCTGATTGGCTGCACACTCATTTCTGTCTGTGTACCCATGTCTTCTATAGCGTCATGAACTCCCTCTAGAAAGCTTGTTTCTTCCGTGCCACCTGTGACAGTAGCGACTTTGGGGCAGCTCATTTCTAACTTCTTTGCGGCTTTAGAAGCTGCTTGGTCAACGCCTTGGAGGAATGCGACCACTTTTTTTGCGACTCCACTCAGTGAACATCAAACCATTACGGGTTGCCTTGTGGAGAGGGACCTCTGGGAGAGGGGCTTCTGGGAGTACCTCATCCTCTATTCCCGTGTCCCACTCCCCGGCCCCCTCATTGTCAAATGTTGTGTTGTCAAAATCCATGTGACTGTATTAAAGTTACTTGTAACAGTTTAACTGTAAAATGACGAGTACTTACGGACGCAAGCTAAATCCATACGCGAGTCTATCGGGGTAAAGGGCGTGCGACAGTCTGTGGTTATTACAAACAACCCAAGCACTATTGACCAGAACTAACAACTGCTAGTCCAATTCCCCAACCTGGAGCAGTGGGGGCAGGAGACAAGGATGAGACCGAGGAAGAGGACAAGGCAATAGCCGAGGCCTATGGCAGCCAATTTTATATCCCGCTTGACTTTGAACTCCTCGAGAGTCAAATGCCATTCTACCAGAGTGCGCTTGGTGACAGACTGGAAAACAAGTTCACATTCGACAACTACAACCGTGTGATTCACGCAACGGATGACACCGACGCCAGCTACACAATTGATGGCATCTCCTTGGAGTATGACATGGTTACCCAACCTGAGCTTGCCCGAATGATCAGCACCCAGTACGCAGGTCGGCTCGCGATTCTCTGTGAGCGTGTGCTCCGCCACAGGAAGCTCGCATACAATAAGAGGGACACACTATGGAACAGCAACCTAAACGTGCCGGCCCGCAGCACGAAAGGCATCCTACTGCTCTTTGAAGACCCAGCCAATACATCATTTACCAGGAAGACAGCGTCATTCTACAACCCGAGATGACAAAGGTGACCATTGGGAGTATCCCCAACAAACTCTATGCCCAGGGCATGCGTGGCTACCAGCAGTGGGATGGGGTGAAGAAGGCCTTTGCGGCAACCAGTAATCAAGACCCCAGTGTGGCAATAGCTGTAAAAGACCTGGCATTGGCGGACGTGTCCCTAGGAGAGTACCTAACCAGTAAGTATGCCCTTTGGCTCGACTAGAGGACGAGTGAGGACGACCAGCTCTATGGTAGTGGCTGGCGCATAGAGAATGCATCTGTGGAAGTCACCATCCAGATCACAAAAAAAGCAGAGGCGACTGGTGCATTGAACATCTATATGTATGTTGTTATGGATGCACAGCTTAACATTAATGGTGGCAAGTTCCGTCAACGCAGTCTACTAGTGACTAATGCACATTTCCAGATGGTCCCTGCTCGGCTATTGTTTGTGGGCACGGAAAACCCGTCTTCATGCTCAACCTACTTGAAGGGCCTTTCTTCCGGTGCCTTTGACCATATTGTGATCCTCTGCCAGACCATCCATTTCAACGAGGCCTATCAGTCGCGGCCATGGATGTGGTCTAATTCAGAGGTGTACGTGGATGATCCAGGGGAGCGGCTCCATGACTCGTTAAGGGTTTTCTACTATTGTTTTAAGGGCGAGGCTACCCTGTACATTTTTGATGACTGCTCGGCCACAAAGGCCCTAACCAAGAAGAAAGACGTTATCCGAACTGGCTTTTAGCGGCTGCCGTGCACCCGCTGGGTGGTGCTCTTTCACACCAAGGACTGTGACTCGTTTGAAGACGCCCTGCGTGAGAACGATGTGATTCCAACAAGGGAGGAATGTGCCGCAGTACGCCAGCTACTAGCAGAGACCAAGCACGCAAAACTGCTGCTGAAGACTGGTCATCCTACTGCATATGCCGTTGATTGAAACTATATTGGTCGTCGTGTCATCCGCCAGGACGCTGGGTTCAGCCTATAACGACACAATATATTAGACTTTGAAAATATATTCGCAATATGGACCCTGATATAATAATTGATGAACTCCTTGAACAAGGGAGGGAAGGTGGGTGGTCTTGCGTAAACTTCTAGATATTACTCTTGTTATTATAGACAAATGTGCGTCGAAGTTTATCGATGTTCTAGGCTCGTAACCATCCAAACAAGGAACTAGGAACAATGAACTGAGCTATTATTATCATCATATAGATTCTTCCTGCTTATTGCGTTGCTTCTTGGCGTGGTACTGAATACGACCCTTAGCACCGAATAAGCGGGTGAGTGCAATGTTCACGGAATATCTGCTTGTCTCAGATCTTCATCGAGGATCGATCATTTCCCCGGCTCCTTAAAAATCGTGGTATCAGTCCAAATGTTTAGAAAATTAACCCCAAACTTGGCGAATCGCTTCGCCAAGTTATCTTGGTAAGTCGCGTTTGTCATTATGTGTGTATGTATGTAAACAATATTTGATCCGCGATACAGGTCGCGGGCTTTGAAATTTTTCCGATTTTTTTTTTTATATGGTCGCCAATTAATGCGCAGAACCCAGAGGTTTTGTTTGACTTCATATTAAGGTCAACGTCACATATTAAATTTTTAATCCTTGATATCATCTTAACCTACGGTGCGATTTTGAAAAAAAATTGTAGCTCCTTGTAGCCTCGTTTATTGGCCAACTTTTCATAACAAATGTCATGATAAAATATGCACATTTTGCCCCGTAGCCCCACACGGAAAATTTGTGGTAGTGTTTTACCACATTTTTCAATCGCTTATAACTTCGACAATATTCGATGGATGGTCATAAAAATTGGGTCGAATGTTGTTAAGGGCAGTGGCTATCGAAAGATATGTTTTTTTATGGATGTCGATGACGTCACTTCCGGTTACGAGTAAAACAACGTAATTCAGCTGTGCAATAAGAAGTTAACACATCGTTTCTCCGCCGATAATGGTCGTATTGTAAAAATGTTTACACCTGAAGATAGTCCATGCACTTCCGAACTTGTGCTCATTCATCTAATTATATATTTCTTATAGTTTTCTCACAAACTGAGCTTAAAGTTCAAAAACGCCCCCAAAATGCATTAACACCCCGATATGTTTAATAATACTGGGTCGATTTTGAAATCTTTTCAATGAATTTGTAGGTAACTCTTCAAGTAGCATTTCGTTTGCAACACGAATTAAGCGTAGTTTTCTCACGAATCGCAGGTAAAAGTTCGGAAAACAGATAAAATTGGCAAGCAAATTTCGATTGCTTATAAAAGCGACAATATGTGTTCGACGGTCATAAAACGTGGGTCAAATGATATCATGGTGAGCGTCAACCGAGTTATAATTTTTTGGGGTAGTCGCTGACGTCATTTCCGGTCACGAACGAATAAAAGTTAAAATGGGACTGAAATCTGAAGTTATCGCGTCGTTTGTCCGTCGTGAATGGTCGTATCGTGAAATGGTTTTCTCTCGAAGGAAGTCCATTAAATTTTGAACATATGATTAAATATTGTCTGATGTAAATAACCGACAGCTTTCTCTCAAAGTAAGTTTAAAGTACATTGGGTGTCATTTCTGCTGGCTCTTCACTGGTTTGTTAACAACAGCCGATCTGTCGTGCTGCACAAAGGTCGCTGCTGATCCGTGATCTGCTCGCGGGGCGCGGCAAGTATGGCACGCCGCGGTACTATTTAATAAAGTAAGCTTTTCATTGTGGCAGCCAAATCATTGTCTATCTATCATAGACCCGGAAAACATGATTCCTTTGATAAATTTGATTGCTTATAAAATAATCAATATACATGCGATGGTCATGAAAATTGGTTGAATTGTGGTTGCCAAAAATTTAAAATCCTATAAAAACTTGGTCAATTAAGGGCCGATTCTGAAATTTTTCAATTTCCTGATACAGTTCGCCAAGTTCACAACATGTCCCATGGGCCTATATTTTTAAGTCTTCGACCAAATGTTGTGCGTGATCATGATAATGTGTTGACAAATATTTCTGTCTCAACCAAGCGCCAAATATTCTACATGATATTTTCTCAACTTACATTATAAATTTGCGTTATGACATGGTTATTCGATCGCGTGATGACGTGTTATGATATTAATCTAGCTCTTTTGACTTTTGAAACGCTCCCCCTCTTTTCCATTTTCAGCACGACATGTTTCACTAGCCCGGGGATACCTCCGCCCTTAAGACGGGGGTGTGACCCTGATAAGTAGACCTGGCTGGTACCTTTTCCCATTGGCCAATGACCCTTCGAGCCCACGCCCCATGTGAGCAGTTGGGGTTGACCTTTGTGAAGGGGGAGGCTTTTTAAGAACGTATGAGCCAAAATAGTATTATAACATCCTGCGAGTTCACCCTCCAAGTGGACTCGTCGTGTCACGTGGGGATTGTTTTAGCCTGGCCTATCGTGTGGACCCTTTATAAGGTCCACAGATGGGTCTGTCACGGAGATTCATCTAGTCAGAGAAACGATTCGGACCGCGAGATTCCAGGGAGCTTCATTGTTGAAATTAAATAAACCAAATAAGCATCTCTACTCCAGGACTCGCGTTGATTTCCTCTGATTAGTCCCCACTCCAGCAACTACAGGCAGTGAGTAACAGTACTATAAAGAAGAGCGTGCATAAGCAAGAAAAGCCAAGAAATTCTATCTTTACAGACGCTGGAGAAAGGTTTTGTTGAATCAGTCAACTGAGTGCACTTCGACCCTTGTGAATGCAGGCCCGGACGAGAAATGTTGAAAGTAATACATAACGCGGACGCTGTCAGAATGGGTCAAATCAGCATCGACTGGTATCACATGTATTATATCAGTCATGGATATAAGTGGCCAGAATTGTCTTGACAAGATTACGATGGACGCGAAACGTTCACACGATTCAGCCTCCAGACTCTAGACTATATATAGTATAGTAATGCCCCGGTCGGACCGTGACAACAAGACGCGTGTATTCGTGTAGCGGATGGGAGCAGGAATCCATCCCTTTATAAACTGCTTAACTCGTAGGTTAAAATCGAGTCCTGTTGGACTAGAAGGGTGGTGTAAATGAAGTTTTTACCAAGCCAACAAGACCAACGTCGGGTTTTATCACCTACTTTGAGTGCAGCACTCGGACATAGGGTTTTATTGCTTGCCTTTTTTTATATTTTTCAAGGCCTGGATACTGGTCCCCATAAGTAGATTTGATCTTTCTCCTTACTTCCATGAAAACATACCTGTATGTAGTAATCAGCAGTCTAGAAATTTTGGAAAATCATGTTATGAATCTTGATCGCTTTGTATTTGATTAATTCCCTTTTTTGTTTCAGAATATAACCAATACAACAGGGATGAGTGGCATTTCAGCGTTTGTATTTTTTTACCTGGAAGGAACAGGCATTGATTCGAGGACCCATATAACGGAGATAGCCTTGGTTGCTGTTCACATGAGTGCTCTGGACAAATCATCTGATTGTCGTGTTATGGATAAACTCAGTCTCTGTTGGAATCCAGTGAAACCTGTCCCTGCTGGTCCAGCATACATGACAGGTATTCTATCTTAGTCTCACCCTAAATAACAGTCCCCATTATGATGTTTTGTGAATTGAAACAATGTGAAATCTCTCATTTAATCATCAGTAGGGTTCCTATAGTATCCTCTGTTTCAGGTTTAGACAACTACAACTTAGAATTCCAGAAAGAATTTGACCACACACTGGCAGAAATGTTGAATCTATTTCTCAAACGCCACGCCCCTCCAGTTTGTCTCATAGCTCACAATGGAATCGGTTACGACTTTGGACTGATTAAGTCTGAACTTGGCAATCTCGAATGTACATTGCCTCAAGATTTCCTATGCGTGGACTCTCTTGATTATTTTAGACACGTTGATGGTTTAGGACCGATGTATACGCTGGTGTACGACTGTGATAAGTGCGGTAGTTGTCCATTTACCCCGCAGAAAGGTTACAAGGCGCTTGAGATTGCTCAAACTGAGAGTTCAATCAAACGGAAATCATTACAACTGGAAGATGACACAATAAAAGACTGTGATACCTTTAGCTCCAAGAAGGGGAAAAGTTCTTCCAAACAGCCTAGCAAACAACAAATGAAGTTACGCCAAACAAAGGGTTGTTCTAATGAAATGGTCACAGATGTCATAGTTTCCACTGAGGGGAAGATTGATGCAGCTGAATTGAGAGACGAGACGCACATTGCAAGGCTGGAAGAAGTTAGGAGTGAGAGCTTGGATGTAACTCCACCAACACAACCAATACATTCCCCTGTTGATCACTCAGCAGTGGATTTGCCATGGGAGGAATTTGAGGACTGGGATGCACTGAAAGGAGATAATGACCCCAGTGATGATGATCTCCTCAAACTTGATCTTGATGCAATCATTCACTCCTCACAAAACCCATCTTGTCTAGACAACTCCACTAGTAAAATAAATAATTCTCATTCTCCAAATCGAAATTCAGCACCCTGGTGCCACATACACCCACCCGACACACCAACGAAGTTAAAAATGGAATCCTAGTCCTGTCCCCAAAGGTACTTACAAACTTCGAGAGATTTACAAGTGATTGATACATTGTTATCCTCGCCATGAGCACAAGGCTGAACACGACTCTATAAGTATTTTAGATGTATTTAGAAAATCAGCACCAGGTGTGTTGTCATGGTGTGATTCCAATGCTATTCCATTTGCAAATATTCCATTCAAATATAAACCTCTTCAGAAATCACTGATGCCTGCTCATGTATTCCCATATCCGATTTAGTACTTGTGTCATTCAGTACTTCAAATGTAACATTGCACTTTAAATGTTAATTATTTTGTCTTTATACAAATGATGTATTTTTATGTAATCTTTGCAATTTCATACTATTATACATAATTTGTTAGAGAATGCTTTTATATGTAAATGACACTGGCAATTAATATTTGTTGCTGTTTTTGCATGTGCACATTTATTTCCAATGCCCTTGAATTTTATCTTTATCAAGTTTATACTGCTGAACAAGTCACTTGGTGCATATTGTATATAAACATTATAAAATTGCATACTTTCGATATTATATTTTTAAATAAAAATAATAAGGGTAGGTACATTTGTTCAATATCTAACTGGGTTTATTAATGAATATTGGAGAATAATTTGGCCTCAACATGCCCTGGAGATTAAATATATTGTATTTCTGTACTGTTACTCCATCTTAGTCAACCGAGGTTAAAGCCTACCAGGCCTTGACAGTTTGTCTTTTCCAGGTTACTGAAATGACTTTTTCAGATTTAATTATTTTTCATTTTACAACACTGTTCGAATATCTCAATTTATTGGTACCAGAAATTAGAGAGGAACGACGCCAGCTGGTCTGTATCATAATAACATCAATATATCACCATGGAAACAACACCGAACGGTGATTAAACATCACAGTTGGCTAAGAGAAACAAATCAGATTACAAGAAAAAAATATATGCCAAACTGGATCGGTAGTTGTGTCCCAACTTGATCTATCGTTGGAAGACATAATAGTGTTGATAAGCGACACAGAGAACAGCACAGGGACGTGAGAGAATATATTGACACACATCAGAATCCCGTCATTAATATTTGGGCTGAAGCAAGTACCCCCCTATGCAAAGGATTCGGGGGGTGGGGGTGTCAAACCTCCTGAGACGGAAGCTGTGATATACCATATTATCAAGTGGTAATATTGTGACACACATATCATTCGTATGGGGTTGTCTTCGGGTGTGAGCGCTGATGGTGCTATAATACAAGACGTTCCTGCTATAAATGGAAATAATCAATTGGTAGGGATACATAAGCCAGCTGGCCAACATGGCGGCTGAATTATCTTTAGACCAACCTTTACAGCTGAAACAAGGCAATGTTTTAAACTTTTATACAACCAAATTCAATCAGAAATTCAAACATAGGAGCGACATGTTCAGTTGCATCACTGGTAATTGAATTTGATTTGTAGACTTTTATACCGTTCCGCTATATCATGAGCTGCCTCATGAAGCCGAGCCAGCGATGCAGCTACCTCATGAGGCCGGACCAGTGACTGATCCAACTCAGTTATTTGGACTTGGTGAGATTACACGGCCGCAAAGGCAACTCAAGAATAAGAGGGATAAATGTACTGCACTTTACAAAAAGTATAGCCGTGGGGTCACCGCACCGGACGTAATTGATGTCGCCCTTGTGTCGGTCAGCGTGGGTATGGGTGTGACAAGGTGAGGTCCTGTTGTCCGTTAATGAACATCTTCCCCCCATGTTCTGTATTCTAAAGGATGAATTTCTTTTTCAACACAACGACATACATGTGTGTATAGTATTTTTGACAATATACCATGATCATGGATCGTAACCACTAATGATCATTGCATGGTGTCAAAGTTCAATTAACATGATTAACCTGTAACCGTAATTAAATCGTCAAATTAAATTTAAATCATAGTGGGATTTATCACATTTCCGCCTCTAGGTCGAAATGAGTTTTACATGAAAAGGAGATGTTTACAAAGATGGATGAATCGAGTGTCTTTCCCCTGTTGCGGCGGGGTCTTTCTGACATAAGTGCCAGCTTTATTATGGGCTGGAGGCGGACAAGAGCACGTGGTGCCCTGGTTTTAGTTGCAGGTTCCTCAGGAGTACCAGGCCGCAGTTGGACCGACAGGTCGGAGCTGAGCTCTAGGGATGCTGGAACTGTCAGTGAATTTGGACGAGTGTTGTTTTATGTTCTGCCAGCGGTACTCCATTGGAGTCAAAATGAAGCTGGAGAGGCTCATAATCAGCAGGGGTTGGTGTTCGCACACATTAAATATAATAGCACTGTAGTAATCAAGGAGCCTCTACATTATCTTCTGTAGTTGGCAATCCTGGAGGTAAACTGGTGGGCATTGGGGGTGGTTTCTGTCTGCAACTGGGACAAGAGAGCAAGTGGCCTCATCAACGTTCTCCATGTCGGCGGCTGTGGCCAAGGGTACTGCTGCTAGGAAATCATGGTGGATGATACTAAGGGCAATGGGTGCCCCTGCAAAGAAAGGCTTTCTTTATGTTGGCAGACAAGTAGTAGAGCAAACGTGTTGGATGAACAGAACCGGAGATGTCCCTGGTAGCGATATCGACTGCGATTGCCCCAATAACACATAAGTCCTCTAGGATGGCACCACGCATCGCAAGTTTAACTTGGAGGAGGCCATGTATCTTTATTCTCATGGTGAAGACAGAATCTAGGGGTATGATTGTGCTCTGGCACCCGGTGTCAGCCACCATGGACATAGTGACCGATGTCAGTTTGGAAGTGTCCTGCATGGGGTGGCTGAACGATTCATGATCCACTGGTAGGGGTGTTATCCTGACTAATACCATGGGGTGGGGTTTTGATGGACGAGCCACTCATCGTCCATCGAACGTGTGGTGGTCGAGACACACAGCTCTGTTGGGTCTGTCCTAGTGCCTGGATGTCATAGGGGTGGTGCTCCAGGGCCCAGTGTGTGCAGCCAACGCAGTGCATAGTTGGTCGAACGCTAAATTAGTCATGGCCTGTATCCTTCGTGCTGTTGCCAGTTCTTTGTGCGTGTTTTTGCGGGCACCACCATGGGTGCAGGCTCTGGGGGACTTGTCACGGTGGCTCCCGACTCCGCAGGTAGTGCACTTGCTGCATGATGAGGTAAAATATCCTTTGATGACACATTTAGCACATATGAATGACCAGGCTTCACATTTCCTGGCTCTGGCTTTCCGGTCATTCCTGGTCCCATGGGCAAGGTCAACCACATGCCCAACACCTGCACTGGATGCCTGGGGTGGTGTGGATGTATCATACGTGGTACCTGATGAGTCACGCTTTTAGTGACCTTGCCCTGTTCCTTCTGAGCAATGAATGAAACAGTTTCTTCTAGTGTTCTGTCCGTTCTAGTGTTCTGTCCGTTCTAGTGTTCTGTCGGTTTTAGAGTCCCCAACAAGTCGGACATGATTTCTGGATCGGCAATACCCCTCACCAAGTTGTCTTTGATGATTTCATCGCTAAAATCGATTGCGATGATACAACCTGGCTCCTTGCAGTTGGCGACATACTGGCAGAGGACAGCCAGGTTCTTGATTGTAGCTCGAAGGCCAGCTTCGACCATGTTTGCAGCATCCTCACAGAGATCACGCATGATCTCTCTCCGTAGATCTTGATCACAGCAGTAGAACAGCGCGATAGGCAGTACATTGTTAGCAATTAGCAATAGTCATTCCAACCTTATACATATTCCATTCCCCAGTGAATGCTGACCACTGGTCCTGGGTCACATCCTGCTGAGATGGTCGCTGGGTTTAACGTTAGCTTGTGCGGGGCTGGTTGGGCCTGCACAGGGTCGGCAGTTCTATCATGCATCTGGAGTGCTGCAGTGAGGGCTGCTGCAAATGCTGTATCTAGGTGCTGGGACTCCCAGTCACACCCTTCTATTGGGGACTGTAAGCTCGGCATCTTGTGCAAGGATAAGCCGATAGATTGAAAAACAAATAATAAGGTAGCAGTCATAAATGAACATCAATATCTTCCCTCGTATTCTTTATTCTAAAGGACTGTTACCTGGACAACACAGAGACCATGGTGATTAGTTCTCCACCATTTTCATGACACCCATTTCATTCGGGCTCGAGATAGGAGCTTTGGCCTGCTTCAGCCTCTCAGTAGCCGGGAAGTTGATCAAAGCCAAGAAGAAGAATGAATGGCCAACAGCAAGCTTAACACGATTACAAGTCGATTACCGTCGAGAAGATCTCTGACAAAGAATTCAAGCTAACTGCTGACGAGGTATCCCAACTTAATGAGCATACTTTGGCTCCCGAACTTGATTCAAAAGAGAACTACTAATAACCGCTGCTGTGTGACACAGCATCTTGCGGATATTGCGATGGCAGCACACTACATAAGAGTTATAGAAGTGTCAGATGTGTCTTCCAAACAACTATTTATTAGTAGATATCATGTGACAAGCTTGGCTAGTCTCTAAATGAGACAATCATGGCCAAATACTGTCAATCATATTTACACAGAGCGTCAATATGTTCACTTAAGCTAGCGCGCCTTCAATAAGACGTATTGGTACATCTATAAATACAATGATAGCGTTAAAATAGCATTATGATAACATAAAGGTCAATTCGCAATATATATATATATATATATATATATATATATATATATATATATATATATATATATATATATAGATATATATATATATATATATATATATTATTCATATATATATATATATATATATAGAGATATAGATATATATATATATATATTCTATATATATATATCTCTCTATATATCTCTATCTATCTCTCTATATATATATATATATATATATATATATATATATATATATATATATATATATATATATATATATATATATATATATATATACATAAACACATACATTTTATAAAGCAACCACTTACTGGAGAACAGATTTAGTATATAGCAAAACTCTCCTGCCTTCAGAAATGTTAGTTACTTGATTTTCCGTTCATTGGAATCCTTTAAAAAATATCTTTAAAATCTTTGAACTCTTTAATTATATTTATTTTGAACCAAGCAAATAACTTAAGACCGATATGTAAACATAAATTCTATAATATCATATCCCAAACGTTCAAAGGTAGCACTACTATAGGAGAAATGGGAGTGGCGCCGGCATCATAAGACGAGAAGCCTTTACTACTATCATCGTGACAATGTCCCGAGCGTTTCTTCATCATGGCTTCGTTGGTGGTAGTGGGGGGGCTGGGGGAATACTAGCCCCCGTGGTCCCTGTTGGCACTGCCTTGTTCTGTAAGTTGCCGTTACGCTGATGATTCGAGTTGAGGCGGGCTGATATCGGTGTTTCGTAGCCCGAGTCGCCTGTAGCACTGCCAATTTCACTGTTCGAATCGTCCGGGTAGAATATCTGCGAAGACATTGGCGGGGACGATATCTGGCCGGAGCTCATGGGTTCACCGCGGATGATCTCTGCAGCGTTGTTCTGATTGGCATTCCGCTCTGCGAATGGCGTCTCGGGTAGCGATACATTTCCGTCGGTGATCGACTTGGGAGAGTTCCCTCCGTCATTACCCGAACCATCCGGAAGAACGAATGAGATCCGATTGACAAGTGAATCCCGCTTGCCAGATCCCCTCTTGCTGTTGGAATCCGAATCCTGCTCAGATTTCTTCTTGAAGCGCCTTTCTGTTTTCATATCTTCCGGTGTGCACTCCTGCGTTGTCCTGTAATCTCGGATCATGTCCGGATGGAATGGAATTTCTTGCTCTTCACACAGAGTTGCATCCTGGTCATCTTGCCGCTGTATCTGGCGCCAGCGCAGTGAATCAGCACCGGAAATTCGCCCTCTTGGGATTTTGTAAGCTTCGAACGTATCCCCGACTTGTTCTTCCAAGGTCCTCACGGAGCTGGAGGCGTCCGATACGAGGTTATCATTGGAGTCGTGGATCAGTCGCCGACGACGACAGATAACCACCGTCAGTGTGATGACGATGATGAGAAAGGCAGCCGAACAGCAGCCTATGATGACGTAGAGTTGATACAACGGTAAGCCGGAACCCGGCGTCTGCTTTCTTTCAAGTGGCGTCTCTGTTGTCGTTATGAGTGAGACGGCATCGTCTGAGGTAGCTTCCGACATGGTTGTTGACGTCAGAGCGAGTGAGTTATTGACGCGGCATATCGGGCTGTCTTGGGGTAGTATTAGCTGTACAAGTGGTAAGCAGTTCCAATCAGGGTGGCACATTATGTTGTACAGGCGTCGCTGCTCATCTTGACACACCGTGTCGTTGTGATCAGTTATGGCCGGGTATCCCTTCAACCAATGGAGAGAACAGTCACACAACAGAGGGTTCCCGGCTAATGATAACATCTGTAGGGTCGAACGGAATGATTTCACGACTGCTTCTTCAAAGCGAGTTAGGTGGTTATATGACAAGTCGAGCAATTCCAGAAACTCATTATCACCGAATGCGCTATCCCTTATGGTTACCAAAGCATTGTGGGCCAAATCAATCTTCCTGAAGTTTGGATTGTCAGGGAGAGAGTCGCCTGGCAAGTCCACAATTTCGTTATAACTCAAATCTAAACTTTTCAAAAGACGCAAGCCCTTGAATGTGTTTGCACTATAATTGAAAATGAGATTGTGTTGCAGACTGAGGATCTCTAGGTTTTGAAGATCCATAAACGCACCGGCAGGTATTGTTGTCAACACGTTATGATCTAGCTCGAGTTCTGTGACGTTGTGAAGACCAACGAAAACATAGGGACTGATGCTCGCCATACTGTTATTTGTCAAAGAAAGGAACTGCAGAGATCTGAGGGAAGTAAAAGTCAGGTTTTCGATTGTATGAATGGTATTGTGGCTTAGGTTAAGGTGACGAAGTTCATTTAGCGCCACAAAGTCATCCGCATGGATCAATTCGAGGCGATTGTGATCGAGGGACAACTTGCGTAAATATGTCTTGTCAGCGAATGTCCCTGAAGGTATCCTCCCAATCGTATTTCTACTTAAGTTCAGTTCCCGGATGCTCGTTAAGCGTGCGATTGCATTGTTATCACTGAGAGAGATCTTGTTGTCTGAGACCTCCATATAATGAACCTGGTGATATGCGCGGAACATATCCTCCGGTAGCTCCGTTAACAGGTTGCTATAGAGTGACAAGTGGGTCAACAATGAACAGTTATCAAAAAGAGCTTTTGGTAACTGTTGCAGTTCGTTGTCACCAGCGAGAAAGCTCTCCAGTTCTGGGGCGTTTGTAAACAGGCCATCGGGCAGAGACGTGATGCTGTTGCCTTCAATATTTACATATTCGACTTCCGCCAAGATCTCGATGCTACCCAACGGGAGTGTGGATATTGAGTTATGGGCAATGTTAACATATTTCATGGCAGGACATCCCATGAAAATGTTTTCTGGGAGGGATTCTATGCGGTTCATGGAGACATCTAAGTGGAGTAAATATAAGTTGGTGCTGAGCAGTTGCTGTGGTATTGAGGGGAGGATGTTGTGGTTCAGCCGCAGACGCTGGAGCTGAGTGACGTTTACAAGCAACCTTTCCGGCAGACGACCTATTGTGTTGGACGACAGATCAAGCTTTCGTAACTGCTTCAACGTAGAAAACAACATCTCAGGCAAACTCTCTATCTTGTTGTTACCCAGTGATAGTTCTTCAAGGTAACGTTGATTGGAGAATAAAGTTTCGTTGATGTAAGTCAGCCGGTTTCCATTCAAAGTTAAGACTTGAAGATGCATTAGATCAGTGAACAACCTTGTGTGTACTTCTGCCAGTCTATTAATGGACAAATTCAATGTGTGGAGTTTAATGAGGCCCTTGAATGTGTCCGGGGCCAGGTAAGATATATCGTTTCGAGATAGATCGATCGTTTTTAAGTGATCCTCGAGGCCCCGGAAAGCCTTTTCTTCGACTTCCTTAACTCCGATATTCGTCAAGTTAAGAGATTGGACCCTAAGATTAGCGAGCACTGATGCCTGAATAATGGACACCGTCGATTTGCTGATGGTTAACAGATGTGTAGTCACGTTTGTGTCTGGGAAGAGAGGGAGGTTGGATAGATGGCCGAGTCCTTCACACACCACATCTTGTGTGGACTGCGCGGGTTCGTTGGAGCTGCATGTACACGCTGCGGCCGGCTCCGGACACGGCTGCGGGGAGATTGGCGGCGTCCGGACGAGGACAATGGCGAGGAATAGCCCGGTCAAGGAACCCAACTTCATCCTAAACTCAACACCAACAGTATAAGTCAATGGTTCATCAAAAATTCACTTCTTTTGGACATTATATCCGCATATACTCGAGTCGAATCGGTGACCTCAGCAAATCTGAAGGCGTTTGTAAAGTCACTGGACGTGAAGAATTAACTAAACGTGACACATGTTTAACACTATACGACCTCTGTGGCAGAAGATGGGCGGAGTTTGAACAAGAAAATGCCAAGCTTCCGAGCGCTGAACCACTTCCGAGCGCCGAGCCGCTATCTATATATAACAGGAAGGTATGAAACCAATGGATCCTGTCCCACGCGAAATTTGTGTCTTTCACTCTGGCAATCACTCATTGCGATTAGATTTTTTGACGCTCAATATATAATTTTCGACAATTAAGCATTCCGCCCTCTATGACCGACTTTCAAACAATTAGTATTTCGCTTTTAATCAAGAGTAAGATTTCGCATGTGAATGCGGGAAGGGTGTAGGATCCATTGGTTTTATACCTTCCTGTTGTGTATAGATAGCGGCACGGCGCGCGGAAGCCGCTCGGCGCTCGGAAACTTGGCATCGGCAACCGAGTGCCTGTGGTCGCATGTGTAATAGCTTGGTCGCTTCTCATTTGAATATTTATGTTAACGAAGTTATCGATAATTAAGTGATCCCAATTACATCGTGAACCGAGCGCCTGTGTGTTAAACAGCAATCGTTCCCACTTAAGACCGTCAGGGGACGTTTTGGGCCCCCTCCAAATTTACGACACGCGCAATGTGCTTAAGTAAATCTGCCAAAGTAGACGGTCATTGCCAACCGAAGAAGCTTTGATTCAAACACCACAGACCTATTCTTTAAATCATCGCAATAACTGACTAACAAGTTCTTCGAAGTTTGAGCAAATCCGGATCCATCTTGTTCGTTAGTGGACCTTGTTGGTTGGAGTTGGTGTCCAGATGTGCCTAAATCACGACTACCAATGATTCTCCTACTCAGCGACATAATCATTTTCTGAGTCACGTCTGCTTACCCGAGGAATCAGGCCTGTATATACGGCTCATCATACGACCTGACCCTACATGCCGCCATGGTCAAATGAAATGAGATTTTGACAAAAAAGCAAACACGTGTATTTCTGTTTTAATAGATTTCCCATACCGCCAGTTAGCGCGCGTTTCTTTGAGAAAATGTCGTGATTATCTGTCAGTGAAGAGGCCTATTGAGTCGATGTTTACAACATTAGTGGAGGTGCTCGTTTGGAGAGGCGCTCTGTTGTCCTGATATCGTTCACACATGGTTAGTATCAGAAAATGAATCTAAAACATTGATGGACGTATTGTCTGCATGAATGAGTGTAATGGCTAAGCCTGGTCCCTGAACGAATGATGTTGTCGTTTTGGCCGCGGGAACTTTTCAAACGAACGCTGGGTATATTGTTTTTTTTATGTTTCTCGTTATAGATTGTATTCTCGTATAACCCACCGGGAAAAAAAATTGGCGTCCATTTTCACCATAGCGGTTTACCCTACAGTAGCCCAACAGACCAACAGACCAACAGTCAAACAGTCGATCAGGTACTCCCTCGTTGGTCTAACAGGAAAACCCACCGTTTATCGGTAGAGTGACAAACATGCTTAACTGATCATCACTTAACACGTTAAAAATACGTACTGAGAAGAATTTAAAGCCACCAACGGTGAGAGTATTGACTGAGTTTAATGAATATGGGTTTTTCTAAACAAATCTCCAGGCGACAACTTGATATTCGATTAATTTATAACTTTTCGGCGAAATTCCACTCCGAATTCTTGTGGTTGTCAACAACTTGTCTCTTGCATTACGTTGTCGTTAACGACCGCGCGGAATTTGCTAAATTTTTATCATACCATCATCTGCCTGATAATACATTTAAAAGGTGAGTCAGTTTATACAAGATTTATACCTTATAACTTTCCGACCTAGTTACCTTTTCCTTTTCTTTATTTGGCATAATAACAAGTCCGTTACAATCCGACCTACGTTGCGCAATCTCGCCGCCATATTGGAATTTAGTCGGAAAAGTTAATCGCCTCGCACATTTTAGGCGATTATGCATATTTACAAGTTGTTGCGATTCGTGAGACTCTAATGCTATACATAATACTGATTGCTTATTAAATAAGACTTGTTAAATCAAGTTGACATCGTGAAGGTAAGGTCTTATCATCGAATTTTCTACATTGGAAATGCCATCTTACCAATCTCCACTTGGTTCAAAAGAGCTACTTTACAGGTCTACCTCGCCGTAACGCATCTAACAGTCGAACTGGGTGTGCCTACAACATGCCACGCCCCTGTTTTAGGCGAGGATTTGACCTATATTACTTGTAAAGGAGTGCACACTTATGTCAAATGTTTTTACGCTACTCGTGTCAAATAAAGTTTGTTAAAGTAATGGAGATTCGATTTCGTTATAGTGGTTACGGATCATATCTGATGGAATCTCAGCGTTGTCACCAGGAGCAGCCTGCGACGGAAATCATTGCCCCCTGATCACCGAGATAATATCCGGTGCGCTACGTGTCTGGGGCTTGATTAATGGCCGATCCTGGTGAGTTATGATGGTCCTGATGTTTTTGAGCCACGACGAACGCAAATCACCCCCCAGCATGTTCATGACAATTGTGTGATTCCAGTATGTGTAGTTTTATCACGAGTGAATTCATGGACCCGAGGTCATGGATATTGTTCTCGGCAATAACCAAGCCAACTAATCGCAATGGGTCATCATTACCGAACAAGCTCCGGGGTATGGTAAGGTTCGAGCTGTTTGATACCATGGTAATGGACGCTCCCATTGTCCATATCAGTGAGTATTTCATATAGGGGTTCATATCGTTTGCTGCGGTGATAATACAGATACGCAACAGAAACTTCTTATGATCAATATACTTTAAATGATCTGTGTGCTCGCTATGTAGACAACTGCTGCACACTGATTCGCTAAACTAAGTCCTGGATGAAATCATGACATTCTCACAGCAAGTTGTTAGGCACGTTCTGGACGTCAAAGGCTATTGACCCATTGGCGCGCTACGGTCTTCACAAAGGCCGGCCGTAAACAGGTAAATATGTATTTTCATACAGTTTTTAGGGAAACCTCATTTGTTGACGATGGTTGCAATAATATTATAGGTACGCCTGGCCATGATGCCAAATACATGTCGTCAACAAGAGGAAACATGTTCCTCAAACCGACGCCAACAATCGCTCGGAGAAAGACAATTTTGATCTACGTTCCCTGGTCAATGTATTTGCTCGAAAAAGAAAGAGATTGCTTCTAATATAAATTATAGGACAGGTCACACAATCGCTTGGTCGGGCGTGCGGGGCTGTTACCATTGGGAGGATGTTTGTCAAGTATGACTCAGTGAGGTCGCTGGGAAAACAAACTCTCAGGGGACGTGAGCTGACTGAACCGCAGTTTCGGAGATCTCGTTTCGTGAGGTGAATTTGGTCACACCATTTGGCAATTTAAATAACACACACAAATGTGGTTTTAAAAAAAAAATCGATATCCTTTTCCAGTAGTAACACAGGCGATGCTGAAGCAACGCGACTCCAATGAAAACATCATCGCCCCTGATGAGATGTGCGTTTTTGTGACTCAGGGAAATGTACTTACATTAAAGTATAGATGTTACAATCAGTTATTAACAGTATTTGATAAGCTATCACATCTATGGACACGCTCAGGGTGCCATGAAGCAATCTGAAACGGGATCGTCTTGATCAATACACAACAGACCAACATGGGTTACAAAATAGTGCTTAGGGAATACACGTATATGTTCGGATGGTTTTACTCATCGGAGCCTAACACACATACCATGTATACAGATATACACATATACCATGTATACAGATATACACATATACCATGTATACAGATATACACATATACCATGTATACAGATATACACATATACCATGTATACAGATATACACATATACCATGTATACAGATATACACATATACCATGTATACAGATATACACATATACCATGTATACAGATATACACATATACCATGTATACAGATATACACATATACCATGTATACAGATATACACATATACCATATACAGATATACACATATACCATGTATACAGATATACACATATACCATGTATACAGATATACACATATACCATGTATACAGATATACACATATAGCCTGATTCATTTCTTTCTCTTTCATGGTGCAGTGTGTAGTGCACATACTGTAGCTCCATACATATCTCGTCCTCGTCAATTCACGGATGATGTAGGATTTATTGCGGAATGCTAAGTATACGTACACACCACACACGTAATAATGAATGGATTCACCTCACAGGAGAGTAATAAGCTTACCTGGACGAGTACTGGGTCGTAGAGAAGCGGAACAGGAAACGCCGTAGTCCAAGCACGCCGAGTACAGCACCCAGTCAGGGCGGTGACGGCTCGCTCGACGGAAGCGGGACACAGCGAGTGCGGACACGGCGTGGTGTCGGCTGGGCACAGAACGACTGTGAGCTCGATGGTGTAAAGCTAGCTCAGCCAGCCCTCGCCTTGAGGGACACCCGTCACGGCTCACCGATCACAGAGCTGCTCAAATCACCTTGCGTCACTGAATGCCCGGCTGCTCTGCACGACTTACCCGAAGCATAGCCTGGCTACGCGACAGGATCGTGGATCTCTCACCGGGATATCTTCTTCAATATGATAAAGTATAATAATGTATTGACAAAACCTCCCCGACTTTAATGTGGAGTGACTCCTTTAATTCAATGACTGACTGGCTGAGGGGATGGCCTACTGACTGACTGACTCCCACCTCCCTCTCTCTCTCCCTCTCTTTACCGCTCACTCACTCAATTTTTCTTCCACTCGCTCGCCCACCCACTCACCCACACCCTCAATCATCCAATCTATCATTAACTCACGCACGCACGCATTCACTCACACATCCACTCACCCATTCGTTCATTCACTCACTCATTCACTGACTCACCCTCTCTCTCTCTTCCACTCACTCGCTCACTAACTCACTCACTCACCACCTACTCACTCACCCACACTCTCAATCATCCACTCACCCACTCATTCACCCACTCATTCGCCCACTCACTCTTTCACTCATTCACTCACTCACTCATCCACTCACTCTTTCACTCACTCCCCACTCACTTCTCTTTCACGGCGACATGAATAAGGTCAGTAATATAAGCTGCAGAGTATGCTTACTGGTTCATCTACCACAAACAATCGAACTCGTGTTGGTAGTGCGATTGCTGGCTCGACATTAACGCGGAAACGCCCTGGTGCGCTCCCATCCCCCTTCTGCCACACGCGCGATCACGCGTTACTGAGCTAAAAACTATCGTTGGAAGACAAAAATATGAAGTGTTTCAAAAGACCCTCATGATGCTATATTTATAGCTAGTCAACATGTATTCAATATGACAGAATAGATTTATTGTGAGATTGTGTGAACCCATGTCAGGTACTAATCAAGGCACGTCTGGGCTACCAGTTTTGGCATAACCATCTATAGTATATTTAAAGTGGATTTTGGTTTAGTTTCCAAAGTCAGAACCCGGACCTGATCATGTTTATTGACTTAACAAGGTAAACGTCTACCAATAATTTCTCCAGCTATGCCAGGGATGGGCCAGCTTGTGGTTTAAGTTCAGGAAGAACTGCTTCTGGTGGCTTGATACTGGGTTGACATCAGATGTCTCTGCACTCGTTGACCTGTTGACTCGTTGATGTCGTTGTGACCATATGCCTATGTATCAATATCGCTCTCAGCAATACACCGTTCAATGCCTCGTGTCATAGGGTAGCAGCGAGGGCTGTGTCTGTAAGCCTTACAGTGTTTTTATACACAATGATTCCTAAAGCTTTATTTTTCTTGATATGGTTTTTTAAGTGGTGAAAACTTGCGTCAAATGGCATCTTAAGGTGAACAGTGCACCACGCCGCGGTATACCATACGTCATGAAAGACGCGGTATACCATACGACATGAAAGACGCGGTATACCATACGACATGAAAGACGCGGTTCGAGACGGAGAACACGGAGAGTCGTTACGTTGACTCGGCGCCACTTATTGAGTATGCTCGTTACGTTGAGTCGGCGCCACTTGTTGAGTATAGTCGTTACGTTGACTCGGCGCCACTTGTTGAGTATGCTCGTTACGTTGACTCGGCGCCACTTGTTGAGTATGCTCGTTACGTTGACTCGGCGCCACTTGTTGAGTATGCTCGTAACGTTGACTCGGCGCCACTTGTTGAGTATAGTCGTTACGTTGACTCGGCGCCACTTGTTGACTCGTTACGCTCGGCGCCACTTGTTGAGTATGCTCGTTACGTTGACTCGGCGCCACTTGTTGAGTATGCTCGTTACGTTGACTCGGCGCCACTTGTTGAGTATGCTCGTTACGTTGACTCGGCGCCACTTGTTGAGTATGCTCGTTACGTTGACTCGGCGCGCCACTTGTTGAGTATGTCGTTACGTTACACTTGTGAGTATGCTCGTTACGTGACTCGGCGCCACTTGTTGAATGTGTTCGTTACATTTGACTCAGTGCGCACTTGTTGAGTGTGTTCGTTACGTTGACTCGGCGCCACTTGTTGAGTGTGTTACTCGTTACGTTACGTTTGACTCGGCGCCACTTGTTGAGTATAGTCGTTACGTTGACTCGGCGCCACTTGTTGAGTATGCTCGTTACGTTTGACTTGGCGCCATTTGTTGAGTATGCTCGTTACGTTGACTCGGCGCCACTTGTTGAGTGTGTTCGTTACGTTGACTCGGCGCCACTTGTTGAGTATGCTCGTTACGTTGACTTGGCGCCACTTGTTGAGTATGGTCGTTTCGTTGACTTGGCGCCACTTGTTGAGTATGCTTGTTACGTTGACTCGGCGCCACTTGTTGAGTATGCTCGTTACGATGAGTCGGCGCCACTTGTTGAGTATGGTCGTTACGTTGAGTCGGCGCCACTTGTTGAGTATGCTCGTTACGTTGACTCGGCGCCACTTGTTGAGTATGCTCGTTACGTTGACTCGGCGCCACTTGTTGAGTATGCTCGTTACGTTGAGTCGGCGCCACTTGTTGAGTGTGTTCGTTACATTGACTCAGTGTCACTTGTTGAATGTGTTCGTTACATTGACTCAGTGCCACTTGTTGAGTGTGTTCGTTACGTTGACTCGGCGCCACTTGTTGAGTGTGCTCGTTACGTTGACTCGGCGCCACTTGTTGAGTATAGTCGTTACGTTGACTCGGCGCCACTTGTTGAGTATGCTTGTTACGTTGACTTGGCGCCACTTGTTGAGTATGCTCGTTACGTTGACTCGGCGCCACTTGTTGAGTGTGTTCGTTACGTTGACTCGGCGCCACTTGTTGAGTATGCTCGTTACGTTGACTTGGCGCCACTTGTTGAGTATGGTCGTTTCGTTGACTTGGCGCCACTTGTTGAGTATGCTTGTTACGTTGACTCGGCGCCACTTGTTGAGTATGCTCGTTACGATGAGTCGGCGCCACTTGTTGAGTATGGTCGTTACGTTGACTCTGCGCCACTTGTTGAGTATGCTCGTTACGTTGACTTGGCGCCACTTGTTGAGTATGCTCGTTACGTTGAGTCGGCGCCACTTGTTGAGTATGCTCGTTACGTTGACTCGGCGCCACTTGTTGAGTATGCTCGTTACGTTGACCATTCATTGGTCTTCATTCTCTGTGGGTTCAATAATCAACAGAAGAATCAAAGCATGACAATTAATTTGCAACGTCGCAAGGCGAAGTTAACTCCGCTTTGACGCGCGTTCATCAATGATAAAGTTGGTGATGTTCAGTTTGCGTCATTTGAGAGAAGAAAATAATCTTAATTGCAATTAATATATAATTCCAGAGAATAATGGCACCGCGGGTACAAAAATATTCGACCCGTTCGCAACACGTTTGTATCAAAGCCTAAAAGTAATTTCCAAGAAGCCCACAGTGATAAGTTATCTACGATGTGTTACATTTCCGGTGTTGAGATGGTACCTACATACTTCGTATATGTGAAAATATGAAAATGAAGGTAAATATAGATCATTACCGACGCTTTATTTCGATGTGATGTTTGAATATACAAAGCGCAAAATATACAGAGTGCAAAATCTCGGAAGAGCGTTCGGTTTTGAGAGCGGATACTCGGCTGAAAACCAAGTTTATATATCCCGGAATAGATCTATGCAGATGTTTAACCAAAATCAAATGAAAATCGTCTTCTCACCTCCTGCCTTTGATCGGGTCTCCCAATGACGACAAGTGAAGATATTTCCAGGAGAAGCCTCAGAAAATTACCTTGTATTAGTGCTTAGTCACTTTCAAACGTAGTCATACTCGACTTCGCTGGTCGCAGGGTTACTTGCAAAAGCGGGAACTGTGCGAAAGAGTGGAACCTTATGAAACCATACTCCTCCGGTTTTTTGCAGTCTGATTCTTCTACATTAAGTGGGCCACCGTGGGTCGATTGTCAGTCGCTGAGATGGTTGTATTTATTTAGGCGCGTGTGTAGTGGCATGCTGTTTATAGGTAAATGTCGAGAATTCATAACCCTGTGGTGCTATGCCCGAGTGTCATGAAAGACAGACCTAAGCTGACGCAGTAGAAAATATTCAAACCAAACGTCCTTTTCACTGTTTTTTGTTACTGTGAATGCTTAAAATACTGTTACAGTCATTATCACGAGGCTAAGTTCTAATTACTGACAAAATTTCATGTGCGTATATACAGCCGTTTCAGAGATATCAGCGAGTGTAATTTATATGTTCGTAACTGCAGTAGTTATGGAGGAGATAGTTACAGAAAATTGGGGAAAAAATCGACGAAAAATCGATCCCATAAGCCTCCATCACTGCGCATGCGCGTCAAACTGGATCGGTAGTGGAGTCCTAACTTGATCTATCATGAAAAAGGATATTCGAAAATGTGAACGTTAGATTGGGCTTATTTGACATATTGATATAGATTGCAGGTCAGGGCATGGCGCGGAACATATCTGGTGCTAATGGGCGGTGGGTACGCCCCGTTACACCCCCTGGCTACGAGCCTGATATTTCACATTTTAGATCTCAATCCCGTCTTTCTCTCAAGATGGCTGCTTCGCCTCATGCATCAGTAGCGCCATATGAGGACAAAAATTTTGTGAAGAGTATAACACCACTTTTCATAGCCAAATAAAATGATCGTTTAAGTGTCAGTTATCACATGGTCACGTGGGTGTTATTGGCAATACACCCAGACGCAGCCATCGTGCTATTTTCCTCAAGGCAACTCAACAGCCTTATTGTGGTGGGAACTTGATTGTCGCATGTAGGTGCCATCGTGACAAGTAGGCTATTGCATAATGAGATGGTTGATAGTAGGAAACACACCATGGCGCTCCGTCAGTGTGTTAACGCCGTCAGTGTGTTAACCTTCAGTGTGTCGCCGTCAGTGTGTTAACATCAGTGTGTCTCCTTCAGTGTGTCGCCGTCAGTGTGTTAACATCAGTGTGTCTCCTTCAGTGTGTTTCCATCAGTGTTTCTCTGTTAGTGTGTCTCCTTCAGTGTGTTTCCATCAGTGTTTCTCTGTCAGTGTGTCTCCATCAGTGTGTTTCCATCAGTGTTTCTCTGTCTGTGTGTCTCCTTCAGTGTGTTTCCATCAGTGTGTCTCCATCAGTGTTTCTCTGTCAGTGTGTCTCCGTCAGTGTGTTTCCATCAGTGTGTCTCCTTCAGTGTTTCTCCATCAGTGTTTCTCTGTCAGTGTGTCTCCGTCAGTGTGTTTCCATCAGTGTGTCTCCTTCAGTGTGTCTCCATCAGTGTTTCTCTGTCAGTGTGTCTCCGTCAGTGTGTTTCCATCAGTGTGTCTCCTTCAGTGTGTCTCCGTCCATGTGTCTAGATCAGTGTGTCTCCGTCAGTGTGTTTCCATCAGTGTGTCTCCTTCAGTGTGTCTCCATCAGTGTGTCTCCTTCAGTGTGTCTCCATCAGTGTTTCTCTGTCAGTGTGTTTCCGTCAGTGTGTCTCCTTCAGTGTGTCTCCGTCAGTGAGTTTCCATCAGTGTGTCTCCATTAGTGTGTCTCCTTCAGTGTGTCTCAATCAGTGTGTCTCCTTCAGTGTATCTCCTTCAGTGTGTCTCTGTCAGTGAGTTTCCATCACGTGTGTCTCCTTCAGTGTGTTTCCATCAGTGTATCTCCGTCAGTGTGTCTCCGTCAGTGTGTCTCTGTCAATGTCTCCATCGGTATGTTTCCATTAATGTGTCACTATGTGTGTGCTTCCATTAGTGCGACCCCGTCAGTATGTCTCCGTCAGTGTGTCTCCTCCGTCATGTGCTTCCATTAGTGCGACTCCGTCAGTATGTCTCCGTCAGTGTGTCTCCGCATATCGCTCGTGTGATCATGATTCCTGAGCGACGACACAGGTACACTTTCCCATGATGTTGAATAGTGTTATTATATAGTCATTTGAAAGTATCAAGGTCGGCCATGAATCAGATTACAACATCACTGGCACAGGAGGTAATCACTCCAAGCAGGTTGCTCAAACAACTAGACTAGTCTTCAGTTCTTCGGTCAGTCGTAGTTCACAGTCGCTTGGTGCGTGTAGGCATTAAAGCTATATACATTCTTTTATCGAATCATGTGCCTCAATGTAATTCAAAAACTCAAGAAAACATAAGTTCTGTTGTGGGGATTAAGGTAATATGTTATTTCAGTGGTTAGCGTTGCTTAAGTATTTAATTATACCAAATATTTGCCGCTTTGAGACACATTGGTCTTTTTGTTATTTCATATTTATTATTTAATTTATTTCTAGACTGCTACTTTGACTCCTGATTCAGTTTTATTCAGGAGTTAGTTTTTGTCATGTTTCTGCACTCGAGTTAGTCGTATCCTAGTTCGGGCAACCCGCGGTGCTGTCTGACTTTGTTCAACTTTGGCGCCCGTGCTTCAAATGGTTTGATGGGATAATAACCGTGACTTACTGACAAAGTCACATAGCAAGCTTAATGCTTGACAAGCACTTTTGAGAAAGCCCCCTCAATACAACACTCGCAATATCTATCGCCTTCATTGGCGAGCCACGTTAGATCTATGAGGGTTACGGCAATGGTAATATTGAGGTTTTACGTTACTTTCAACAGTGAGGTGATGAAGGTGATGCTTGGGCAGCTCCCCTTCAGGGGCAGCGTTGCCCAGATAGGGCTGCAACACCCATACCATTGGGACGAAGGTCCAGCACGAGTCCGGGTCGGGGGCATCCCTGTTCAGAGATGGGACCGCCATTTGACGTGATCGCTCGAGTCACCTTGAGATCGAACACACAACATGTGGGTCGAAAGTCGACGCAGTTTACCACTACGCCACGGAAACAGAATAGATAGATCTGTGAGGTACATAGATCAACCAGAGACTCGCGTGCAAATTATATGATGTAGTCTCGCTGGTGACACAGTAAAGTTAAGTGTGAGAAAAACAATGAATGCCGTTGAGTCCATCAATCTCTTTATAGCACTATCAGTCGGCCCAGAAGGTGTATGATAAAGCGAATGGTCCCATACAGTATAGTGCACTGTCTTGTTGGAGAAGGGAAGTTCTATTCAATATGATGAGTAATACGCAGTGAACTTCATATAATTGGTATATTTAGTGGTGTGCCTATTTAGCTCAAATTCTGGACATTGGCTTATGGATCAAAGCCAGTCACGCTTGCGACTGAAAAAAAGATTCAACAATCTAACTAGTCGAATACACCGTGTTGTTTATTCAGTCAGATCCTTACCTGATTACAGTAGTGACTACAACACTGGTATATCGAGGCAACGGACAATTGGTAATTGATTTTGTGTGATTTGTTCCTATCGTCATATGTTTATAAGTTGACTGCGGGAACAACAGGCTGGCTTTCGGGAGTTCGTCTGAATTCGAATTCGGCAATCGTGCGAAGAGGATATGGCCTGGTGGTTGTGTTGTTATATTGAGGGCAAGCCATGTCGACTGGTAGGTTTTGATATACAGCCTCGGCTGCTTGGACGGTGCCAAGAAATGTATCTGCATTTCAAACTGGCCTAGCGACCAACACAAGTGGTTTTTACTTGGTTGTAAAGGCAGCTTGGTTCGATAGAGCTTTTATCAACTCAATACTGCAACATAGTCAGATTTATTATAGTTTCCAGCGTTGATAGTAAATGTCTTCTTATTTAAAAACTTGTGGTCCCATAGCATTACTGTCTAAATGTTACATGGTTGTCCAGCAAGACTGTGTATTGACTGGTGGCCTGGGCAAAAAGCTCGTTTGATTTATAGATGCCTTGACAATCGATATCAAGATGAAGAACAATACATACACAGTGTCATACAATACATACACAGTGTCATACAATACATACACAGTGTCATACAATACATACACAGTGTCATACAATACATACACAGTGTCATACAATAAGTTCGGTTGCAAAATTTCTGAAAACATATCTCCTTGAAAAACACATCGAGTTGCTTTTTTCACAACGCTCATTGAAACTGTCTGGAACTATCCCAGCTTGTACATTGTTCCATGGCGCCACAGCTTGATGGGTGTAGCTGTTGTCCTCAATTCTATCCCGGGCCTATGTTTTACTTAGGTGCACACAAGCAAATGGATACCGTATATTATCACAATTTTCGTTTTTCTGACCTTTATGCAGTGCCTAACATTTTGGTTAGGTTAATAAGCAGCAGTCTAATGCGTTATCTGAGTTTTTTTAAAGTTATGATCCTAGTTTTTGGTTCTCATTCTGAGGTAAAGTTTGATGTCATCTGCAAAGTGTTCTACCATTTATCTCAACAGAACCATCTAGACCATTAACGCAGAATAAGAGGCGAACGGGCCCCAGGACCGATCCTTGAGCATTTGAGGACCATCGCCAACAACACCTGGCTGATTCTACATCATAGATCACAAATCCCTGTCTCGTTTAACTGAGCCATTCATTTATCCATGCCACTGCTTTACAACTGATAATGTAAGTTTGCTAAACAATCGTTGATGGGGCACTATCGAACACTTTTGAAAGTCCAAATGATTTTACATATACAGGGATCCCCTGTGTCTCACGTTTTCAGTGACATCTTCCAGGAATTCAAAAAGATTGGTATGGTAGGTTTGTATGCACAGTAAACCATGTTGAGATTTATTCAGTATATGATGTTTGAAAATTTGTTCCGTCATTTTCCCATAACAAGTGTTTCCGGTATTTTGCTTATTACGGATGTGCTGACGTTTCTATGGCTATTTCCTTCAGGTCCTTGTTCGGGTTCAAAGCAGTTAACAATTTTCGGACCTCGTCCTGACTTATTGTTTAATTCTTACTCATAACTGCAATTGAATAATCTAACTACCTAGATAGTCTTACTTCCTCGACAGTGAATACAGTAACTGGTAAGAAATTCTGTACGTTCTTTGTCTTCTGAAATTACCCTATTGACATAATCCGTAAGAGGACCAATGGTTTCATGGGTGTTCAGTTATGACCGTGCGAACCTGTATAATGTTTGTGGGTTTGTTTGATGTGATTTACTATGTTGACCTCAAATGGGTTTTTTCCCGGCTTTCTAATTTCTGGTTTACTAATAGCTGTTTTTCATTTTAATAATATCCATTCTTCAAACCATAAACCGAGTTCAAGGCTTGGTAAGTGACCATGAATCAACCATGGAAACACGATTCAACTTATTGAACCTGTCTGGCATCTAATATGTAACTATCCTTGTGTCACAAAAATGAATTGCAAACCTATTTTTTGGGTCATTTTTTCATTTTTCTTGGGTACCGTTATCAGCATTTGTGATGTAACCGATACATCATTCTCATATGGACTCCACCTGTATCTGACCTAAGATGGGCTCATCTTGTTTTCTGAACCCAGATGGGCTCCTCTTGTTGTCTGACCCCAGATGGGCTTCTCTTGTTGTCTGACCCCAGATCGGCTCTCTTGTAGTCTGACCCCAGATGGGCTCCTCTTGTTGTCTGACCCCAGATGGGCTTCTCTTATAGTCTGACCCCAGATGGGCTCCTCTTGTAGTCTGACCCCAGATGGGCTTCTCTTGTTGTCTGACCCCAGATGGGCTTCTCTTGTAGTCTGACCCCAGATGGGCTCCTCTTGTTATCTGACCTAAGATGGGCTCCTCTTGTTGTCTCACCCCAGATGGGCTTCTCTTGTAGTCTGACCCCAGATGGCTTCTCTTGTTGTCTGACCCCAGATGGGCTTCTCTTGTTGTCTGACCCCAGATGGGCTTCTCTTGTTGTCTGACCCCAGATGGGCTGGACCCCAGATGGGCTCCTCTTGTTGTCTGACCCCAGATCTGTTGCCTAAGATGGGCTCCTTGTGTTGTCTGACCCCAGATGGTTGTCTCTTGTTGTCTGACCCCAGATGGGCTCCTCTTGTTTGTCTGACCCCAGATGGGCTTCTCTTGTTGTCTGACCCCAGATGGGCTTCTCTTGTTGTCTGACCCCAGATGGGCTTCCTCTTGTTGTCTGACCCCAGATGGGCTTCTCTTGTATCTGACCCCAGATGGGCTCCTCTTGTTGTCTGACCCCAGATGGGCTCCTCTTGTTGTCTGACCCAGATGGGCTCTCTTGTTGTCTGACCCCAGATGGGCTTCTCTTGTTGTCTGACCCCAGATGGGCTTCTCTTGTTGTCTGACCCCAGATGGGCTTCTCTTGTTGTGGGGGCTCCTCTTTGTTGTCTGACCCCAGGGCTCCTCTTGTTGTCTGACCCCTAGATGGGCTCTTCTCTTGTTGTCTGACCCCAGATGGGCTTCTCTTGTAGTCTGACCCCAGATGGGCTTCTCTTGTTATCTGACCCCAGATGGGCTCCTCTTGTTGTCTGACCTAAGATGGGCTCCTCTTGTTGTCTGGTCCCAGATGGGCTTCTCTTGTTGTCTGACCTAAGATGGGCTCCTCTTGTTGTCTGACCCAAGATGGGCTCCTCTTGTTGTCTGACCCCAGATGGGCTTCTCTTGTTGTCTGACCCCAGATGGGCTTCTCTTGTTGTCTGACCCCAGATGGGCTCCTCTTGTTGTCTGACCTAAGATGGGCTCCTCTTGTTGTCTGACCCTGGGCTCCTCTTGTTATCTGACCCCAGATGGGCTTCTCTTGTTATCTGACCCCAGATGGGCTCCTCTTGTTGTCTGACCCCAGATGGGCTCCTCTTGTTGTCTGACCCCAGATGGGCTCCTCTTGTTGTCTGACCCCAGATGGGCTTCTCTTGTTGTCTGACCCCAGATGGGCTCCTCTTGTTGTCTGACCCCAGATGGGCTCCTCTTGTTGTCTGACCCCAGATGGGCTTCTCTTGTAGTCTGACCCCAGATTGGCTTCTCTTGTTGTCTGACCCCAGATGGGCTCCTCCTGTTTATCTGTTGGGCTCCTCTTGTTGTCTGACCCCCAGATGGGCTCCTCTTGTTGTCTGACCCCAGATGGGCTCCTCTTGTTATCTGACCCCCAGATGGGCTCCTCTTGTTGTCTGACCCCAGATGGGCTCCTCTTGTTGTCTCTGACTGATGGGCTCCTTGTTGTCTGACCCCAGATGGGCTCCTCTTGTTGTCTGACCCTGACCTTGTTGACCCCAGATGGGCTCCTCTTGTTATCTGACCCCCAGATGGGCTCTCTGTTGTCTGACCTGACCCTCCTCTTGTTGTCTGACCCCAGATGGGCTCCTCTTGTTATCTGACCCCAGATGGGCTCCTCTTGTTGTCTGACCCCAGATGGGCTCCTCTTGTTGTCTGACCCCAGATGGGCTCCTCTTGTTGTCTGACCTAAGATGGGCTCCTCTTGTTGTCTGACCCCAGATGGGCTCCTGTTGTTATCTGACCCCAGATGGGCTTCTCTTGTTGTCTGACCCCAGATGGGCTCCTCTTGTTGTCTGACCCCACATGGGTTCCTCTTGTTGTCTGACCTCAGATGGACTCCTCTTATTGTCTGACCCCAAATGGACTTTTTGTCGGACTCCTCTTGTTGTCTGACATCAGATGGGTTCCTCTTGTTGTCTGACCTTATATGGACTCCTCTTGTTGTCTGACCTCAGATGGGCTCCTCTTGTTGTCTGACCCCTGATAGGTTGTCTGATCTCCAAAACTGACAGATGACACATCATGTCAGACTAATTGTGAAATTTACACCCTAAAAATTGGGCGTAACTCGGATAACTGGCTCCTTATTTACCTATCAGCTTCATCTTAGGTTTGTAAGAATTCTTGAATATCCATGCACCATTCAATAGTTGGGGGTACCGGAGAAATGACATCATCTGGGCAATCAGTCGTGTCAACTCTGTTCAGACCAACCTGACGCAACTCCAGCGCATTGGTAGCATGAGCTGTTGTATTGTTGGCGTCATGCTGATGCAACAAATAATGTTGTCATAATGCTTCTGTAAGCGGTTGTGGAGCTTGGTCGATCACTCAACAGGTACACAGTCTGTTTTCCTTATCCTCCCGGTTTTTCGATAGCTGATAAATAATAATAATACCAACAATAATAATAACAATGATAATAATGATTATGATTGTGAGGATAATTTAAAATAATGATATATGCATGAGACATGCGCAAACCGACTTGCGTGCCTGTGGATAGCAAAAGCTCTTTAGTGTGATGAACGTTATGACGTTATATCATATTGCATAATTTCCCATCACCGTTATGTATTTGGTGTCACTGCTTGACATCTTTTCTGATGAAGATGGGCACGTCATGCTTATATGATGGATATTGACGACTTAATGATGAATCTTGTGCCATCTTAATCAGGATGTGGTACGTTATGATTTCAGTCAATCACAGAACTGAACTATATTGTGCTTGAACGCATCGTCTAAACAGAGTGGCGATGCAATGAACGTCCACAATGGGGGATTGTTATTGTACAAGATACACACATTCTTAGCATGAGACCAGCCCGACTCTCCGAATTGTTGGGCCTCATCTGCACACGGAGCGACGTCGCATCACGTGGTTTCATCATTGTCAGCATTGGCAAAAAATATACCTCAAGATAGACAAGCGTGACGAAACTGCAGCCATCCGATTTACGATTTGGTTCAGAGCTAGGTCTTATCCTTTACCTTTGTCCCAAAAAATGGGGCTTCGCAACCCGGTATTCATAACGTGTAGGCGTTGAGAGGACGATTGCTCTGTAGGCGCGATGCCTCAACATCTCAACCACCGTCGAGCTATTAAAAGTGCTTCATTTTCGCTGGTACTCTCATTTCCTCCTCAAGATTTTTATGGCTCTTGAAACGCAGAACTTCCGAGAAGGCCTGCTTCCGTTGACCGCAACCGCCGGTGAAGTCGCTTACGTTCCAGGTAGATGCGTCATAACGTTCACCGAGGAAAACTATTCCCTCCCAAGCGTTGGGGAGATAGGCACCCTCAATTTCTCAAGGGAGTGTCAATGATAATATTTAATTGATATCAAATGAAAATAGAATATTTCGATCAATTTAAGTCACTAACTAAGTGATTAGCATTAATCTTAGCAACGAATGCGAGTATGTTACAATGAGTGAATAGGGCTAGTCTTGAGACATCACATGTTCATTCATCAGGGATGTGTTTTTAAAGCGTGCCCTCTCCTTCAACACATTTTTGGTACATATCGTAGTCAAGAGGGAGATTTGTTGATATAGGACTTCTAGCAGTTTCCTTTCGCCGGGGAGAGCGCTTCATCGTCAGGCTTTGTGTCTTGTTGCAAGTCGTGACTGACCGGACCCACAGCTTCTCTGGTCCGGAGTCGCCCGCAACACGCCGTGAAACAAGAACGCGCCACGTATATTACACACGTACATGTGCAGGAATGCACTTGTCTTTCTATGAAGTGTGCTTTCTTCTTTTCTACTATTTTAGTAACAAAACACCAGGCATTGTCATGCCGTCATGCGTGACTACGGTGCAACAAACGACGTCTCAGCTGTGAATGAACAGTGAAAATAGACACAAGAATAACAATGAATGGCAATCACTATACACCAGGGATTTTTGCTTCGCGTCGATGTCTTGGCAGAGTATAAATCATAGCGGTGTGTGTGCATGTATGTGCGTGTGTGTCTGGCCGTAATAACACGGAGCTGTGACAAGCTGGCCTTTGTCGAGTGCGTATCCATCATGTCTACGATAGCGCTGGCTGCCACACCATGTATGAATATATGGCATCGTGAGAACCTAACGCCTACTGTCGCCGCCCCCCACCCCCACCCCCACCCCCACCCCTACCCATTCGTCCTAATCACATTCTCTGATGAAAGATAGTACCTAATTAATTCGTGTTTTTATTAGGCCTGCCCATTTAGCACCTAACTAATGGCTGTTATGTAAGCGTAGTTTTTGGGTCCAACGTATAAGATGATGGAGTCTTTCGTCGCAATGCTCTGTTGCGCTGTACGAAAGTACTTTCAATTGGCAGGGATCTTCATAGCAGCTTTATTCACACACAAGCCACAGAAGCTATTACTATAAAAACAATTCGACTACCTGGGCAAAGTGGAGTGCACGCACTTGATCAACTTAATTAAGAATTCAACCATGGTGGTTTATTTCACCGCTTCTCAAATCAATGAATAGTATCCCAGGAAAGGCAACCGAGGTGACCTCTTCTAGCGGATACCAAACCAAAACAACAGACACCCCGATCAACAGATCATTGCATTTGGATTGGGGAGAGTTGAATACATCGCCACGGTATGTGAAACGGGTAGGGCTACAGGGAGACCACAAGTTCTGGCTGCAGTTCATTAACCCAGTTGTGGACGGTGTATAGGGGCCCCCCGTCCTGGCGTGGCGAGCATCACTTGCGGTCGACAGCCTGTGACGGTCTGTTAGGACGGGATAGGGGCAGAACTTATATAGGCCTGTCGAACCGTGGCGTCTTGACAAGGCGAAGAAGAGTTGATACCAATCAGATCTTTGAAGAAATGAAAGCACGCTGACAATTATTGCTCCTAGTATTTTTGAGATAACCGAGCACTCTACGCACAGCGTAACTCTACCGCAACGCAAGATTTATACGGCCATACAGGCCGCACAATTACACTGTATACCACAATCAACTAGAGGTTGTTTTTTTTTTATCTATCTCGCGTACCGTATCGTCAGCTCAGACAAGCGTTGCAGCTCAGGAAGCCGCCGTGGTAGCGTCATGTCTCTCTGATCCCCAGCCAACCAGTGATCACAGAAAACCTAACCGCCCTCGAGACATACTACCCAACCTCATCCCGCCTTGAGGCATAACAGGGGGTTTCTTGAAAAAGTATATTTACATAAGATCACAATAACAGATACGTTTAATATCCCTTTATACCAAGTTTCGTCCGTGACATAAGGTTTGCACTAAGTTGACTTGCATTTCTTCTACGTCACCATACTCAGTGGATGACCGCCTCCATAGATCCCGCATCAGTTGGCGACTTTCAGTTTCAAATTCATCCCAGGTAGTGTTCGCATAGGTTTTATCACCACGTTAGCCAATAAACCATTCTCCTTTATAATTACGACCCATTGCGCTAGTCTGTTTGTCCAGGTTAGGTTCTTTTTATAGGCTTGGCATATCTATGCCCTTCGACCCCGGCCTTACCATAATAACTTTTAAATTCTCTTGCCTGCTTTTCCACAATATGAATAGTCCACTTGGAGACTCCATTGGACAATTCCGGTGACCCTTCGGCGACCTTAGTACAATTGGTGGATACCTATCTTGGGGCATGTTTGTCCATCGCTTGTGTGGCGGTGTGTTTGCTCTACTCCATCTTTTAAGCCGTATACTTACCATTCATGGTGTCATCCACCTCCCTGACAGCTCCACAGTTCCCTCTTCGTTCTACGCAAGCGTTTACACGTCCAGCTTTCGTGTGTCTTGGATATTTATTTTGATTTCCATTCAATTTTATATGATTGCATGTAATTATCCTTCAATTATCGATTCTCAGCACATATTGCGATTGATCTGAAAGTTTACACCTGTGCCACCGAGCTGTCCTTAGTCTCTCCCTCACCCCCTGCTGACTCGTTACCTCTATTATTCTCGCTCAGACTGGACCACCGCCTCCACCTCTCTCTACCGCCACCATTGCCGGCTGCCTCTCACCTCCACCCCTGGCCACCTCACATCATGTTGAAGGTGACACTTTACACGGACAACATGTAGTGAGGTCATGCACCCTCCCCGAGCCCACAACATCAAGCAGTCGAGCCGCCCCATACAACGCACGCAACCCTATACCGCTCCGCTGCCTTTAAAGGATTATAGTGACTGATGTATGCAGATAAAACTCCTATCTCTGTATTAAGCTGCAGACCGATATTGAGCTGACAAAAGCCGAGCGCAAGATTGGTGGCTCGATTGACAGGAGTAGTTTGGCGTTGATATGACAATGAGACGACATAGACTGAGGGTGATTAAGTGGTGTGCAGCTGAGGTTCTTGTTAAAGGTCTTCTTGCTGTGGTATTGCACGGCGGGAGCGGGGCGTGGGGTCGCCGGGCCTAGAGCACCAGGCAAAGGCAGCTTGGAAGCGACTGGGTATTGCCATGCGTCAGTAGTGGTAGGCTGGCCAGGTTTCAGTCTCTCTCACGCGTTGCTCGGTCCCCCAGCTGACTGCAAGCTTCCACCACAGAGAGAGAGAGCTTGCCAAAGGCTACACTTACAGATCTAACCTATTTCACAAGCTTTGACGGCGCTTATGAAAGCGCTCTATAACCATGCTAGTGACGGCGTCGACGACCTGCGCTGTATGGAGCCCGAGGTTAATTAGAGCAGTGGGCAAAGCGATTAAGGAAGCAGCCACCTGGTGTCAATGACAATTAGCAGGTAAGAACAAATAACAACAAAGGACGTTTTAGGCACGAGGTAATTGCTGACCTCCACTTGCACTGCACTTTTGACTGCAAATTGCAGAGTGCCTTGGGCACCACAACTCCAACTGTACCTTCCTCAACCCGGAGGCATCTAAAAAAATGCGAGGTCCGGCAAGGGCAGGGCGACCATCTGGACCTTCGACTGATGATGACCTCAGAGGCGATCACAACGTGTGCCTCATTGCGCGCCCTCATTGCCACACCGGATGCTGGCATCAGCGGGATTACTTAATGCTGATTCGACCTGTCTCAGCGACTCTTCATACGAGTCAGCATCACTGAGACGCAGCTCCTTCCTTACTTTCTATGTCTTCACCTATGGATATATGACTCTCCGACTGGGATAGGTGCCGGACTAGAATTCGGATTTATTGCAAGAGAAAATTTGACACTTTGAAGTGCATTGTTTTATTTGGTGAAGAAACACGGGAAATAGTCGAGCTTTATAATAAGGCCATCAGGGCTGCTGATGCGACAGATATTGTATACCCTTTAAGAGAGCCGATTGCAAAGGTTAGCCACTTGAAGTGTGCACGAGCGAGATCCGCCCTCAATGTGTTGCCAGCCGCAGCCACTGCAAGCGCCCACATGTATCTGTGGTGGTTTCTGTGCACAGTGCTTCTGGCACGATCTGCAGGTCAGTCGATTACATTCAACTCGTGTTCATAATATATATCCACTAGCCCAGGCCTTGTCATCATCTATTGAAGTGTTAATATGCTGCCCTCGTGTCTCTGTTTCGATGGCTATCTGTGTCTATCCCTGTGGGATGTCATACGCCAGTGTCGATTGGGTATAGCTTAAGTGCTAACGTTCTACGTGGTCATTTATTGTGACGTCACTAACGCCTGGCGGTGACGTCCCTTAGACGTCTAGTCGTTTACGTTGTTTTGTTAGTGTTGTATTAACGTGCATGTTTTACATGACTTCATCCTAACAGGTGCTACTGAGACCACCCCCCCCCCCCCCCCACACACACACACACACACACACCCACACCCACACCCACCCCATTGCGACCCATCATTCCCTCACTAACAGCTCTGGAATTAGCGCAGTTGACATTGACTTGTACACCTCATAGCATGGGGCGTGACATCCTAAAACGTGTTTTTTTGTTTCCCTTGAAAATCCGGAACCCTTGCCTGAAGTCGTGTCAATGGCTCGGCTTGTTTTCAACAGCTCTGCATGTATGTGCTATTGTAATGGCATACGCCTCATGGACCACCCCTATGTCCGCATCCTCCCGGCCAATAAGGTATTGGCATACTGGTGCTGGCAGTACCAGCCGCCTTCTGACATTTCAACCCACCCTAGCACCCTATATATACTCCAGCACTCAGCGCTACTATAGACGCGGGTGTCTAGACAATTTGTATAAGTTGCCTATCCACATTGACCTCCGTATAATTATGGCGGCAGTGAGCTGGTCTCCAACTCGATGCGGGTTGATGATGTAACCGCTTAGCAACAGAGGTGATAAAACGCTCTGCGCCCGCTTGTACCAGTAAAACAGACCTCCGGCCAGCAGGGTGCGACATGGTCCATAGGCGGTCCTGCCAAGTCAGCGGCTGTTTTTTCGCATGAAGTTTTGGGTTGCAGAACTCGATTGTACACTTGTCAGGTGAAGACAGACAAAGCCAGTGTTTGACGTCATCTATCTATTGTTTTACGCCGACACGGAAAGTATTAGCCGAACACTGGGCTATTTTATACACAAACGGACATTTGTTATCGACCAGCATTTTCACGTCGGCAATTAATTGTCCAGGTCTCACATTTTTCATTACCTGGAGCCAAAATATTTACTGATACACTCTTGTGTATAAGAGAAGAGGGTGCAGTGAGTTGGGGGGGGGGGGGGGGGTATTGCATATTCACCTCACGGCTCAGATGCCCTCACTGTGCATCACATGCTGTATTGGAACAAGCCGAACTGAAAATAACGAAACAAACTGCGGGCCAGTGCGAAAATACATTCTGTGGGTGACCGTCACGTGACATTGCGTGCGTCTTCTGCGCTGTTGCTCTACGAAATGTTTTCCCTTTTCGTACATAATTTTAACAATGAATCTCATTAAATGTCATAAACTTGGTGCAATTCTAGAAGGGTCCATTTTTAGCCCTGTGTCTATTATGGCGCCTAGCAGTGAATTAGTGTTGGCACTGTGACCATATGAAAAGCACCGATACAGTCGGTGGCGGTCAATGGGCCTATGCTATAGTACAATGCACCACCACCTTCTCTACTTTCCCGCGTCTTTTGTACCGTTATAGTAATTTTAAAACCATTCAGTATGCACTAGATCAACCCTCAGAAAAGGGGCTATGCTGTGGATCGGCCCTTTTTGAAGGTTGTTCCATTTAGTGGCGCATGCGCGCGCCAATATTCGTGAAATGAGACGATCAGCCTCACCGGTTGATTTGAAGCGTCGCGTTGCGCGCTTTGCCGGTGGGCGATCAAACAACGCCGTATACGTGCGTGCACATGAGCCGACTTCCGCGCACGGCCGCATTTATGTCCATTTGCCTCCATGTTGACCCGCATTCGCATTACGAGTTTGTCTACTGCGAAGCTTTTGGTAAAGGTATGCCACAGTATTCATGACGATGGCGGATAATTGGAGATGTAAAGGCGAATCTAAATTAGTGACTTGTTACATATGAATATGATTGATTGCTGAATGGGCAATCCAATGGGAGAGAAATGCCATCGACGGAGTCATTTCTGCAAGCTGAGGACAGTACCAGTATGTATAAACAAAACGTGCGGAAACTGAACAAACAGCGAGTCGTTACCGATGTTCATTTGCTTCAACATCAGTCATCGAGCGCAGCGAGAAGGTACTGAGTTCCGTTAGTCCAACATCATTGGCCGTAGCGAGGAGGTACTGAGTTCCGTTAGTCCAACATCATTGGCCGTAGCGAGGAGGTACTGAGTTCCGTTAGTCCAACATCATTGGCCGTAGCGAGGAGGTACTGAGTACCATTGGTCCAACATTATTGGCCGTAGCGAGGAGGTACTGAGTTACATTGGCCGTAGCGAGGAGGTACTGAGTACCATTGGTCCAACATTATTGGCCGTAGCGAGGAGGTACTGAGTTACATTGGTCCAACATCTGTGGACATAACGAGGAGGTACTGAGTTTCATTGGCCGTAGCGAGGAGGTACTGAGTACCATTGGTCCAACATTATTGGCCGTAGCGAGGAGGTACTGAGTTACATTGGTCCAACATCTGTGGACATAACGAGGAGTTACTGAGTTTCATTGGCCGTAGCGAGGAGGTACTGAGTTCCGTTGGTCCAACATCAATGGCCGTAGAGAGGAGGTACTGAGTTTCATTGGTCCAACATTATTGGCCGTAGCGAGGAGGTACTGAGTTTCATTGGTCCAACATCTGTGGCCATAACGAGGAGGTACTGAGTTTCATTGGTCCAAAATTATTGACCATAGCGAGGAGGTACTGAGTTTCATTGGTCCAACATCATTGGCCGAGTTTCATTGGTCCATTCCCCTGTGGGTCCAGGGGTAGAACAGGCCCACTGTATCCTCCTGTACGTCGTAAGAGGCGACAAATAGGGGGCAACCTGTTGGCCGTGGGTTGCGACTCGTGTCGCTGAACAATAGGATTCTGGTGGTTGAGTGGAGCAGTGCTTTTTAGGGTTATGTATGAAAACACTACTCTGGCCCGGATTTCGCCTACAAGACAGGCTGGAATGGCCTGGTCCAGTCAATCTGCTGGTATCGTTTCCATCTCCATTTTCATTATTCCTGGAAGGCGGCAGCTTAATCAGGTCAATCTTATCCGTTAATCTTTCTTGGCACCATATAACACATGAATGTTGATGTGCCGTTACACCCTATCCTTACCTTACCTTCATTGGTCCAACATCCGTGGACATAGCGAGGAGGTACTGAGTTTCATTGGTCCAACATCCGTGGACATAGCGAGGAGGTACTGAGTTTCATTGGTCCAACATCCGTGGACATAGCGGAGGTACTGAGGGTACTGACATAGCGAGGAGGTACTGAGTTTCATTGGTCCAACATCCGTGGACATAGCGAGGAGGTGGTGAGATTCATTGGTCCAACATCCGTGGACATAGCGAGGAGGTACTGAGTTTCATTGGTCCAACATCCGTGGACATAGCGAGGAGGTGGTGAGATTCATTGGTCCAACATCCGTGGACATAGCGAGGAGGTACTGAGTTTCATTGGTCCAACATCCGTGGACATAGCGAGGAGGTACTGAGTTTCATTGGTCCAACATCCGTGGACATAGCGAGGAGGTGGTGAGATTCATTGGTCCAACATCCGTGGACATAGCGAGGAGGTGGTGAGATTCATTGGTCCAACATCCGTGGACATAGCGAGGAGGTGGTGAGGTGGTGAGTTTCATTGGTCCAACATCCGTGGACATAGCGAGGAGGTGGTGAGTTTCATTGGTCCAACATCCGTGGACATAGCGAGGAGGTGGTACTGAGTTTCATTGGTCCAACATCCGTGGACATAGCGAGGAGGTGGTGAGATTCATTGGTCCAACATCCGTGGACATAGCGAGGAGGTGGTGAGTTTCATTGGTCCAACATCCGTGGACATAGCGAGGAGGTACTGAGTTTCATTGGTCCAACACATCCGTGGACATAGCGAGGAGGTGGTGACTGATTTCATTGGTCCAACATCCGTGGACATAGCGAGGAGGTGGTGAGTTTCATTGGTCCAACATCCGTGGACATAGCGAGGAGGTGGTGAGATTCATTGGTCCAACATCCGTGGACATAGCGAGGAGGTGGTGAGTTTCATTGGTCCAACATCCGTGGACATAGCGAGGAGGTGGTGAGATTCATTGGTCCAACAGCATGGGTCATTTCAAGTGCAATCGAACAAGTGCGCTTGATTGTTGTGTTGGAAATTAGAAAGAATCCAGACAGATTATGTTTCCAGCCCCTAGTCAAGAGAAGCATTGTTGATTCACGGGAACGAGGCTTGACATCTCGCCCCCTTAATCAGGGTAATAGATAGCATGCGTCCCAAGATGCATTCCACGGAGATGAGTAGAAACACTCGCCCTAATGTGTTTGCTCCCCCAAGGAAGCCATTTAAATTAGAAAGACAGATTATGTTTAGCCCCTAGTCAAGAGAAGCATGGATTCACGTCGCTCATCTCGCCATTAATCACAAACGATAGCATGCGTCCCAAGATGCATTCCACGGGAGATGTGTTTGCTCCCCCGGAAGCCATTTACAGCAAAGCAGACATCAAAAAGAGTGGACATGAGCTGGGTGCGGGGTGTGGTATTGTGCGTTAACAGGCGTTTTTATGGCAAATGTCTATAGATGCACCAATTTGATACGGAAGGTGCAATTACAACTTGTGATTTCCAAACACTCCTCCACAAACCGCACGTTTCACATACACTGAGGCTTCGAAAGCGAGCAATTTCCAGGAACTATATTTGATAGCATTGTTGAGAAGTTTGGGTCGTTTGATGGTGGAAACTTGAACTGAGCGGTGCCACCCGGAGACGTCTGCCTCTCTTATCCACATATGTGTTGACATCTTTTGTGCGGACTGAATACCTTTCAGGTTGGGGCGTGGGGTAAATTGGCGGCTTGAGGAAGGTAAGGTGTGAGTGAGGCGTGGGTTGGGTGTTTTAGAGGGTCTCTGAAAGGATATATCTTTGATAAAAGGCGATTTAGTTAATGAGCAAGAATTCGATCGCTTCAAAGGAAAGACGAATGTGCCGCCCTGTGAGCACAAACAAGCTATTGGTAACTGGATGTTTGGGGGGGGGGGGGGGGGGGGTGAGTGCGGGGAGAGGTAGGTGAAAGAATCTGAGAGATGTGTGGGAGGGAGAGCAGTCAGAGATTAGACGGCGGAGGGTTACATGTTACTATATAAGAAGACTGTCGGGTAAATCTTGGACGAGGAGGTAGGCAGGGAGGGAATGTACTCTGGCACATGTGTCATGTGTGTAGATGACAGAGGCATGTCTCAACAAGCCTACATGTTGAGATGATAAGGCACAGGTCGGTGAGAAGTCACGCTATCCCACCCCACACGGCCATCGTATGCTGTAAATAGTGGACGTGATTTAAAAGGTGGCGGCTGTGTTTTTACATTGTAATCCTCAGCTCAGTGGGAGGTATATTGAAGGTGGTGTTAGATCTTACTCGGAGAATTATTTCCATGGCAACAGCTTGTTGATCACAGATGCCAACGAATACTAAAGTATAAGGCTGTCTGACCTTCTACAGGTTCAGACGGACGCTCGCCTAGTCCCACGCCTCTGGTATAGCGGCCTGTTTCTCTTTCAACACCCCACTTACAGCGGCCTGTTTCTCTTTCAACACCCCACTTACACCCACAGCCACCCTTACATCATACTATACATAGGTGAAAGAATCTGGAGATGTGTGGGAGGGCGAGCCGTAAGCAGATTGACGGCGGAGGGTTACATGTTATATATAAGAAGACTGTTATTCTTGGACGACAATGTTCTGGCACATGTATAACAAGCCTACATGTTGAGATGATAAGGCACAGGTCGGGTGAGAAGTCAATTTGTGTTTTTACATTGTAATCCTCAGCTCAGTGGGAGGTATATGAAGAATTATTTCCATGGCAACAGCTTGTTGATCAGATGCGGCAGACTGCTTCAAGTTTCAAATTACCGAATTTCATACCTATACAGATTTGTGAAAGAGGCAGACTGCTTCAAGACAAATTACCGAATTTGCTTCGTTTTACCTGGTAAGTGCTTCCCGTAACAATACCCGGGTTTGCATTTCCAGGATATCTGTATGAATAATGTTTATATTGGGAAGAGACGTTGTGGAGAAGACGAGTGGGGTCGGGGCGTACAGATGGGGCCGTTAAGGTGGGGGCGTAGATATGTGGGCGTGGAGGTGGGGGCGTGAAGGTGGGTCGTGGAGGTGGGGGCGTGGAGGTGGGGGCGTGAAGGTGGGGACAGAGGTGATGGCTACCGTGAAGGGAAATGATAAATATCAGACGCTGAGGTGACCTTCACCTCTCTCCTGATGTCAAGGTGACATTGCAGCATAATGGTAAACGGGGTAGGACGTAAGAGGGACAGTTACCGACGTAAGTGACGTGCGCCCTCACCCCCTGAGGCTATCCACTGCTCTGCTTCCACCACTTTTCCCACGAGGCTCGACTCTCTGCTGATGCAACTGGCTGAGGTCAGCACGTCTTAAGTGATGCTACGCAAGCTGCAGGTTTCGACATGTTTCTGGCTGGCACTGCCACTTGCACTCCGCTGAATCAGCAAAGCTACTTGCTACATCAACGGGTGATGCCAGCGTCCCGGAAGTCGATGAGTCCTCGTGGTTATAGGTTCCGAGTGCGTGGTTGTTGCCTATTCCACGTGGATAGTTCCGGTGATGGGCCTTACCGTCTGAGTCGACTGAGGTGGGCAAGCTATGTATTATCTTTTGGTCGGCATGTGCATTAAGAAAATGTGGTCAATGTTTTGGCATTTACCCGCAACGATCGTCATTTGCGTTTCAGATATGACATTTGATGTTGGTATGTTGAGGAAACACAGTTCGGGCTGATCCTCATAACAACCCGAGAATAGGAAAAGCCCGTCTTCATGATGAACTATAGATAGTCTTTCATAACCACGAATTAGAGGCCGCGAGTTGAACTTCTAGGCCGCAAAGGGACTGCCTCCCGAAAGGAGAGCGATCTGTCAGAGGCAAATTACAGGGCCCATATCTGTAGCGACTCTTCATGGCAATGTGAGGGCGGCCTGGGTCAAGTTCAAACAACTTAATGACGAAATTATGCAAAGTCGTATTTCATCTAAATTACTGCTTATACACAATGGGTTTCGCGTCCAGTTACCTGATGCTAGCAGATTTTCTGCAACAAGGTAATAAATGGTGGCGTCATATTGAACAAAGACTCTCTCTTTGGAACTGGATTGAAACGACATTATGGACGTCCCAACATGGACTGTCGTCTCCCTGAGAGCATGCTACTTGGCACATGCAGACTGTGTCACCACTGGATTGTAATGGACGTCCCAACATAGTAAACTTGACATGCAGTGGTGTCACACCGGTAATCTGGCTGGGACAGTAACGTATAGTGTAGTGGTGTATGACATTCACAATAAATGCAGCAATATTGCTTGGGTATAGTGTAGTGAAATATGGTTTAGTTAAGTACAGTAGACCATAGTAAAATACAGTGAAGTAAACAACAGTAAACTATAGTAAAGTATAGTTAAGTAAAAAAACCAGTAAACTATAGTAAAGTATAGTTTGTATAAAAAACAAAACAAGTAAACTATAGTAAAGTATAGTTTAGTAAAAAAAAACAAGTAAACTATAGTAAAGTATGGTTCAATAAAGAACAGTAAACTATAGTAAAGTATAGTTCAATAAAGAACAGTAAACTATAGTAAGTATCTTCAATAAAGAACAGTAAACTATAGTAAAGTATAGTTTAGTAAAAAAACAACAACCAGTAAACTATAGTAAAGTATGGTTCAATAAAGAACAGTAAACTATAGTAAAGTATAGTTCAATAAAGAACAGTAAACTATAGTAAAGTATCGTTCAATAAAGAACAGTAAACTATAAAGTAAAAGTATCGTTCAATAAAGAACAGTAAACTATAGTAAAGTAAAATAAAGAACAGTAAACTATAGTAAAGTATCGTTCAATAAAGAACAGTAAACAGTAAAAGAACAGTAAACTATAGTAAAGTATCGTTCAATAAAGTTAAACTATAAAGAACAGTAAAAAACTATAGTAAAGTATCGTTCAATAAAGAACAGTAAACTATAGTAAAGTATCGTTCAATAAAGAACAGTAAACTATAGTAAAGTATCGTTCAATAAAGAACAGTAAACTATAGTAAAGTATCGTTCAATAAAGAACAGTAAACTATAGTAAAGTATCGTTCAATAAAGAACAGTAAACATAGTAAAGTATCGTTCAATAAAGAACAGTAAAGTATATCGTTCAATAACAGAACAGTAAAGTATAAAAGTTATCGTTCAATAAGAACAGTAAACTATAGTAAAGTATCGTTCAATAAAGAACAGTAAACTATAGTAAATCGTTCAATAAAGAACAGTAAACTATAGTAAAAAACTAGTTCAGTAAAGAACAGTGTTGAAAAATACAGTTAAGTTCAGTATTGTATTGTATTGTATTGTTAAGTAAAATAAAGTTTAATTTAGCATAACAAAGAAAGGTAAAGATTAGTGCTGTGAAGTATAGTAAATTTCAATTATAGTAAAGTATAGTATGGTATAGTGTGGTATAATCTTGTAAAGTACAGTTAGGTATAGCATAGTTTAGCATAGTATGGCATGGTAATTGACAGTAAAGTATTGTATGGTAATTGACAGTAAAGTATTGTATGGTAATTGGCAGTATAGTTTAGTAAAATACGTTCATGTACTGCATAGTGTAGTGTGATAAAGTATAGAATAGTGCTGTGTTGCGTGGTATAGTGTAGTGTAGTGTGGTATAGTTATGTACAATGTAGTGTAGTGTTGTACAGTGTAGTCAGTTCAGCAGAGCCCAGAGATCTTCAGTTACTGACATGTCATGGCTGACCCATCAGAAACAGACGGACGAGGACGCATCATGGACGAGGACGCGTCATGGACGAGGACGCGTCATGGACGAGGACGCGTCATGGACGAGGACGCGTCATGGGAGCGTGGCGCATCAGGCCATAGCATATCGCCGTTCGAGGTTCACTAACTTATGTTTGTGAAGACGAACAGCCGGATACGAGCCAGGCATTGATGTTACTTAGACGAGCCAGGCATTGATGTTACTTAGACGAGCCCGTGGCTCACGTCTCTATTGACTCGATGAGAACGATGAGGGAGTCCTCTTGTTTCCCTCTTTGAAATATTATCCTGCACAATATGTTTGATCTCCACACCATTGTCTCCGGGTATACCGATATATCTAGGCGTTATATCTGAGCGCATTTGTGTAAGCACGTAATCGGTGGTGTATTGTTCGCGTGAATGCATTACCTCGCGATGAAATTGTATGTTGAGTGTAGCGCTAATTTGTTTGACCCCACCCTCCAACATCCTATGCGTCTGGCCCTTAAGAACGAACTCCCACCGAGCGGCATTCCTGGGGTGACTTACGCCGGGACAGTTAATCATTCCCTGCTGCCACAAGCTGGCTGTTTGCAGCACACTTCGGTAAACTAACGCTAATGACGACACATCAGTGGGGGTACATCAATAGCTGGATGCATTTAGCTTATATGAGAACGAGGCACCGTCGATTGTTTAGTCTTGCGCAACTAGCTCAACAAAAAGAACGACTCGACGAGACTATACTGCCAGGACGCGTGGCCTTGGAGTTGCACAGCTGCTGTCATCTGAGCCTCTGGCATGCCCCAGCAGTGCCCTCCAAGGTTTCCGTACTATGAGGCTGGTCAGCGCCCAGTCGATAGGCTTTGTGCTATAATGACAAGTCTCTCCCACTCCTACAATCTAAACGATCTCTACTTCTCAATGATGTCTCTGAAAAGACTACATGCATCACAAGCCAAAGGACCAATACTTCAGTCAAGAAAATCGCCCTTCCTTCACAAAATGGTTTCAGTGGCCCCTGGACTTGTGACCACCCAAGTGTCATAAACCTATGCTCGACACAATGGACTGGCGGTCTTCCTTGTGACAACAACGCAAAGCAAAAGCCCACAGGCCTAGAAAATTTACTAATTTATTCCTTTGTCGCCCAATTGAATACGCTTCGCGATCTTTTGGCGACTTCAGAAGCGAATGGCGACCATGTTTAGAACGCCACGATTGGGCAGACAGAGAATGGGCGGACTCTGTGGGTGAGAACTACGGACTGCTGAATGGCAGGCCAACTAATTCTTCGACTATTTCGCTGACACTTCCCATAAGGAGAGATTGCTTAAAGATGACCGGGTGTGATTCGTTGGTGAAATTTAAAAGCTTCACCATAGACCCCGTGAGTTAATGTTAAGGCCGAATCACGCAGCCTCGCGACGCGGCTCTGGGGGGAAAGGAGGCCATAAACTGGTCGAATAAACATCGCGTGATCATTTCTGGACGCGTGCAAAAGTCTTGGACATGTTGTGTGTCTGCACCGCGGTCAACTGGCGAGGCGTTACTTATGTCAGAATGTCTTCATACAAAAGGGAGCGATTGCCTTAGGTGTCATTATCGCCCATGGCGTTGTTGTGCCTCACATTATCGCATTAGGTCGATTTGCTCTGACCTGACCAGCCACTTATATACCTCTATTTTCACTTTTGGTGTTGCAGATCAAGTGTGTGTAAATGCCATTTTAGTGGGAGCGGAGCTGTTTTGGTGACATTCGCACATATGCACCCAGAATGTACCTCCTTCATTAACATATCTCATACCATCTCATCGAGTATTAGACAATGAAAACTGATTTTCTCTTTCCAGATGCATGTGTGAGATCCAAAGGTAAGTGAGTGGCACTGCCATGGTGTTTGTGTTGTGATTAACCTGGTGACCTGTCGCACCTGTATTACCTGTCACACCTGTATTACCTGCCACACCTGTCGCACCTCTATTACCTTTTACAGCTGTATTATCTGTCACACCAATTTTACCTGTCACACCTGTATTACCTGCCACACCTGTCGCACCTCTGTTACCTATTGCAGCTGTAAAACCTGTCACACCTGTTTTACCTGTCACACCTGTACTACACCTGTGCCCAATACCCTGCACCATACAATACTCCGTTTGTAGATCACGATGACGTGTGAGCACAAATCTTTATTTATCACATTCTTGTACCACTCTCTTCCCCCTGATAACTTGTTTTATGCACATCCCAGAATCGTCTAATGGTGTAGATATTTGTTGGACCATAACCATTCTAAAGAATAAATACACTTGTAATGATTTCATGGTCTGATTGAGATAATTAGCCAATGATTATTTAAATTTTCTTCATTAAAATATGGCAAAAACTGGACAAGCAAACACTCTTTGTCATTCTTCAATTACGTTTTTCAATCTAACTTTGCCTACGTTTTCTTCTGTGTGAAACCTTATTTTGTTGATTGCCAACACTTGACACCCAATTAATCGGCGCTGATTCTGTCTTGATAACCGTAACAGAACCTCACTTGGTTTTCATGCCTGCTACACCTCGTGAATAAGGCTTGTTTGGTTCATAGCAATTGTGTCATTTTAACGTCATACTAAACATATTTGCTACATACGCCATAGCTTGTTCTTAATCAATTCACAGCGGGCTTGTTTGGCTGGGTGTCGATACGCTACACGCCCCCTCCATCGGCTGGTCGCTCGTCACAGGCCCGCGATGAAGAAGACCCCGGTCTATGTCACTTCTCCTCCTGCTGCGATTGAAGTTTTCGTGAGCGCAGGCGCTATTCTTGAAATAACGGAGATTATCAGATGCTTATCCTTGATAAGAATTCCTTCAGTTCTATCACGCCATACAGCTTGTGTGAGTTATCTCCTTAAAATGGCGCCTTATAAGCTGCCTGCAAGGCGACCACAGCCATGCATTTCCACAAAGCCAAGTTCTCCGTCTCTTACCGGGCACGGTACACCATTCTCCTCGTCAATGGGCTTACTCCTGAAAACAATATGTCAATCGTGATTGTTGTCAATCGTGATTGTTGTCAATCGTGACTCTTGAAACAATCATAATTGCCCTTACTTCTATATTAGACAAAGCCGATGCGTCCTGAACAAGTAAGCGTTGCACTGCTTTCCCAAACCTTCAGTTCTGACAGGTTCACCTCGACTGTTGAATATAACTTGCCCGGTAACTAACATCATAACCTGACATCAACATACATTGGATATGTCATCCGGTATTTAGATATCACGTCGCCTTCATTATTGAGGCGATATCGCCACGGAACTTGGAAAGACAATCGTCTCGCCGAGATGTAAGTTAAAAGCGGTTTATGATTTCGTGCATTGCATCTGCTTTCGCTCCCCCTACCCCCCCCCCCCCCCCCCCCCCCCCCCCCAAATACAGCTAACAGCGCCCCCTATTGCGCATTGTTTGGTCTTTACAAATGTTGATAAAAGATGCAAAACATTAGAAATTCATCAGATTTTTTCTCTCCTTACCAGAAGTCATCAACGCGAATGGTCTGTTGTGTTGGATTTCAGTGGTTGCATATACTATGGAGTCTGGGTATACCTACATTCTTTTATTGACTTCACAAACAGTGACTAGACTTCTTCCGTTACGTTTTTGACACCAGAGTTAATTGATCGGAGCTGTAAATACCGTATTCCATCATGTATTCTTATAACTGCCAAATGTCATCATTAATCACGTCATGTCTCCCATTTCTAAGATTCATCAGCCCCACTTAGCCCGATTTCCGACCTCTCCATCGACGTGCGCGCCCTCTTTGTGTTTTACACTTTCACGATCGTACTAATCATTAAAAAAACCGGTGCGCATGCGCGGTTTGACTAGGCGTTCCGTCGGGTTCACCGCGGGGCGTCTCGCCTTTTTCTTGATATACACGCCACTCCTCCTTGTTTCTCGTGTCGCCAGTCATCTTGGGTAGCAATTACTGATTATAAACATGTCGCTTTTGACAAACTATTTCATCACCTTTTTCGGCCAGAGAAACATTGATATCAGTTGAAAAATAACTCTTCACGTTTGTCAATGGTTCGCCTGACACATTCGGATGCGCATCAAATCTCACTGAGTTTGTATGAATTCATCCCTTTCACGGTGAGCAAGTCATGTAATGATTGTTTAATGGGCGACGTTTTGCAGATGAGTGAATGGCCGAATCAATCCGTCCATCTCATGTTTCATCCCCGAGACACCACGTGTAATCAATGCCATGTCAAATCCGTTGACATATAGTTACCTATTTCTACTTAAAAAGTGACCTTAAGAACATAGAACACTTCTACTGGTCGCCTTCAGTTGTCGCGTGGCCGTCATCTCCTGCTACTGTAAAGCCAGTCGTGCTTTATCCCGATAATTAGATAGTTGGAAAAATTTGCATATTCTACTGATGTACAATATTGTGTTGTGATGATGCGCGCAAGGAACCGTTCCATGTGCCCAGTTCAAACACGCAACACTATCACAAACAATGGTCTGGTTTGTTTGAATGAAATAAACCCACTAAATACTGTGTGGGATCGAGGTCGTTTATAACAGAGACAGGTCGTTCAAGAAACTAGAAGGGACAAACGTTTGACTAACGCGTCACGATCATTAAGAACGCAGCGCTTGGATAATTATTTCGCTACATGCATTTGAAGCATTTGAAACGAAATACGTTTGGTGCACAAAGTTCAGAGAACGAAAGGCTGCCCCCCTCAATGGCCTAGAAGGTTGGCAGATATGATACCACCGTGAATTTGACATATTTTCAGGGTGGCATGATTTCAAATGGAAATGCTTGCTGCCTGGGTGGCAATATCTTATTCCTAGCAAATGCTTCTCACGGGCTGACGGATATAATTGCTTAAAAGATCGTCAAAGGGACTAGGTGCAATTCACAATGTCTGATCGCCTCTAATTCTCCTTACCTTTTGTTTGCTGTGCTACAACCAACCACCCGGAGCCGTCTCTCTCTGCCAGTCTATTCATGCGTCAAGTGCTTGCCAACTGATTCGTATATCAATCTAAGTTTTCAATAGGAACAAAACGAATGGAGCGCTGTCACAGTGAGGTTGATATGAATATGATGGTAAAGAGAATGGATTGCATTGTCATGAGTGTTCCATTCGAGGGCCGACGACCACAGCTTCCTTTGTTACTTAGAGGACGTGTCGTGCTGATCAGCCAGCCGAGCGGCTCTGTAACATGCGCACCTTTTGTCGTACCTGAGACAGACATATATTTAACGTAAATAGTTGGTTATATCTAACAAGAGCCAGCGAGAAGCGGCTGCAGAGAGAGCCTTGTCTAGACAGATAAAGAAGAGCTGTTTTTGTTGATTAGGAATAGGCTTCGCCTGAAGGGGAAGTGAACCTTTTTGATATCGGTTAGCGTGAATATTTGTGCATGGTAAATCTAACAATAGGTATGAATCAAGGGCTTATATGTGTATACGGAGAGATCCACTAGGACCGCCTGGTCAATTACAATATAAGTGACACTAGGTGGCGCTGATATTAACCGTTGAATAACTTGTTCCGCATCCGTATAAGCTCCGCTCGGGATACCGTTTGTCTGGTACAACGCGGAGCTGGCAACGAAATACATTGTCAAAAATCTGTGCAAGTGACGTTGATTGTGCCAGGGGACTGTCGGCAACTCGTCCACGTCGGCTGCTTGGCATCGTTCTCCTCAGATCTCCTGTACTCTAACCCAGCTGTAAATTACCAGCACGTTTTGCAGCAGCGCCACGCGAATGGGGCTGATTCATTAGTGAATCGTAAAGCGATCTACGAATGAGATACTGCGCGCCGTATTGACATACCATGAAGGAATAGTATCATTGGCTTAGCCCATTCCTCAGTCGTTCGTAGACGTCACAAAAACTCCCATCTACCAATTGCCTAAGTACATATTCATAAATTTGCTCGTCAGGAATTGTTATTTCTATAGGACCGACCATTAAAGGGAGGAGTACAGGTGAGCGTGGGTGGCACGACAGGTGCCATTCCACACGAAGGCTTCTACGGTACTCATCACAGGTGAGCGTGGGTGGCACGACAGGTGCCATTCCACACGAAGGCTTCTACGGTACTCATCACAGGTGAGCGTGTGTGGCACGACAGGTGCCATTCCACACGAAGGCTTCTACGGTACTCATCACTGGTGCTTCTGTCGCAGACTAGTTTTGTTAAGACACACGTTGCGTTCAAGCGAGAAACACTCCTTCTTATGTTGTGACCTTTGATGTTCTAGTGTTGAGTTGTTGCACTTTGATACCAAGTGAAAAACGTGCGAGGTCTAGGAGGAGGTGAACGAGGTTAAGTCGCTAAGAGGCCTCCCTCTCACTAGCCCGACTCACCTCCAGACCTCACAATCACTCGGGCTTCCTCCTGCCCTCACCCGAATATCCTGCATACCGCCGCATCTTTTTGCTCCCCTTTCTGGTCCAGCTTACCTTCCCTACTCTCATGTCTGACTCATAAAAAGGGCCAGTCTGCTGGAGATGATGCTGCTGCTGCTGCTGCTGCTGCTGCTGCTGCAGGTTCCCTGTCCGACAGCTCGGAGACTGCACATGGCAACAGTGGAGTAGGAGTTTATCCGTGTTGGGTGCCGTGTGTACAAGCCACACCCCAGTATTGTTTAATATACAACGAGTGATGCAGTTGTTTTGCTGAGGTTAAGCTAGACTTACACGCAGACATACTAACAGGTAACATAGCCCACCCCCCACGGCATACAGGTGAACAGGCAACATTCGTTGTTTATCATGGCACTCCATACGGCAGCGAGTCCACCGTGTAATCAGTCATCCAATGAAGGCATTGTTGCTTATGATTGTCTAGCTTTTCAAAGCAACATATCACTATTTTTGTTTGAAAAAAATACCGTAGCTAATGCCCTACAGAGACATATGAGAAAAGTCATTTGCTAAAACACATGTGAAAATGCACTTAAGAAGAAGGTGTGAAAATGGCGTATTCATATATTGAATAGAGATCTTATTATGCAAGTTATCAAAGTAGTGCCCATAGTATATCGCTACTGATTTTACATAATTAACAAGTGTAGAATTGATTAACATTGCAAAATGACTGCCAAGTATTGATACAAACATTAATGTATCAGGCGAGCTAAAATCCCCTACAGTCGAGGATACAAACGAAAGACAGAAACGAGGCAGACGCCGCGTTGATTGGACAGCTTTCATGTGTTACATGTGCTCGCCTCTAGCTTACCCAGGGGATCAAGTTTTCTGATCAAAGGTCAATCTCTAGTGCAAGGAGGTATTGTCAAAGTTGCAGATGTAGGCCGCTATGCATATCCACCCGTCTGACGTGGTGTGAGTTATATTCGACACAGGATGACATGTATCGTGTGGAGCATCGAGCATTCGGTGTTTCGAATTAATATCGAGCTCAATAGTAAGATCTACAACAGCAGCGCTCACAGCGACAGCCTGGTCGCTCGCTGTAGTGTAGATCAGGCAGTAGTCGTTACTGCTGACATCGTCGCCTGAGCTTGCTGTCAATTTAAACCTATTCCAGCCCAGATTAGATTTAGGAATGGGTTTATCTGAATTATGTTGGAGTAGACTTCTGACCTCTGCATGCAATCGTGTCCTTTTGTCGTTGTACATGACCTCTCTCAATATATACGACCTTCAGTTTGACGTGACCTTGCGAATTAACATGATTTCTAGGTTTGCGATCCCCTCAGTCTGCATGACCTCTTGGTTAACGTGACCTATGACGGTAAAAATGACCTCTATGTTTGCATGACTTCACACAGATCACATGTACCTCTAGGTTAACGCGTCCTATTCTAACCTCTAGGCTTACGTGACCTTTCTCGGTATACTTTGCTTCCAGGTTAACTCGACATTTCTAAGTTAACGTTACCATGAAGTTTACATGACCTTTGTCGGTATTCGTGACCTCTAGCCATTACTTTTAGATTTGCACGACGGCATATATGATACCTACGCTTGCGCGATCTCGGCTGCATATAGCGTCACTCGGTTCACTCAGTCCCCACGTCACTTAGCCTCGTCCCATTTGCTCCGTGAATGACTAATCCCATTCTCTACTGCTTCTAGGATTTACCCCTTATGCCCAAGATGTTGAATTCGTTATTGAGGACAATTTGATGGATGTGGTATGAAAAAAATGCCCTGTTGGCGACGAAGAAGTCCGTCTTCTCCCGGGGCACAACCAACTCCACACAACATACTCATGCGCATAATATGTCTGCAAATATTGAACCAGGGCCAGCCAGATGTGTACTTATGAAGAGTGTCTGAAGGTCTAATGAGGTCGCAGGTTGTATCACTGATAACTGGACTAGAGTCCCCACAGTCTCCTCATCATGCACGGTCATCTCCTACTGAGTGACGTAGTCGCTGCAATATGGACGCACACCGTCATACAACAACACCTACGTCACACGTCAGCAGCCGCCGTGAACGGTATGGTGATTAGTCCGATGTACAGACATATTGGTTAGTGCCCCATGTGCGCTAAGTGTTCACATCCCATGTCACATGATTGACCTCAATATGAGGGAGGTTACCCTGACCCTCAACAAAATACTCTGTATCACATATTATATGGGAGGTTACCCAGACCCTCAACAAAACACTCTGTATCCCATGATTGACCTCATTATGTGGGAGATTACCCAGACCCTCAACAAAATACTCTGTATCCCATGATTGACCTCATTATGTGGGAGATTACCCAGACTCTCAACAAAACACTCTGTATCCCATGATTGACCTCATTATGTGGGAGATTACCCAGACTCTCAACAAAACATTCTGTATCCCATGATTGACCTCATTATGTGGGAGATTACCCAGACTCTCAGCAAAACACTCTGTATCCCATGAATGACCTCATTATGTGGGAGATTACCCAGACTCTCAACAAAACATTCTGTATCCCATGATTGACCTCATTATGTGGGAGATTACCAAGACTCTCAACAAAACACTCTGCATTCCATGATTGACCTCATTATGTGGGAGGTTACCCAGACCCTCAACAAAACACTCTGTATCCCATGATTGACCTCATTATGTGGGAGATTACCCAGACTCTCAACAAAACATTCTGTATCCCATGATTGACCTCATTATGTGGGAGATTACCCAGACCCTCAACAAAACACTCTGTATCCCATGATTGACCTCATTATTTGGGAGGTTACCCAGACCCTCAACAAAACACTCTGCATCCTGTTTCTTTTTACCCTCTGCAAATGATCTAACCCGTTGTCAAATAGACTGACATTGAGCTCCGTAAGGTCATATTAAGCGCCACTCTTTGTCAATTGGAGGGGGCTTATTAACACTTGCCCTTTCTTATTGATTACCTGACACGTCCCAGTTGCTGATTGCTCTGCAAGGTTGCAGCAGCATGACACCAGAGCAGCTGGAGAGACGTGACTTAGCTTTGCGCTCTTAAATGTAGTATCGATGGCCTTACAGGTCATCAGGAAGCGACGTTAACTTAGCTTGGGTTTATCGGGTGCTGTGAATCCTGCTGAGACTCAACATTTCAATTGAGTCCGGTTAACACGCTTGATAAAATGTTGCCATGCTTTCACGTCAAGGGAATTGGCTATGTTGATTTGTAATGTAAAACGAAAGATGTTTCCTTGTATGTTTGACTTCGTGGCTGGCGTGATCATTGTGGGTGTACTTTTGTTGCTGGCGTGATCATTGTGGGTGTACCTGTGTCGCTGGCGTGATCATTGTGGGTGTACCTGTGTCGCTGGCGTGATCATTGTGGGTGTACCTTAGTCGCTGGCGTGATCATTGTGGGTGTACCTTTGTCGCTGGCGTGATCATTGTGGGTGTACCTTTGGCATCGTGTTATTACTCCCATCATTGCACCTTGTTATTACGCTGATTATTGCCTCATCGCCTCTTCTCTTCCTTTGCATCTAGACGCAGACCATGGAGAAATACGTGAGTACAAAATGACACCTGTTTTTTTGCATGTTATGCTTGGCTTGTGCTTTGAGGCAACAGCAGCACGCTGGTCCACCACTCTCCGGAGTCTCATGTAGCTAACAAGCTCACCACTCACCACTCACCACTCACCACTCACCTTACCTCGATCCTGCTGGCCATGACGAATGCTCCGTATTTTTGCTGTGGTATATTATCGTTACAAGCTTGCTTTGAGTGTGATAGCACGGGTGCTACATGCGTCTAACATTGCCTGCAAGTATTAGTACAAATAACGCCCAACTATTTTGCTGGCATTGAAACAGGGCAAGGTGTCCATGCATTAATTATAAATCAATTACCTGACTTATCTCTCTAACGCTTATCTAAGGATCTGATTAAGATCAACATATCATCAGACAAGATAATTATCCATCTCACCTGTGTATTTCAATTATGATCAGGCAGTATATAATCTAATCCGAGATGGCATGAAACTCGGACAAAACAAGCGTTATCGATCTTGTCGATTAGCAGATAGCATCTTTACTCTGCTTCTGATCAATAAGACCGTGTATCAGTTGATCTCACCACACAGACTCGGCACGGATTCCGCCACCCAAACTCCGAGTACACAAGCTTAACCAACCATCAGAGACTATTTTGATGTGGCGTCGTGGTGGGTGGGGGGGGGGGGGGGCGAATATTGTCCTCATAAATGCTGAACGCTAAAGCAGGAGTAAAGCTGTCCGTAGACCTCTCTAAGCAGGAGTAAAGCTGTCCGTAGACCTCTAAGCAGGAGTAAAGCTGTCTTTAGACCTCTAAGCAGGAGTAAAGCTGTCCGTAGACCTCTAAGCAGGAGTAACGCTGTCCGTAGACCTCTCTAAGCAGGAGTAAAGCTGCCCATAGACCTCTAAGCAGAAGTAAAGCTGTCTGCAGACCTCTAAGCAGGAGTAAAGCTGTCCGTAGACCTCTAAGAGGGTCTTGTTGACATGGAGGGTAAGCGTCGATGAGTACGTGGAGGAGGAGGTGACCTTGCCAACATTGCCTCTGCCAACCAACCCTTTCATACTATTGGCTTATCGTGTTTCAAAAGGCTACTTCTTTTTCTTCAATAATCTTCGTTATCCTCAATTTCGAAACATTAAGTACGGCATAACAAGGGTTGACGAATTTACCCCGGGGCTGAGTGGGGTCTTTACTCGAATTCGCCTCGACGGTTTACGAGCCGGTGTGAATAGCGTGTTCATGTCACTCTAGCCCAACTTATTGACTCGCTTTGCACGAAACGAACTTTATAGGTGAGCTCTCGTGTATTTCTTCCTTAACGCTCCATAGATTATATTAACCCTTGATATCACAAACCTGGCTGATTAGTATTACATGGGGCGCTCCTCTCCAGGTGACAATGCACATCGACGGATCATCGACCTCCCCTTCTTGACCCCAAACACCAGAAAAAATTGCTGCCATTTAATAAACCATGTTTTACTTGCGCTGTCCATAATCGGAGCCGAGATATACGGAGTGTCGTCTCCTGGTAAAGTAAGCGAGTGGCGCTGACACTATAAGGCGGGTTGATTGACGAATTTGTTAAAGATGAGGCCCACGAAGGCGCCAAGTGAAGGTGCCGCTTGGGATGAGAGGGGAGAGGCGTGCCCAGCTGCAGTATCTGTCGAGGGCAGCCGTAGCGACGCGTGCGGTCCTGTTAACAGGCTCACTCCATCTCCACCCTGCTGCTTTATATAAACATCACGTGTTGTGAATTGGGTACAGCGACCACATTTGGATGAGGAGGAGGATACTGATGAGGATGAGATGCTGGACAGGGTGGCTATTGCACTGAACCAGTGCACGACTACGACGTCGCCCCGACCTGGGGTGAAGGTCACTTGCCCTCATTCCCGAGGTCACTGCCGAGCCTCGGCTGGGCGCCTCGTGTACCTCCCAGAAGCAGGACAGTCACCTCTGCCAGGTCCGTTGCCCGTTCACCGTGAGCCACCCTAACCATACGCACACCGCTAACGGCTCACCGTGAGCCACCCTTACCATACGCACACCGCTAACGGCTCACCGTGAGCCACCCTAACCATACGCACACCGCTAACGGCTCAACTTCACTTGCTAGTATTACGAACTTTTCAGTGCTAGAGAGCAGATTTTAATATCATCAATATTTAGCGTCAGTAATATGTCAAAAAGGGAAAATGTCCGCAGCTGGTGAAATCGTCATGAGGTATAGATGGTGACGTCACCATAGGATGTCAATGATCATGGCTGTGAGGTGACGTTTGTGAGGTGACGTCACTATGCGATGGTTGTCACTACGGGACGTCCATTACCATGCAACGTTAATGCCGTCTTGGGATGTAAGCTGACAGGTGTCTTACATGCCATAACTGCCAGTTGCTGGACGGGGTCTCACATGCCATAACTGCCAGTTGTTGGACGGGGTCTCACATGCCATAACTGCCAGTTGTTGGACGGGGTCTCACATGCCATAACTGCCAGTTTCTGGACGGGGTCTCACATGCCATATCTGCCAGTTGCTGGACGGGGTCTCACATCCCCATAACTGCCAGTTGTTGGACGGGGTCTCACATGCCATAACTGCCAGTTGTTGGACGGGGTCTCACATGCCATAACTGCCAGTTGTTGGACGGGGTCTCACATGCCATAACTGCCAGTTGTTGGACGGGGTCTCACATGCCATAACTGCCAGTTTCTGGACGGGGTCTCACATGCCATATCTGCCAGTTGCTGGACGGGGTCTCACATCCCATAACTGCCAGTTGTTGGACGGGGTCTCACATGCCATAACTGCCAGTTGTTGGACGGGGTCTCACATGCCATAACTGCCATTTGTTGGACGGGGTCTCACATGCCATAACTGCCAGTTGTTGGACGGGGTCTCACATGCCATAACTGCTAGTTGTTGGATGCGGCCATCACATGCTATGTCAGTCTGGACACACCCTCATCCCAACACGCAGACAGTAGGATCTCGATAACAACCGACAACCAATACTGGTCGCAATGAGCAAAGCCAGACTGTTGCTGCTGTTACTGCCGTTGGTGCTACAGTCGTCTGAAGGCGCAATGAGACAGCGAGAAAACACGGGGCGATGATCGATTGCTGAACGGGGTTAAGGCCCTGGAGATGGAACCAAGTGGTACTCGTGCCAGGCTACAGACAGGGTGGAGGGGTGCTGGGACTGATGGACAAAGGGGTGGAGCAGCTTGAATTAAGGAGGGGGTGGTCAGCAGGCGTTTAGTTAGGGATGGTCAGCTGGAGGTTAATAATTAGGGATGATCAGCTGGAGTTTAGTTAGAGGTGATACAGCTGGAGTTTAGTTAGGGATGGTCAGCTGGAGTTTAATAATTAGGGATGATCAGCTGGAGTTTAGTTAGAGGTGATACATCTGGAGTTTAGTTTGAGGTGATACAGTTGGAGTTTAGTTAGAGGTGATACAGCTGGAGTTTAGTTAGGGTGATACAGCTGGAGTTTAGTTATGGGTGGTACAGCTGGAGTTTAGTTATGGGTGGTACAGCTGGTTCTTAGTAACTTGTGGTGCATCTTGGGTTTTGCTAAGGGTATTGCAGCTAGAGTTTAGTTAGGGTTAGTCGGGTGAAGGTAAAGTTTGTAATGGTGCGCCTGGGATTCAGTTGGGCACTTCTGTAGTGAGTCTGAGGTCTAGTGTAGAGTTTTGTGAGATGCTGTAGAAATCGGAAGTCATCCGGATAGGGATGTATTGGAAGCGAGCCTCGCTTTAGTGGGAACCACCTGTCTGTTAACTCAACTCGTAATAGAGGTGTTTAACACCTGTTCAAAGATCTGCCATTTCCCGTCGTCTGTATTGTGATGCTACGTGCCAAAGCTGCTGTTTGTAGGATAACTTTATAGTGACTGGTGGTTCCTAGCCACGTATACCGTCACAATAACGTGCTAGGCCCTGCTTTAGTTCTCTGTGTAATGGTCACTGATAGCGAGACATAGTGAGAGCTTCACCATGGCTCTCTATGTTAATACAGCGCCAGGAGTGGTCTCACTTTTGCTTAGCCGTGTTTCCCACGCTCCAGCTGGCTGTAGTACGCTACAGGTCCGTACTGGTCCGCATCCTTCCTCCTCACCAACCCTAACACCTCTACATCAGCTAGACACTACAGCACTTAGGACCATCAGGTTCGTGATAGTCTCCAGGGCCAGCAGTCTCCACGCAATAGGTCAATTGGCAGCTGAGACTCGTAGACGCATAAAAAAGGCGTTTGTTTTTAGTTGGTACATAAATTTGAAACGGAATCTTGATGACCAGTGTAGAGTTGTGTCATAGAGATAGCTAATGTCAGTTGGTGTAGAGTTGTGTCATAGAGATAGCTAATGTCAGTTGGTGTAGGGCGGACAAGCCCATCCCTTCCCTTGCTTCCTCTCCTTGCAGACACAGCAAGATTGATGTCTGTCATAAAATATTGACCCCAATTGCTATTTATATTGCATAATTGAAATTGTTGCCTTTTGTTATTGGTATGGTTGTAAGCATGCTATTGGGCGCCTTCGGGGGCTGTCTGCCGCGGCCAGCCTAGCTCGCTAGATACCAGCACTGGAGACAGATAGCGGCTGGCAAATAGCCTCGAGACCCTGGGCCGAAACACGCCTAGTGCCAAAAGAGGAACCAGCGTGTGCCAAATTCCCCTCTTGGCTTTCCCACTTCACCCCAAACTCCCACCCATCGCACCCCAACCTAACCATGCCTCACATACACTTAGTCATTCAAATTGATTTAACTCATGGAATTGTACCTGTTTTTACATCAGCCTGAGTTAGAAATAACAAAGCAAGATACGGGATGTTCCCGTTTCGTTTCATAACTGAGACATGACCATTAATAGGGCATTCAGACAGACAATAAGAGCTGATTCATTCCTCCTTTCGAAGGCATCAAAACCATACCAACAAAGTCGGGCATTTCCAATTATATTCGCATGTTCTTGGTTGTGAATAGAAAAACTATGAGTACTTCTTCAAGTGGGCTGGGCCTCGCACTTCATAAATAAGTACTTGTGTAGACACCTCCAAGCGTCTAGACGCCATTAAAGAGCACACATTGGCTTCACCATTCACAAAAGCGCGTTTGACACATTCCCTGGCGTCGTCACGTGATCTTCATGCTCTGATGTATAGAGGTCGCTGTCAGTAGTTCACTTTTACTATCAGACCGTACAATCATACCTTTAACGGGACCCAAAAACTGTGAATAACGCTGAAAAGGTCCACTGAATATGGACATGTTTACAGCACATAGAATATGACACATTTTCGTCATCGACAACTGACGACTAACACCGCGAGCGGAGCATTTCTCTGGTATTTCCCGCACGCTATTTTTTTCGCAAATTCTTCTCGTGAATCGGTATGACCACTTGGTAAAGTGTCTCCTTCCTTACGCCACGCGGTGTACCGTGACACTGTGTCTGCTGAGAGCGTGTGAAGCCTAAGCGTGTAATATGTTGAAGGATACACGGAAATATATCCCCAACAATATTACAATGACTTGTCCGCATGATGTATCATAGAGTGTACGCTTCATTGCAACAGGAAGAGCATAAGAGCGGTCAGGGCGTTTGTCGACCCAAGACGCGTTAATGAGGTCATTAAAGAGAACTGTTCTGTGGCCATACGTCCGTACAATATTCTCCTTGGACAACAGGCCGATCACAAGATGTTCGTGTGGCCAGCATCCAAGCATTTGCAAATTCGGGCCGAAGACAGACGCAGCACGCCGTGGGCTGTGGTCTTCCTTAAGACTAATGAAATGACTAATGCTGACATTATGCTCTCTGTCTGTATCAACAGCATTAGCTCCATGTACTCATACACTTACATGCATGCATAAATATACATATGTATATATATATATATATATATATATATATATATATATATATATATATATATATATATATATATATATATATATATATATATATATATATATATATATATATATATATATATATACAAATTTATCTTTAAGATTGTCACATTTTTTAAGTGATCGGTTGAGTGTAAGTTTAATTATTTTACTATTTTATTTCCATGTCCTGTTTAATTTGGGGTTTTCATAAGTGCGTAAACAAGGATGATTTGCTTGGAGGCTCGTGTATGTTGCTATACCAGTTACAACAGTTGGTCATATATTGCACTCGATATTGTGATTTAGCGTTTGACATATTTGTTGTACTGTTGTAGAATCTGTGGTTCGACTTGAGTGCCCAAGGGATATCGTACAGGTGGCTTCCGGCAGATCGACAAGGGCTAACGTCTCTTGGAATGAGACCCACTTTCATGTGGAATCAACCCTCCCTATCAAGTAAGTAGCTAGTACTTTGTTGCCGCCTCATATCACATGGTGCTTGGAACACAAAAGCAGGTTCCCGATACCAAGTGAACAACATTCACTTAGACAGAGGATTTAATGTGGATTACAGGATAAGCAATTACCCTTTTTTCTGTCTGAGAGATCTGGATAAGCTGCAGTATGCTTTATCATTTGCAAGAGAACGTCTCGTCGTTGCTGCTATCAGATGAAATAGAGCTGTAGGATGTTGACAAGCGCATCGTGAGAACGCTAATCGAATAACGTCTCTGACAGGCCATGATTGGAGCTAGCGATGAATGGCGTCACATTAGCGCGACCAAGTGACTGTGATCGTCTGTATGACGCGATGAGATCAAAGAGACGTGTAATCGCGGCGAGGCGGAGATTACACGGCTGGCACGTATAAGCTTTATCGCAGATACTAACGGTCGCTAAAGCCTGGCTTACACTCAGCGCAATCTAGCGATAAGCAACTTACCCGGATATGGAGGGCTTCCCGATTAGAATATCGGGTCAATGACGGGGCCGAGGCTGGCTTATTATGACGTGTATGTTGGCTGGGAGGGTTCAGTCGGGGACAGGGAAGTTATGCGGTCACCGTCAACTAACTAGCTCCCTGCATCGCTCCTTAGAGCAACGTCGAGGGGCAAGCGATGCAAGAAGCACATGCAACCGTTAGTTTCAGTCATTATGACTTTTGAAAACCCTCACCAGTCATTGTGACCTCTCCCTTCCTCCTCTAGTAATTATGACCTCTGAAAACCCTCACCAGTCATTGTAACCTCTCCCTTCATCATCTAGTAATTATGACCTTTCAAAACCCACACCAGTCATTGTGACCCTCCCCACCCTCACCAGTCATTGTGACCCTCCCCACACTCACCAGTCCTTGTGACCCTCCCCACACTCACCAGTCATTGTGACCCTCCCCACCCTCACCAGTCATTGTGACCCTCCCCACCCTCACCAGTCATTGTGACCCTCCCCACACTCACCAGTCATTGTGACCCTCCCCACCCTCACCAGTCCTTGTGACCCTCCCTACCCTCACCAGTCATTGTGACCCTCCCCACCCTCACCAGTCATTGTGACCCTCCCCACCCACCAGTCATTGTGACCCTCCCCACACTCACCAGTCATTGTGACCCTTCCCACCCTCACCAGTCCTTGTGACCCTCCCCACCCTCACCAGTCATTGTGACCCTCACCAGTCATTGTGACCCTCCCCACCCTCACCAGTCATTGTGACCCTCTCCACCCTCACCAGTCATTGTGACCCTCCCTTCCATCGTTGCTCTTTGCTTCTTCGCACCTTATCTAGTCACTTCAACCCTACTTGAGCATCCCCCTCCAGCTTCCCCATCGGAGATTTACCAGGATATATTAATCAATGGCGAAAATTGTGTTGCTAATTACGACACGCCTGATGGGTGATAGCGCTGGCCCCTGGATGTCAAGTCTCCTCGTCGATACCGAGCGACCCATCGCTGATAGTCCCGGCGATTCGTCTGTACTGCAAATTGAGACTAATACGTCTCAATAACAACCCTTATACCACATATAACTGTGTTAAGGGGAACGTGTGTGAATGTGTGCTATCCATGCTCCTGATCAGATTAGGTCCTGTGGCAATCTCAGCGACCGTCTGAAGCAATCGCTCGGCTGGTGGCGCGACATGGCACGACTGCTAACCCCGATCTTACACGCGCTGTCTATCATTCACGGGTCTGTGGCCGCTGCCAGACCACCTATTCCAACTGATCACCGAGTCAGAACAGCTCAATTCTCTGTGATGGCAGACAGTGATCTGGACGGAGCGGCCATGTATGTTTTGCCGGTTACTTCAGTGCGGCGTCTATGTCATGGGACGACGGCGACACAGCGGCTCCTGCGCTCTCTCTAACCTCACTTGGGATCCCTCCAGAGGCACCCTGCTTAGTCCCACGAATCCCAGTGGTGATCAAAACGCAATTAAATCACATATATCAGCTATGTATGTGACATGTTGTACCGCATTTTCCTCATGCCCGGGTTAGACAGGGAAGCCTAGTGTCTGGACCGGGTGCCCAGGGAACGCCGAATATGACCTTGCGTCGTACCCGATAAAGGCGCACCAAGGTCAGAAGAAGTCGAATGCATGTGGAATCGACAATGAATCAACAGGCTATTGACATGAAATGCCAACACACCCTCTGATGATTTTTATCATGGCTGTATGTATTAATTAGCTCTTGCCTCCTAAAATGACCTTCACCCCAGTAATAACTGATGGTAGCCTGACCAAGTAGCCGAGATTGGTTGTGAGAGTAATTCTCGCTGGCAGTGTCTACTCTCAACCAGACGGCAACACCATCCAGGGTAAATGGATCGCTTATTTTGTTTAAAAAAAAATGCGACATAAACAGCGGTTCCCTTAGATGCCCAGCCTAGCTAACCAGGGCATCAATTGGATTAGACGGCCGATCGTCGACCCCCTGTGATCTGCGCTTGGTGCCTCCCGAGGACGAGTTCTCTTATGCCATTTTAGGTCACGTTGCCAAACATCCTAACGATGTAGCCTTATGTGAACACAACTTCATTTCGCCCCTGGATTGAAGCCGTCGGCCTAGTTAGTGGCTGTCGACGAGAGCCACTAGTTCTGAGCGACTCTCGCGGGAAAATCCAGCACCTGACGAGAAACTTGTGTGAAATTAACACCTACAAACATGGCATGAGCTGTTTGGAAGAAACATTTAATGCAATCACATACTGTGATGTATTGTTGTTTCCTTCTATTTATAGACTCTCGGGTATTATTTGAACAAAATAAATCATGGATTGGGGATCTAGAAGTAGTTGGAGCACTCAGCTCCATGTGCTCGTTATTATGAGTTATAACACATGATTAGCTAGGAGAACAGATCGTACACACTGATCGATCGCTTGGAGCCCACTTACAGAGATTGCTTTCAACAATGGATTATCGCCCTATGATGAGCCTTGCCAAATCGCATTTCTTTGATTTATTCTCAGCGAGTCCTCGGATAGTTGTACAAGGATCTTTAGCTGTCTATCAATTAACCAGGAAACATCGCCGTTAATGCTATTATTGACGAACAAACCTTGAGGCTGTATGATCAAAGTATGGTCTTGTATGCATCCTTGTAACTAGTATTGAATCAGCAACCCAATTAATTCGACGTGGTGCCGTGTTGGCGAACAGTGGATGTGATGCAGCAGCTAGACTCGGTCCTGATTCCATCCAATAAGTTCATATGTCCCAGACAATGTCCTTATCATGTCTTGTGAAGCCCCTCCAGTCATCTTCTATAAGGTATAGTGTAAAGCTGATTTGACGCCTCGTTCGTATGATGTCCTTGCTGGTTTGATTTTGTCATTGAAAATATCCAACTTCCGCTTTATTTCTAAGCGCATTACCTTCATGAACTAATCAAGCTTGCTAGGCCCCTATTCGAATCGTCGTCTACAATGCATCCGATATATATGGAATGTAGCCCCGGTCGGACGGTGATATACTTATATACATAGGCGTCCTGTAGGACAATATATATCAAGTGCCGATCAAAACACATTCGACAACACACAAACAGGCACCAATGATTCATAAGTTGAACACTTTCTTCGACCCATAGATATTGACAAAAGATCAGCTCGAATCTAGATAAATATATACATGTCGTGTTCTGAGTAAAACATACTTGAGCCAAAGAATCCAGCATTGTCTTGTGCATAAAAAACTGTAAACGAGAACGTGTTTGCGTGAACGCTAATTCGACTGAACTGTTCCAGTCTGTTCCAGTTTATTCTTGGGATGTGGACCAATTTATCACCGTGTGCCATATACTATTTATACATAACTCATACGTCTTGCTGCAAACATGGTGTGTGCTTGCAGAAGTGTATACCAGACAGTGCCAGTGTATGGAGCGTCTACGAAAGTTCAGCGCGGATTTGAAGAAGGCCGTCACGTTGTGACGTACAAGGCCGTGGATGAGCGCGGAGCGCAGGCCACGTGTTCATTTCACGTCACAGTCAGAGGTACGCGCCAAAAAAGTCCCGCCTCGCACAAACTTCCATATTCAGTGTTGTTTTCAATATGAAGCCACATGTTGTGATTAATATGATATCGTTGATAATGTACGAATGATGCATATTGAATTTGAATGAGAAGACAGGGTTGGTGTTTCAGTTGTGCGCTGTCAGCAGCTTTATAACCCTCAGTTCGGCATGTTGACTTGTGAGGCAGAGAACTTGCTTCACTCCCAATGTCACTCGACCTGCATTCCAGGCTATTCATTGGTCGGTCAAAGAAACATCGCGTGCGGATTGGACGGCCAGTGGTCACACGACAAGCCATTCTGTCGCAGTGAGTGCTAAACAACGCACCAATATTGTTTACCAGAATGCCATGAGCGGAAATCTATTTTTTACTTGTGAACGGAAAAAAGTTACACTATAAAAGCAATGTCAGTCCATGTCCCAGTTTTTACTGATTGATTGTGTTTCCCTGATTGATTGTAATACCCTGGTCTTCTTCCATCCCAACCCTAACGTCTTCAGTCACGACGTGTCCTGATCCGGGGACGCCGCTTCAAGGGTCAAGGACGTGTGATACGCCGACACACCAGTACGGCAGTCAGTGTGTTTTCAGCTGTATGCCTGGCTACCATTTGGTGGGTTCCAGCAGCCTATTGTGTCTGGTGTCGGGCTGGTCAAGACCCACTCCGCAATGCCAAGGTACAGCCTTACCAAATCTCAATATTACCCTAATTAATTATCAAGTCTGTCTATTTCTTCAGCTCTCTCTTGTGAATGATGACAAATTGGCCAATGAATCAAGATGACGAATGACTTGTGCTGTGACAGAAGTTCGACCTCCTCGTGTAGAGGTCTGTCCTGGAGATATTGAGTTGGCTTCTGGGAAAGCTTTCACCCGCGTGGAGAAACCCGCCATCCAGTTCCGGACGTCCAGTAACGCTGTCGCCCCCTACACATGCACTCACTTCAACGTGGGTGGCTACCACAACTTTAGTATTGGCGTCCACAGCGTCATGTGCTCTGCCTGGGACCCAGCCTACGGCGAAGACGCCTCCGTCAGGTGCCAATTCACAGTCAAAATAAAAGGTAACCAGAGTTTCAATCCTGGCGGTATTGACACCCATACGACCCACCATACGAAAACGACAAGCTCCGGTGTTTCTCGATAATTTAGATGAAACGAAACACACAGAGAACTGATATGAATTTGAATTATGATGGTTGCATATGCTCATCTTTGAATGGTCTTGGTCATTCATGTCAACAATCTAACACAAGGCGCCGTTTGGCCTCCTTAAGAGGATACTAAAATCAATCTCTATACGATATAAATATAAACGCGCCTGGAGGGCCAAGTTCTGCCAGTTTTAAACCAACAAGACCCTTGAGCCGAAAACTGTTTGATAATACACCTCGGGCGAGAAAAAATATTGAATAGGGCGCAATATCTGGCGAGTTGAGTTGGTGCTGCCAGCAGGAGCGATCGCCTCATGGCAAATGTGCTGCGTGCTATTAATGGCATTGCATGTATGCACATGCTTAAATATGACTCTTGATTTCAGCCAATCCTTGCCGCGCCCTGGCCCAGCCTATGAATGGCTTTCTCATGTGTTCACGCTTCCTTGGAGGGGCTGCCGCACAAGAAACATCATGTAAGCTGTTCTGTAACCGCGGCTATGTACCCGCCCGCACCGACTACGAGCACCATAGGGAGTACGTCTGTGATCATACGGGCAATTGGCAACCCTCCCATCACGTGCCCAGCTGTGTTCGTAAGTCATCGGCCCTGTGAGAACATAATGACCGTCTTTACATGAGATTTATCAATAGGTTCCTGTACAGTAATGATATACGTGCTGCGTTATGACTTTATCGATGGCGTTGACTGTGATAAATAACATGGCTGAAGAGGTCGCACAGTACATGTTAATATGCAAGACTCGATTATATGCAATTTCGATAGTGGTAGAAAATTAGGTTTAGATTTTTATTAGTTCTACAACACGTAAACTCATCCATCACTAAAAAGTTAGTATTCAATATGTCAAATTACTCAAATTAGCATTTCTATCATATATTGTAAGGGTACATGAATTTCGATGGTTTGCATTGTGGACACTAAAAATCGAATGTATATTTTACAAGAATGTTCCTTCTCTGCGGTGATGCTGAATGATCTGTTATGAAAAGGTTGTACTGGCTTTTTACCCCCATATCCTTTTGAATGCTTTACACATTTAAAGTCCGTGTGACAAAATTATACGTTGCTCTGTAGTTTGGCGCTAAATTCCAACAGCAATTGTCTAACGAGCAGATTGTGGCATGGTTTGCAAAGCGAAGACAAGTAAATCGATGACTATGAATGATGCCCCCTCCCCCCCTCGAGGTGCGTTATGATTTGTTCTTGTTGTCTGTTTCCGAAACAGAACCCATTCGACCTCGCGAGTTAATGCTGCCTTCGGAAGTATTCTACACAACGAACAATTGTTCGAATGCTGGACATTTAGACGAAGTGAAGAGCCGATTTCATACTCGTCTGCAGACTCTGGTTCGTCAAGAGTCGGGCTGCTTAAAAAGCCCCGGAGACTGTCTTGTCGAGAATGTGATAACACAGTGCAGACATAACATTACACTCGGACGCAGACATTTACAGTCCCGTCGAAGACGAAAACTGATGCTCCGACGTGAACTGAATGACCCTAACCATTCTTCACGTTTCCCGACGTCGACAAGAAATCGCCGGGATCTTTCGAACTCTTCCTTCCTCATGCCCATTCTCTTCCATCTGGCCACCAAATTACCAGCGACTGGTGGCGAATGGCCAGACGAGTACCACAAAGCCAGAAAACGACTCTTCGGCATGTTTGACTTTTTTGAACGCAAACTTTTGGATGGTTCGTTCACAATACGAGATGATATAACCGTTCTTCGGATAGAAGAGGTGTCTAATAGCTTAACTCACGCCGAGAAGACCGCTGTCTGTGATATAGGATATATATTTAGTAAAAGTATGCTGTTGTGTGGTGAGTCGTCATTTGTGCTTCCCCGAAGCATTCCAGATAATACACCAATATGGACATCAATAATTCTGAGTGTACAGCCAACGAGTATGTTTTGTAATTATAACTGAATGCAATGGATATTTTCAGTCCCTTGTGGTGCGGGTACGTACTTTGACTACGTGACGACGCGCTGTGTACTGTGTGAGGCTGGAAAATACCAGAATATGGCCGCCATGTATGAGTGCATCACGTGTCCAGAGGGCACCACCACGCCGACAGAAGGCGCCACGAACCTGACCCACTGTGTAGGTATGTGTGCTGTGCTAGACGTGGCACTAACCTTTCTTCATTACGTCTCATCTTATAAGCTGTGAAATGGAAGCAGCTTCCTCCTCTAAAACCTGCATAATCCCTAAGCACGCGTGCACATAAGCATGAATTGAGAAACTCATTTGTTAACAGGTCTGCTCAACTCTTCGCCGTAAGATGACTAATTTCATTGACGAAGCAATGCGTTTAAACTGACTTTCGCATTTTAAGAGAATTCTTCAAATGCAACCCCTAGTCATCCATAACGTTTCCGTGAGATCATAACGTATGTTAGGATCCCTCTCCCATTTGGTCATATTCTGGGTTGTCTGACCTGTATTCTTCCTGTGTGTCCTGTGCAGATATAGACGAATGTGAGTCCAACCCTTGTCTCCACAACGGTCACTGTGTTAACACGGTCGGTTCGTTTATCTGCCGTTGTCAGCCCGGACATACAGGTGGCGGCACCTTCTCTCCTTCGCGACGTACAACACTTAATCGTATAACCAAATATAGTGCTGATTTGATGCTATCTATGTAGCATGTATGTGTCGTTTGTGTGGCTATCAGGGAAGTATTGTGGGGAGGCTATCTATGACTGTACGTCACATTCATGTCTTCACGGGGCTACTTGCATACCGGAAGGAAGAGACAACCACAGCTGCTTGTGTCGGCCGGGATACACCGGCTACTTCTGCCAATTCCCGTCAGGTGCGCCTCACTGCTGCATGTGCTCATATACAGACAACAGTTTGATAGACATTTGACCAGTTAAAGCCTAGTGTTGCCCTGTTATATTAATATATAGCTTAGGACACATTCTCTTACTCGAGGTTTGCGTTTGGTCACCAGTGGACGGCAATTGGGGCGACTGGTCGGCTTGGTCAACTTGCAGCAAGTCGTGTGAGGTAGGCGAGCAGAAAAGACGCCGTGTGTGCGACAGCCCCGTGCCGAGCTACGGCGGCTCCACGTGTACGGGCGAGCCAATGGGGATGACGGTGTGCAATCAGCATCCCTGTCCCAGTGAGTCACCCCACGTTTATACCCACCTCAAAGCACTTGCGAGCAGCTTGTCCTGTATCGTAAATATATCACAAAGCATCCTGGTACAGGCATATTTATGGTTCGTGACGCATTACTTAAACGATCCCTTGATAATCATAGAAAAATCTTGTTTTGTTTAAGGTGATTCTGTTTATATGTTGATGATGTGAACTCGTTACCCTGACTCACAGCGTGTAAGCGTCTAAGGCGTCCGTACCAAGGTGAGATTGACTGCGCGAGGGACGAAGAGAATGACCTTGAGATTTGTCGAGTGAGTTGTCTACCAGGCTACGCGTTCACGGCCCCAGTCTACGAGGTCTACACGTGCGGACGAAATACCACCTACCTCTGGCCTCACGAAACTCTTGACAATCCGCGTTGCGTCATCCCCGGATGTGTCGGTGAGACCAATAATAATTGACAATATCGCTCTCACTACACCTGACCATTGTAGGCTTGACGAAGGGTATTATGGCAACAGTTTGCTGATTGTACATTCTCTTATCATGGTTATACATTCAGTTATTATGGTTATACAAATATTGTCCTACCAATCCTTTTATGGTGAGCGGTGGCCAGGGCACAAAGACCACTCGGTCGTTACATGTCCTTCCATTGGTTAACAACAATTGACACAATAGCAACTTATTATTCCAATGCAGTCGGGTTCAAGAAATACTTAAAACTGTTTTTCACCCGAGTTCAATGAACTGGCTGAAACTATCCTTGCTGGTAACCGGTTTCATAGGTTCACAACTCGATAGGAAAAGCTAATGCTTCTTTGTTCCGCACTAGCCATAGGTTTTAAATTCGGGTTTGGTGGCGATGCATTCGGGTTTGGTGGTTGTAAATGCATGTTTCGTGGTTAAACATTCAAGTATGCGTATCCTTCCATATTGGTGTCCAGAAGTAACAGCGGCCGAGGCGATTGACTACAGATTTCGCACTAGCAGTGACATCAGGTGTACTACGTCCAACAGTGGTCGCATTCGGAGGGAGGTTTGGAAGCGCGCACGGGAAGCGACGGCCAGATTAGCGTGCATCCGGGACGGTCAGTGTCAGATGGCCGAGCCTGTCATACGCGGTTGTCCTCACAAGAGGCGACGGCGACGGCGGAAGAGGAGGCGCCGGAAACGCGACGTGGACGAGAGCGGTATCATCATCGAGGTCAAGGTGACCTACACGGGGAAACGAGGTCAAGGTAGGATGGCATTTGACGTAGTATGAACTATTGTGAAGAACTCGGCCAGAACAGTGTTCAATCAGTCTGTGTGTCCTGATTGTGTCTTGAAGGTTTATCATTCTATGCATTGAACCCGTCGGAAAAGAAGAATGTCTCGGACGAATTAGAAGCTCTGGGGAAAAAACTGATGGAACAAACCGAGCAGGGGACACTATTCCTCGAAGTTGACGGACATCGTTCGTTCTTCCTCCCGAACAACACCGAGACGAGTAACTCGCTGGTATGCCCATTCGGCACCGTCCCCGTCGAGGATTCCTACTGTGGTGAGCTTCTTCAGTCCTCAGACAGACTGCGTGTGATGCGCGTGCGTGAACGCCCTGAGTCTCTGGCAGAACTGTATGACATCTCCTTTCTCGGTTGCAGTTAAATGTCAACCTGGTTGGCGTTATGATGGGTCGACAAAAAGCTGCAGGTCATGTGAGGAGGGTCATTACCAGCCGGCAGCTGGTCAGTCGACATGCATCAGATGTCCAGTCGGGCAGACCACAATGGGCCGGGCCGCCCAGTCCTCCAGCGAATGCTGTAAGCTCCTCCAATCTTAACCTGATCATATTCATTTTGCATGAGAACCAGATAGACAGCAAATTATAGTACATGGGTAACAAGTAGAGCTAGCTTTTTGACGTCACATCTGTCGGTACCATTTTGCAGACGAGTCCGGTACCACATCACGTGACGGGAAGGAACGCAATAGAAGCGCCATGCTGGGTCGGTTATAAATTGGTGTCTTGTGATATACCTACAAATAATATAAACCATAAACATGGTATCTTAAAGTTGGATTCCGTCACGATATTTTTTTTCGCCGAAACATATAGTTCCATTTTGGCATTTATCAGATGAAGGCGGAGACACTCTGTTGGTAGGCGTGGCCCTGGTCATCCTTGTAGGCGTGGTCACCACCGCCAGTGTCATCTTTTTGTGGCGTCAAAGGTGAGTGCACAGAAAAAAATCGCATGTCACATGCGTCATAAACATAGCACTTCCTGTGACTATTGGATGGCGTGACGAAAAATCACACTCATTATCATATTTTCCGGTTCAGACGCCGACGAGAACTGGCTTTGATCGAGAAAAGTAGCAGGTTGTGGTGCGATCAACAAGCGGGAGATGTCGGCCAATCAGCCCGCCACAGCACGCCTCGCCAAACAAATCAACTCATACAGAATGCATTGGTTTCACAAGACACACACTTTTGGGCGAAAACGTAATCACCCTTTGCTCCTAATTAGCCTTTCTCTTTACGTTTGTTGCGCGTATTTTTCGTACATCTAAATATTGTGACTGTATTATTCGGAGTGGATGTCGTCTCGAGCGGCTAGAATCTGTTCTGTCCGCGGATGTAATGTGTTGACAAGGGTTGGAAGCAAAGAAGCTATTTATTCTGTGCCATTGTCATTGCACAGGTGCAATGCTATATACTCTCATCGACATGTGAAGAATCTCAAAATATAATGTGTGCAATGGTTGATGCGGCTTGCGAGAGGTCGTGTGGTGCATTTACAATAGTCATATATCCTATTCCATGGCATACATCTAGCGTAGAGCAGTAGTGTTCGGCCGAGTAGAGCCCGGAATAGTTCAGCGCTTTCTGTCAACTGCTTATGTGAACAGCCATTACCCTACTTAACATACAGTAGTCTTATCAATACTCGTGAATTCCTGTAAACTCTTGTCTTATTTATTATACATTATTGATGTGCTTGTATGAAGACCCTAACTAAATAATGTATATTGCGCAGCAAATTAAGGCAACCTACGAACGAGTATTGAGTTTCCCCCGGGTTCAAGTCGATCGGGTTGTTTTGGAGCGAGTGTGGCAGCACACATAGAGTTGCCGTGGAGAGGAGGGACACTCGGCCTTTGTCACTGCCTCATGTCTAGTCGTCAGTTGTCTGTGTATTGGCTTGGTAACAAGTACAATGGAGCACCGACGTCACTTACGATGTCCACACTTGGGGGGTGGGGGGACACTTATTACCCGCGCCTTGTCAAGCGTATTTTATCATCGTTAAAAGAGCTCGTTCGTTTATGCCAGAATCCTACGCAGGTTTTTGGAAGGAAACCGACATTTGTTGATCTATTCCAGTACAATCTACCTCTTGCGTTTCTAGAGATGTGAATATGTAAGTGAATGTAGTCTTAGCATTGTCAATCTGTGTATTTATTGATATCACCATTTTGCTAAGTATTTTGCAAGCATGGACTTTTCATTCAAATTATAACAGATCACTTGAATATTAGCTGTATATACTTGAAGGTACCTTACCTTAGCTGTGAGTAAAATATGTGGTACAATCTGTATATAGTGACTGTCGTGCAGTCTGTTACAAGAGGCTACACTTGAAATGAATTGACCTTACTTGAAAATGTAAAGATGTTTTTGCGAGTGATCAAGCACTTCTTATTGTTATTCCAGTAACAACTCATTGAAACCATTTCCGCTGTGGGATTGAAGCCAAACATTCATTGTAAGAGCGGCTGTACTGTGTTAACATCCTAATCATGGTTGTCCCATTCAAGTTGTATAGTCAATGTGCATTCTAATCGGTTATTATTGACTATGTCGTGGGCCTTGCAGATACAACATATAAAATACTCAAAAACGTCATTATAGTTTATTGTCGTCTCTATGAAGCGGGAATCATGCGCTTTTTAACGTGACTTTGATGTTATAGACTTTTGAATAAAGTTGGCAATAAACAAACAATACTAGACAGGGCACAAGAACATGAAGCATAGGAAATATTGCTTTAACATGTGCGCAATGGGCTAATATCAAATGTTCACACTTCTCTGCTTCTAAATATAATATTATACCACATTCAACCACTAGCACACATGCTAAATAGCTAATGTTAACATCGATAGTGTTGGAATACATAAGAGAACTAGAGTTCGAAGAGGGTACTCTTCTACATGAAATATCACATATCGACATCACAAACGCAATGAAACTATCTACACTACACTCCACGCCAAGCTGACGATGAGAAGGACATTTCAGCCTAAGTCCAAGCTGACGATGAGACGGATATTTCAGCCCTAGTCGAGCCAAGGCAGCGAACTTCAGATTAGTTCTGAGGCAATACAAACACATTTTTAAACGGTCTGTTATATGTTATATGCCAGTGGTAGAGGAGGGATCTTTGTTAGGCTTTTAATTGGTAAACCTTATACATTTTGCAGGCTTTGAAATTAAAAAAAGTAGACGTCTTGGTGTGTTAACAAACCCAAAGCGATTATGTCAATGATGAGGGAGATGTCATTGAATATTTTCACCACCTGGGTGTGAAGATCTGCCATGTTGACTTATATTATTTGCAAGTCAAAACATGTCAATTTATCCCCATGGTCATCTCTCATTCAGCAACTCTCTAATGAGATGCTTTTATAGCACAGTTAAATAATGAATTAAATTATATATATATAATGGGTTAGAATGGAATGTTATATTGGAAACATCGCGTACAAGATTTAGTGTACATCGATTGAAATGCAGATTTCAAAACGAACACGTGCTCTATAATTGGGCGATAACACAGGTCGATCCACTAATATTATTGGACGACCCTTGCTGAAATTTCTCCTTAGTCCCAAACCTGTAAATAGCTGATTGCAACTTTGTGTGTTGGTAGCGTTAGCTACAGACAGAGTAGCAATTCATGTCATTCGTAGTAACTAAGAAAATAAAAGCAGTCATGTATTTTGTAATAACAATCGCACTAACAATATAGGAATAAATTCGTACCTAACCCTTTTAACCAGGAAAACCCAACAATACCCCAGATCCAGCAATGGCTGGTTACCACATCCGCATTCCAGGTCATTGCACTGTGGGTGAGACTAGGAATGTCCATAGAAGATGAATATCATGAGTCCATAAGTCGATATCATTCACCATGTGCAGTATACGAAAAATATGAAAAGAGCTGAATGTTTTTATCGTAGAGGAAAATCATCCTCACGCGCTAACAACTTGACTTTATATAATTTCATGGAAAGAGCTCGTCATTCCGGGTGGTATGTGACGTCAACAACGGGACCAGTGGAATTGACTGATCAGTGATGAAAGTTACAGGTGGACCTCTTGGTGTAATGATTAATTGCTTGTGTGCGAGATATAGAGTGAGAACTTCAAACTCGTTATGCCAACACAAACTCGTCATTGATTGTCAACAACACAGCCACAATTTTGGCAAACGATAGCGCGATGATCTCCGTTGATCTCTGCCTTGAGCGCTCTCCCATTAGAGCTGCTGGACTGGATCCTTTCTCCACCAACATCTACAGGCTTAAGTTGGCCGTTAAGGATCCCCTCTGAGGATCCCTGATCGTCGTATTCGGAATCAAAAGATGTGTCGAAAATCTCCTCAATCTTGGAATCGAGCGAACCCTGCTTGAATTTCTGGTTGTTGATTTTGGGCTGCACCCTCATGCACATGTCAAAGCTGTACTGTTTACTTTGTTCTCTGAGTTTCTTGCGAGGTGAGAGGCGAATTGGTCGACCATTGAAATCAATGCTGCTCCTACCCAGGTCTTTAGCGAACTCCACGATGAAATCGTTGGAATCAAACAACGCCGCAAACGAGCCGTTGATGAATTTGGGCGACATGGGAACGTTACTCAGAATCAGGCTCATACCGAAGTCTTTCACGTGCAATCCTTTGCGGCGCATGCGCCCCACAGCTGATATATTGCTGTCTGTGATTGGTTGACCGATCGAGATGGGTGCTGTGATCTGAGGGCATAGTACCTGATCTGCCTCGATACCTAGGTCCTCATCCTCTTCCACTTGTCCCTCCTCGACCAGGATGTTGTAGGCTGTGGTTCGAATGATGTCCCAGTCTCGCTCGATGTCTTCCTCTGTCGTGTACTGTGACGTGACAGTGAAGCGGATGATATACCTGCCTTTGATTGAAGCTGGTACCATGTGGACTTTACCTGTCTGGTTCAGCCTCTTTAATAGCAGCTCCGTCAGGATGTTTTCTCCCTGTAATGAGGTCAACATAACATATCTATAGTAAAATCAAAGCAATGTGAATTTAATGGTGTGTTTTTGCGTTTCTTGTGATGAAGGGTTTTTCTGTCCTAATTGTCATGAATTAAGATGCATTGCTTTGGTTTAATACAGGAATGATTTATCAAACATAAATAAAGATGAATAACACGATATGAAGAGAATATAATATGTGTTAATTTGTAAGTGTAGAAGCCAGCACCTATCGGAAACCAATGTCACCTTTAAGCGGAATACCACCATGCCCAGGTGCCTCTTAGCGGCCACCTCAAAGTGCTCGTCACCACGAACCCGGTCCTCGAACAGCTCAGCTAACTTAACGCCCTGCAGGCACCAAATAACGGGTACAATAGCACATGATCTATATCATTGTGACATGGAGGAACGAACAACCACTAATTGAGACTGTAACGGGATATCGTCCACATTATGATCCTACCTTTCGAACGTGCTTTTGAAGCCCATTCACTCCGAATGACCGAATGACGAACCACAACTTTAAAGCTCGGAATCGTTTGCTGAGGGGCACTTGCCAATGCTAAAAACCAAACCCTAACAAGTTATGACGATAATATACGCGATGAGAACGAACATATCAATACCATCTTTAGCGGAATACTGATTTGTACAATATTAAGCAGATTGGTGTACCTACCATATAGTCAATAGCAGCTCCTGATCGGCATAGAAACACAGACATATACACACAGGAACGGGTGTTACCATTGAGTTATAATAAACCATGAACTAGTCAACTATACACATCAGGTTATCATTTAGAGTGGACTGATTGTTGGTTCTATGTTCAACAAGCAGTCATATTCATGTAGCCAGATTGTGTACTGCTTATGAATCAGATCGTCCATACGGCTGTACACCACCTTGCCGCGTTTGTAACACGCACCTGTATTCTCGTGCTTCAGATACAGTGGTTGTACATTGAAGGTCCGATGCAGAGCTCGGCTGTCCTTCACCCTGACAGACGTACATGAACAAATCAACTGTAACATGATACACTCAACGTGAATAAGTGTCTCTCTAGCGTTATGATGAGTACCACCAGCCAGTACTGCGCCCACAAGGAACCTAGCGTTATGATGTTTATCACCAGTACTGCGCACAGAAGGAACCTTACCACATGGCCGTGCAGTCGAAGTGAACCATCATCCACTTGGACGGATTGAACGCCAACGACTGAGCGTGTTCGACGCCATCAGCGAAGTGACGAAATTCCGGGCAGACGAAGGCGGTGCCGGCATAAGCAGCATCGACATGAAGCCAGATATCTTCTTCCTCGCCTGCAACATGTGGAACAGAACTAATGGTCACATGTGTTCAACTACAGGCTACACGCGCATGTCTAAATACGACCTCCACTCGCCTCACATCAAATTCGTCCATAGGACGTAAAATAGACCACAACCGCAAATCGATTACCAGTTAACATCAAACGCAGGTATGATAAAATAACGTTTGATATGCTTACGTCCTTATGATTTAAGCTTCACTTTTCAGAACAGTTATTAACTCATTTTGACAGAGTAGCATTATTCAAAAGGTTTATTGAGCTGACACAAACACTTGCATGACCGTCAACTTGTCACTTTTTCATGTGTATAAACGATGGCTATGTGGTAGTACCCGGAGTGGACACCAGGGATGTTCAGTGTACAGTTAAGGAGTACATCATATAACGATGCCGACTGTGGTCTATAGTGTGAATGACTAGACCCTTTCGAACAATTCTGGCAGACTGTAAACAGGGGAAGAGCAATCCCTAATAAGAATCAGATTGAGGAATTGGATGAGAAAGTACTTAACATATTATGTGACTTTATAATGAATGCATCAGCAAAAAAGCATGTGTTGTATAGGGGCGACCAATAGGAGCAAGGTCAACAATATCCTCCTCTTCCATACGGCTGTTGCTTTAGATGTGTGTTCACTCCCCAAGTAGGGGCTAAATTTAACCTTAAAATATTTTTGGATCTTAATTTTTAAGTCAGTAAAAGGGACTTAGAACCATCCTGAATGAGCGCACCTTGTTCTGCTCTGATCTCACCCTCGTTGCTAGGGATACCGGCATGTCTCGGAACCCACACACGATAAAATGTTTCAATCGTCTTTTTGATTCTGGGTGTAGACAATAGAAAAGATAACATTCCATGTTAATTGGGAGCCATATATGTACGCTGTGGTGTTGATATGTTTATGTAATCATTAATAAAAAAACTAAGAACTAGATACTTAAATAGACAAACCTGTTATATGCAGCTATGTTATGTGAAATCTAACTGAAGGATGGGCAAGAAAAAGTCTATGGAACTGATGGCTACAAATTGGTTGTTTACTCTAAATCACAAAAACATGAGCTCGAGAACAGCACGTGAACAGCACGAGAACAGCGCGAGAAGTCTGCTGGAAACGCGATTCTTTGGAACAAAGATTGTTGGAACAATAACCATCTTTGATGAATCCTGAGGAAATCGATAAAAAGGCACTGAAAAGTTGTGATTGAGAAGTTGTACAATCACCTACTGAGAGTTTAAGGGAATCCTCCAGGAAAAGCCCTCGTTGGTACAGATTAAAACTGAAATTAGGCCAATCTTGGCTGTCATAAGGGTACCAAGGAATTGTATAAGCACATTGCATAAAGGCTTAACATTCATACCAATAGGCCAACTAGAGTAACACAAACTAGTGAATATATATAATATAAAAATTGTGATATAAAATATTACTGATCACCTTCCTTACGGGGACAATATGTCAAATAAATACTCATGTATTTAACATGCAATATAAAGAGATCTCCTTGACCATAATCACCAAGAGATTATGGACTGTCACGGAATCGCAGATTGACTGGATTGACGAAATTGAACACAAAGGCAAAATGAATACAAATAGTAGGCACAATAATGAATACACAAGGAACACTAGAACCTTACAAATACAATACAAGGAAAAAAGCCAACAAAAATAGGACACAGCAGCTCTTAAAAATACCAAAATGAACACTTGATTTGCTGTTCAAAAATTACAGTGAAATGGAAACTCCCAAAACATTTCATGACGATCAGGAATATAGGAGAAAATACAATACACAAACAGAAGAACTGAAAGAGATAATGTGCTTACATAATTCGATGGATAAACTAACATCGTAAAAGAGACTTGATAAATAAAAACGATTGATAAATACAATCAAAGGGGAAAAATCAGCAGACGGACTTCTATCACGATAAACAAAAACACGCCAACTGACGACCGGACAGAAACTATGAAATTCAGTAACTGTTTCATTGAGATAAGGCATGCCTTACCCAATAGACAAAAAACCCGCAGATTGTCTGACGCTGTGCAACGAAATAAGAGAACGTGTTTCGTGGAACCAACCATAAGAAATCAAATCGATCATCAATGGCATAAAATGCGATGAACTGTCTTATCCTACCATTGTTTTTAACAAATTACTACATTGAAGAAGGTACATTCCCTGAAAGTCTTAGACTGGCTTAGATAATGCCAATTCACAAGGGTGCAGTCTGAACTGAACTATTCTCAACAGAAAATATCTGTAATCGATCCCCAAATGGTAAGAAATGGTAATGCATTAGCGACGAAGGCAATGGTCATTGGTAATAACGCCAAATTAATGTGGATTCCGTCGACATTGTAGCACCCAGGACACTTTCCAGTACCTTATGACAAATATCCTGAGTAACAAAAAAAATATATGATTGCAACTTTGTCGATCTAAAGACAGCGTTTGAGACTGCTAATCACAATGGTCTTGAATCATATTCAATAAGGGGGAAATAAACGAAGGTTCGGTTTTGGGTCCTTGCATATATAAAAATGGCTTGTGGTACACACGGACGAAACGTCAATGCTTTACACGGGAAAAGATTGGATAAGTCTATCACGGACACCAATAGCGATATGGACTTTCTGATGATTTGAATGAGGAGAAAACACTGATAATGAATGAGGAGAAAACACTGATAATGAATGAGGAGAAAACACTGATAATGAATGAGGAGAAAACACTGATAATGAATGCAATAAAAAGTGACTTCATGCAACCTAAAAAACAACAAGGCTGCATCTAAAGAATAGAGTCAGGGCCTATGTGCCTGTAAAAACACTCTGGACTAATTATAATGCGTAACTATTACCTAACTTAACTTACGCTATGTAACTTTGGGTTACGAGCAGATGGTGCAAAATGTAATATAATGCTAAACGATGCGAGATACACAAACACATTCGCCGTTATTGATGGTGATGCACATACACAATACGCCGTTATAGAGGAAGGCGCACAAACACAGAGGCCGTTACAGAGGAAGATGCGCGCACGGCGAGTGTTTGACAAAATCACAACTCACAACATCACATTAAAACAGCTGATTGGCTGGTTGGGTGATATCATTGCGATATATTCGCATTTGTACAAATTTCATTTGGACACTTACATATTGGACCAAGTTCAGTTATGTTGTCGAATGCGCATGCTCCTGTAGTTCCAAGTGTGGCACACAACTAGAACAGAAGGAAAGCATATAAATAAATATATATATATATATATATATATATATATATATATATATATATATATATATATAGATATATATATATATATAGATATATATATATATAGATATATATATATATATATATATATATATATATATATATATATATATATATATATATATATATATATATCTATATATATATATATATATATATATATATATATATATATATATATATATATATATAGAGTCATGGGCATCTCTGAGAGTTCTGCATTGGGTTGATAAGCTGGTTGTACTGACGTAAAAAGGGATGAGTCCGTTGTCTCTGTCCTCCTTTAGAGCGCTCCTCAGCGTCACCCCCCGCAGACTGAGGTCCTCATCCGTCGGCAGCAACCGCAGCTTCACCAGGCCGATCAACCCCGCCTTCTCGACGGACGAGTGGGCCTGGAGGTAATCAGAACTAATACTATCAGTTTGTGGGTAGAACAATTGTCTCGGTACAGGCTGATAAAAGAATACGTGGTTTATCGCAATTAGTATTGAAATAGCACTGTCTTAACAAATTGAAATTTCCATACCTGATCGGAACAGTAGGCGACGAGACGCGCGTTGACCTCGGCGTCGTGCAGGTCTGGGTAGATGTTACGGTAGCGCTTGAGTACGTCACTTCGTGCGGCCAACAGAGACACGAAGGTCGAATCGCTGGCCGTTGTCTGGTTACGCACACACACTCACACAGATCACCACCACTTAACATGGTTATTACATGAAGTGAACGGATACTGCTGGTCGAGTTCTGTACAATGAACTATAGCGCCGAATAAAATGTCAGTTAACTTACGATGGAACAAGTACAATCTGCTCAAGCGCACAGCGGACGACATTATTCTTGCTGATAAACGCAGCGCTAAATATTCTGATGCCTTTCAATAAATATCCCACGGGAACGGGTCCATTTATGTCAACACACGAAGAAATGAAAAGCCTGCGGTCCAGTAGGGATATCGTAATTCGTCATTATCTAATTGATTTGGATGAATATATGCTACTTCGGAATAAGTTTAATTGTTGAGCTTATAACGCTTGAAACTGTGCAGAGAATCTCCAGATACTTGGAACCGCCTCACTTTCATTCCAATCCCCGGTTATATTTTTGGCGTATTGCAAGGTGCTGTCTGGGAAGCATATGGGAAAATGACATCAAATAAAATTGATTGGGATTTGCCTGCAGGCAGGTAAGAAGTAAACAGCACCATCCGGACAGAATTCGACTTTAGAATATATTCCGTACAGAAACCAAACAAATGGTGAACACAGGAATTTGTTGAATACACAGCCATAATTACATCAATATACATGATGCTATGGGGGTCTTCAGCCAGTATCGGCTTGTTTCCAGACAGACCAGTCACTGCTTAAAGCCTTGCACTCCATTGCTTATGCGGGACATGTAATGATAGAAGCACAGATTTCCCATGCCCCTACCCCACTCCCCGCCTAGCGCTGTCACCTGAGCTACAGATGACCTTCACCTACCTGGATCACCCCGCCCCCCATGGAGCCCTCCGTACAGTGCAGGAAGTCATCAGGCAGCCCCAGCATCTTGCCAAGCCAATCCATGACGATCGTTTCTAGCTCCGTACATGCAGGGCTCGATGCCTGCCACACACAACACCATGTCATAGTCACTGTATGCTTACTCATCCACTGGCAATGGCCACGATATGCTGACCAATTCCTCTTCCACACCGGGGCGCCGGCAGAGAGACATCAGGCGGAATGTATGGGCTGTTATAACCCATCATGTACCATGTCACCTACCGTAGCATGGTAATCATACATATACCCGTTATAACATACATGAACAGCACAACAGACTTTTATATAAACCCCACTTTCGGCAACTCACCGTTATATTAGTAAGATACAATGCTAGACTAGTGTTAATGGCCAATCGGCCTGATCCAGTATTGCGGTTGCCGTTTCTTTCCTGGTCAAATACGACTGGAGTGGGAGATATACTCCAAATACACCACTTATCTACATGATCTTGTGATCGCTGCCGGACCAGATAGAAAATCAGAATGTATAACAAAATGACATGGAGCTGATCGCTCACAGGAGGACTTTCCAGTTCGTTCTCTCGTTCAAAGTTGAAGCCATTTTGAGTACAGTAGGGGCTCAAAAAAATTATATAGAACAGTCTTTAAAAATTAAATATTAAACCAAGAAATTTGGCTTCTTCCACTACAGGAGTAGCATTAGCAACAATGCTTATAATTGTATTGATGCTAATTGGCATGCAGCCTTTGAGGCACAGATCGGATGACATGCTTCTATATGGTGTCATATATCTTCTCTATGTAAAAGACAACTGGCACAACATGTTCCTTTCGGACGAAGTCATCTGAAATATCGTTTTCAAGACAGATCAGGCGATCCGTGGCGCTTCGCACAAGGCAGGGAATGCTCCAGACTCCTAGATGTCTTTAATCATTTGTAAGAAGTGATTCCACAACAAATGATTATGTAAATCATCAGGCCCGTAAGAGTCATGTACAGAAGCTACTTGCTCTCTAAAAGTAAATAGAAAGCTGTAATTTTCATAATTATTTGATTGAAAATAAAGAACATTAGTTTCGTGGTTGACGTTAAAATCTTTGAAATTTGCGCATATTATTTAGGGCTGAAGAATTCTTGCAGAAGGATTCGCCTGAGGTTTTGGCAATGTCGTCACAAGTAGAGGCGTTTGACCCATCAGAAAATCTTTGTTCGCATATATTGTTTAGAAGGGCGGTTGACTTAATCTCTACGTGTGCTGAATGAGAACATCAAATGTTGTGGTGGTTTATTCAATTCAGTTTTATCCATCTATTCTAAACTGCAGGGAGTTATCCGAAATTCGTTTTGATCTGAAATCTTCACAACGTAGAATGCATGTCGATGATTTATTGACGCTATTCCCCCTTTTATTATCACTCATTCGATGCCATCGCGCATGACGTGTATTCGGTTTCCTGTGGGTCGCGAGTGATCACGTGGGACGTGGGATAACATACATAGGAACATTTGCAACTGGGTTTTAATAAACTGTACAAAAATACATGAATGAACGATCATTGAGGAGGTTACTTCTTGAGTGCCAATAGATTCGTAGGGCACGTAACACAACAGTACTATTGCACCATCACTATTGCAGGCAGTGATGAAGCAAACCAGTATGTCTGTTTCGTGCGATAAATTGCATTGCATGCGACAAGATCCTGGTAACTTACCCACGTAAAGCCGAGGCAGCCTATTGCATCAGCTAGCATGTCTCCCAATAGCGAGGGACACGAGTTGAGGGCCGGGAAGTAGGCGTGCATGTGTGGACTCTGCCAGTGGGTCATCTGAAACATCACCACAGCAAATCTATTGCGGCCACCGAGTTCTACAAAATATGGAATACAATTACATTGATTCCTCCTTTCTACGCTACACGTGCTAAGCCTCCGCTTGTCACTTGCACATTAGATATTCGTAACGAGGGTTTAAACATTTCCCTGAGGGTATTCGACATTTCTCAATGTGCCTCTGCTATTCCCTTTGGGTAACTGACATTCAATAAACATTTCTTTACATGCATTTGACATTTCCCTGTGTGTAACTGACAACTCCCTTTTTGTAACTGACACCTCCCTTTGTTTAACTGACACATCGCTTTGTATAGCTGACACATCCCTTTGTGTAACTGACACCTACCTTTGTGTAACTAACACATCCCTTTGTGTAAATAACATATCCCTTTTTGTAACTGACACCTACCTTATGTAACTGACACTCGCTTTTGTGTCACTGATACCTTCTTTATGTAACTGACACCTCGCTTTGTGTAACTGACATTTCTTTTTGCGTAAGTGACACTTGCTTTTGTGTCACTGACACATCCCTTTATGTACCTGACACCTCGCTTAGTGTAAATGACACATCCCTTTGTATAACTGACACATCCCTTTGTATAACTGACACCTACCTTTGTACATTTGACATTGCCCTATATGTATTTAACATTGCGTTTCCCAATTCATTAATAATCCAGCTAGTTTGTCTGAAACTTACTGGAAGAGTCGCAACACAGATATCTCACGTGGGATAATCGAATCACGTTTATTGCACTACTTGAGAATTGGAATGTTTCACGTGGACGTGTGTTCTCCTGCATGGCATACATGGTTTGTGTCGACATAGCGTTGTACAGCGTGTTCACGATGGGGCGTTGTATGCGAATATTGTTTGAATACCTCAATGCGTCCGATGATCTTCTGGGTCGTATATGGAGATATATGGTGCGATATTGAAATGCAGACAGGCCACGTGGTCATGTCTAACCCGAAGCTTCCCGTGTTAGACATGGGTCACTCATTACTTCTTTCACCTTAATTAATCCGTTGATATTGATTATGTCCCCCCGCCTACATCCTTACACACACCACAGTGACGCCTGGGCTTTATTCTCCCTGCAAAGATAATTATCAACCCCAGAGCGTCAATTGGGTAATATAACATTTCCGGAAAGTTTCTCGATTGATCGAAGACTAATGTTATAAGGTGTTGGTAGCAGATTATAAAGTTAATTAATAGTTTGTAGGTCAAGTAAATGTTTGCTGCTACCCTCTGATGTGTCCGAATTACAAACCACCTAATTATTAACCCACCTACTTCAAGGGCATGCATGAGGGCATCTTGTCGCATTTTGTGCTACGTACCGCGGGGCCTTCATACAACGGTCAAGCGGCCAGGTTTGCGCAGGTATTAGGGTTAAAGTGCTCTATCCCGCATCAAGAAAATAACATATATCAAGAGCCTGTACAACAAAAAGTCATCACGCACCAAAAAACTTACCCCCACTCGACGCTATTCTTCAAGAAATGCCATCGATATATCATTTCTGACAAATCGCGATACGATGACCGCCATTTTGGAAAATATTGCGTCGCGTGATTTCCCGCCGCCTCATCCGCATTGCCTTAGCATCCGGGTGTGTGGGGGGTGGGGCACTTGGCCTTAACTCGGATAGGGGTGTGCCGTGGGACCTCGAAAACCCTTACCTGTTGTACCTGTTGAGAATAGCATAAAGTATACCCCGTCGTACAAGGTATTATGCGAATGTATAACCCGTCGCACAAGTCTAGAGGCCGAAAACCCATACCCCGTCGCGCGGCACATGTATGCTACCTCTATACACTTAAAAGCCCCCCCCCCCCCCCCCCCCCGGGCTTACCATTAGTCGTCGATGAGTCACATCATTCTGAGAAAGAATGCGCGATGCACGTGGGCTTGAACTTGAAAACAAACATGGTGCTGTGTTTCGGACTTTTTACCGCTTCCAAATTGATCGAACTCATAACTAATTACCATGGATGAAATCCCCCGCCGCAAATGGATAAAATTGTCCGTGAACATCATTGCATTCTAAAACTCCATCACTTGGGTATGTTTTAGTAGGTATGTTTGGTGTTTGGTAGTTGTCTGAATCGATCTCAATTTTTTTCATTGCGTCGGTTTCAGAGAAAGTAAGACGTCTACACAGACGTCTTGAAGGGCTAGGTTGGAAACCGATTTATTTAGCGAAATTATCACGACAGACCGCTAGCCCAAATAACACACCTCTCTTACACAGAGTATCAATAAAGCGCCATATATGGTGGGCATGAAGTCATGCCCTGCCGAGAGCGTCAATTATTCCCCGTGATCGGCAGCTGCCCGAATGCTGTCGACGTTTGTGTATGTTGTGATATGGGCTGATGAGAAAGTTACGCTCCAGCGCAGTGCAGCTTTTCTCACTCCCAACCTTCCTTTGCCAGAACAGCACCATACGCAGACCAGTTATTAAAATGCTGCTCGACAAATCGATCAACTTGTTACAGCAAGCTTAAGCAATAGTGTTGTGGTTTGCACACCCCCGCGCATCGACTGGACCTGTTACCCTCTCCATTGCGCAATAGCTTACCGGAAAGATTAGCTTGCAATCGAGAAGGCCATCAGATGGTCGCGTCATCACAGCGAGGCCGAGAAATCATCCGTCTCAGTGATGATGGAGCACCCCCGGCAAATATGCACAAAGACAGAGGAACTGATCCGGTCACTGGCGGCTGCCTTAAACCCTTCCAATCAGGTATCAGGTACGGAAGGTGTGTAGGATGAGGGTAGATGAGTGGAGTGGACGGCGAATCACCTGTTTCGCACCTGGGTCGAGTCTACCATGTGGACAAGTAAGAGCCCCCAAGTGAGGATTACCTTTCTGCCTATGTTCAAGGGCCTGGTGCGCTAATCTACAGCAGTGACCACTCTGGCTCAGTTTTCTATGATGCCATCAATCCTCGGGCATCTTCACTCCCTATGTCCATTGTGACCATATGTATGCTTATATATATATATATATATATATAGATATATAGATATATAGAGAGAGATATAGATATAGATATAGATAGAGAGATAGAGAGAGAGAGAGAGATAGATATATAGAGAGAGAGAGAGAGAGATATAGAGAGAGAGGAGAGAGAGAGTAGATAGAGAGAGAGATGGAGAGAAAGAGAGAGAGATAGAGGGAGACACAGAGAGAGATAAATATAGATACATAGAGAGACCTATTTATAGAGAGAAAGAGAAAGAGAGAGAGGGAGACAGAGAGGTAAATATATAGACAGAGATATATACCTATATATATATCTATATATATCTTATATATATATAAATATATATGTATATATATATATATATATATATATATATATATTTGTACATATATATAAATATGTATGCATATATATATATATACATATATATATACATATATATATGTTATATACATATATATATATAATATATATATACATATGTACATATATATAAGATATATATAAAAATATATATATATATATATATATATATATATATATATATATATATATATATATATATATATATATATATATATATATATATATATATATATATATATATATATATATATGAAAGACAAGTGATTGTCTGTTGTTTTTACGCCCCTCAGCGGCTGAGGGCATATGCAATCAGACGATAGTTAGCCACAAAACAGCATATGTCAATGTGAGATTGTAAGAGGAGGTTGTCTGTGCCTCATTTCCTATCCCACCTGTCCCCTGATTAACCCCGCCCACCCCTTTCACCAACACCGTCAAGTATGCTGCTCATGACAATGGCTGCTTTTATAGCAGTTGTTACTGACCTTTGCTGGCAATGAATTGGTCTTATAACCCTTAGTATGCACTATTTCGTTAAAACAGTGTTTCTGTAAGGCACCCAGGAAGGGGCGTTTGTCTTGCGCGTGCCTTTGTACTCTGATTACCATATGAGCGCGGCCGTTAAGATGGAGGTTTCACCAGAGTCTCATATACCAGGGTTCATCTTGAGATAAGCCAAATGCAAGTGATGACGACAACAGTGAGAAGTGAAGAGCGCACTTACCCCGGGCATGATAACCCGCTCGATGTCGTTGAAGATGACATCCCATTCCTCGCCGTCTTCTGGGGCCGACTCCGGAACGAGGCCGTGCATGTAACCCGGAGATACGTTCGGGAAGACCCGTCGCTGTCGGATGTTCTCTAGGTAGTCGGCGATATAGTCCACCATCTCCTTCCCTGTACAACATACACACCGTCTCTTCAGTACGCATATCATACAGCTATAACTAATAGTCAATGACACAACAGGTTGGCCAAGAGGTTCGAGCTGATTCATCAGCCGTGATCGGTGACATACCGTGAACACATCAATGTATGTTGTTACATATATAGTGGTGAAGACGGACTACTTGGGTGGACTAGGACCGTCTACACCCCAGGTCGGCAGTTCACGTTAGTGCATGATTCCTTTACCTAACTCAGTGATGTAAAGTCGACTTCCGGCACGAGATTTCAGACTGTATGTATATGTTTGAACCAAAGAGATAAACTGTGAAAAGGCTGGTATGGATTGGATCTTGAGTACTCTATACGACAACATGTCAGCTGTATAGGGAAACATCCTGGCTGATCGGATGAACTATTTCATACCCACGCAAGCCATTCATAGCAACATTTTTGCTACATATCCCCACTCCGTAATTACATATTTAGTCAAGGAGTAGTGTTGTGTTTCGTTCTATTTTTGCCCTAATATGGATGAATCCGGGAGCGCTGGTCTAGCGGGCCGTGTCAGGTAGGATCTGTCCACAAGAGCAGGTCAGTCGGCTTAGATGACACAAAGTAAGACAAATAACACCAGCGACGAGATTACAACGAGACCTCGCCAGAATTCCTCTCCTTATAGCATCTTCTACGATTTAGTGACGGAGTGGATGAAAACTACGCCGTCTGAAAATACAGGATGAACCTACACGGTCTAACGGGATGGCTTGATAAGAGACGCGTGCTTCTTCTCCCCAAGTTTGTGTGTTAATGACGTCAGTAGATATGTGGCATGCCACAAGTGTAACAAGATCGTCAACCGTGTTTGCATTTGATGAGATAGTAAGCCCTCTCGTCGACAAACTACGTCTGTATGAGTAATCCTCTTACACGCGACCATCCCTTATTGGGCTATGGCCGCCTACTGATCGACGATTGTACGCTACCCTTGTTCTCAATTAAGACGAGTAAACAGGTATCAAAGGCAGTTGATTTGAAAATATCGGTCAATTTTGAAACAAGTTGGCATTTTAAATCCAGTCAGCAATTTTAAAAAACAAGTTGTCATTGTCAATCCAGTTGGCAATTTGAAACAAGTTGGCAATTTGAAAGCAGCTGTCAATTTGAAAAGCAGTAAGTCTAATGTAAGCAGTTGGCCATTGCACCGACCCAGGAATTACCAACTGACATGGGTTTTCTTGGCTACTGCTGTGTGAGCCGCGTTGCTTTCTGCGATGCTTGTTACTTTTTCTTCGCTCGGGCTGGACACTCCATGCAGTTCAACATACGTCTTATCTTGATGTATTATTATCGCGTCTAAGAAGAGAAGCTAGGGTCGCCTCTCAACCTGCTGCAGCATTAGAGCAGCGCATTGGAAGGAGAACATGTCTAGATGTGTGGGAGAGCTTGTTTACAAGGTGTCATTAATCAGGTCGGGCAACCCTGCGTGCCAAGACACTCAACACCAGCGACGAGTCTCTACAATTAAGTCATCCTGTCCAGACATAATTGAATATGTCATGAGGCTTGCCATGCTAATCGCTGACTCATCCATCTTTGTTGTAATTAATAATGACGACTTCCGCCTGATAACTTCCGGTATTCCGCCTCATATAGGCGCCGGCGACGGTTTCAAAAAGGCGGAACCGCGTGATAACACGATGCAAATAGTGATTTGGGAAAATAAACAATCGGGTAGCCTTGAAATTTGTACGAATTTGACATGGCAGAATTCTATTTTTGGTGACATCTAACCATGGTAACTAAGTTTGTGCTGTCTTTTCCAATCACAGGCGACGAAAGAAACAACTCAAAGTTTCCATATAACTAAGGTAATACAACTGACATACGTTTGGTGATCAGTTTTTATCTGACAGAGGTTTCGGGTAGCTTGACTTGAAAACAACGCCACGTCACCACCAGTCAACGGCTGACAAGATCTCATAGAAGATGCCTCTGAAAAGGATGGATTCCAGGGGTTTTGGTGGGGAGATGGGTGGGGGGGGTGGGTGTCGGTTGGATCCATATATATATACTTTATATATATATATATATATATATAGATATATATATATAGATATATATATATATATATAGATAGATATATATATATATATATATAGATATATAGATAGATATATATATATATATATATATATATATATATATATATATATATATATATATATATATATATATATATATATATATATATATATATATATATATATATATATATATATATATATATATATATATATATATATATATATATATATATATATATATATATATGAGAGAGAGGGAATCCACTTCCGTTGTTGTCACCGCTTTTGTCGGTCTTGTGTCTTGAGTCTTGTTACCCAGCCATGACAACAAATTGAGTTAATTTAGGGATCTGGCGTGGCACTGTGGCGATGGAAGCACACGGCGAGGCGAAGTAATGATGGCCCGGAGTCAGAGAGGAGGACGGCCAGAGATGACCGGGATACAGATGAGCATTTGAAAGTCCGACCATTATAAGAAAGGTGTGTTATTACAGGTCAACAGCTAATGTCTGAACCAGCTGGCCTAAACAGGTGTGTCTATATATAATAACACACTGATATGGTCGCAGATACAGAACATCACATGGTCGGAGCAGGGTGGGGTACGAGGTGGTATGAAATGGTTTACTTTCTCTAATTAGCTTTGAGACAAGGCAAAATGTATCATTAACTCCCCCACCCCCTCCCCACCCTCGATGCGGAGCCAGGATGTCACAGCTTGGTGTTTTACCTTGAGACAACAACCTATGATTTCCAACAGTGACCAGCGCTCAGACGATACCGAGAAACAAATAGACTTAGTCGGTAAGGCGAGCCAAGTTAAAGATGCTCAACTGATTGGCGCGCCGTTTCTTGTCCGCGCCAGCATTGGCCAGCCTGTCATCATAGATTCCGAACAAAAACAGATGAGCATCGTTTACCTTGCTTCAGGTGATGGTGCTGAACGGCGTGAGAACTTTGTCACGTGTTTGATTATGCGGAGTTAGATAGAGGTCACAAGTCACGAGGAGGTTGCTAGTGCGACAGGTTAAAATCACTAGCAGAAAGTGACCGCGTAAGCCTGAGTGCATTCGATTGTTCTCTTTAGAAAAGAAACCTCGTCGATAAGGAAAACCCCCAATTGTTTGATCAGTCTGTATATATCGTTGCCTGTAACGAAATCGACCGGTGCATTGTCTCCCGGGAGCTCGTACATGCTTCTGTCATACGAGTCCTTACATTGACTTTCTCACACACCGTTTTGTGATGTGCGTACTTACCAGCGTCGAGTCGCTGTTTATAATGTCCATTTTGTGAGTGTAAGAGATAAAGTTAAGTTTTCGAAGCTTATAATGCCTTCGCACACATTCTCATCCGACTCAGCCAAACAATGTTTAAACAGGGAAGTTACATTGGAAAATTCAATACGTAACGCACGTTTGCGATGGCTACTATAGCCATGTCGATCCTGTAAGGACAGGGTGCTGCACGGAGATAGCACTAGAGCGTACTCCATGGTCCGATTAGTACTGTAGGCTGTATCTAGTTAGACTGCCGTCATCTGAGAGCCACCATTTATTCATCGTTAACCCACTTTAATATCACTATTTCAAGGATCTCTGGCAGTAACCATAGTTACAAGAGTAGTAGTGTAACAATATAGAACAGGGTTTATAACATCCGTTTGTAGCTGTCGGAAACTCTCTCATAAACAGTTGTTAGTGCATTTTATATTATACCTCAGCAAAATACATGCAATTTTGTTGTTATTTTGCTTCAATACCAAACATAAATGAAATGGCTAAAGCTAATGTGTGTGACATGACATAATACCGCGAATGGTGTTCACTTACCACGTTCTTTCTCATAAAACGCACAATATGGGCTACGACACGGATGAATAGGACCTTGAGAGAAGATATCGGCCGATTTATAGAACGCTCATCCATAGGCAGACAGTTGACTATGTAAATATTGTAAAATGACCTAAAAGCAGTAATACTAACTTTTCTGCTGATTTAATTCTACTTCCTTCATGACAAACAAATTAGGATGTAAACAAGAGGCCCATGGGAAAATGGGGGAACTTGGCGAACTGTAAGGTAGGCAATAAAGCGGTTTAGTGCATACTAACTTTGAATGCTTTTCTTCAACGATATTTGTGGTTAACGATCCTGAAATAAAGCTGATCAACAAAGACATAAACGGAACTCTTCAGTTGAGGGTGATCACTAAAGAGGACGTGACTCGAATACACTGGAATGTGGTGTAAGGTGAGATATTACAATGTGGGGTAGATATGTACTATAAGGCATTCTGCTTTAAAAACAATGACGAGAAAAATATAGCACACACCTCACATTCCATATATGACAACATTAATTATGCGCACTCTTTAGATGTGCTAACATAGTAGCATTAACGATGTCATCTCATTTATTATCTCATCAGCTTTGTCGCTCTCTGGCATACTCTCTGTATTGCATAATCATTAATATACATTTATTCACAGATATATACATACATACATACATACATACATACATACATACATACATACATACATACATACATACATACATACATACATACATACATACATACTACATACATACATACATACATACATACATACATACATACATACATACATACATACATACATACATACATACATACATACATACATACATACATACATACATACATACATATACATACATACATACATACATACATACATACATACATACATACATACATACATACATACATACATACATACATACATACATACATACATACATACATACATACATACATACATACATACATACATACATACATACATACATACATACACATACATACATACATACATACATACATACATACATACATACATACATACATACATACATACATACATACATACATAATGACAAACGCGACTGACCAATATAACTTTACTTCGCACAGTTAACAATGCCAGAATAACCCGAATGTTCACGAATATTGGTTGTGCTGGTCATCGAATCCCATATTGCATTTCCAGGGTTTAATCTGTTTAGGACACTGCCGCCGTGATTTGGATATGAATTTGGTGTTTGCTTGCCCTTACTATCACATTCGTACAAACGAACAAGTCGCGCGAATCGGTCTAGGTTATATTTTGGTTATACGATGGATTACCTTTGATGATTACTCACACAGCTTGTGCAGTTGGTGACTTTGCAATGTGTCAGCCATAACACATATACACGAATTTAGGAAGACGTAATTTGTCTCTGTCAGACAGCCCAACAGACCAACAGTCGATCAGGTACTCCGTTGTTGGTCTAACAGGAAAACCCACTTTTATCGGTAGATTGACAAACATGCTTAACTGATCATCATTTATCACGTTAAAATACGTACTGAGAAGAATTTAAAGCCACCAACGGTGAGAGCATTGACTGAATTTAATGAATATGGTTTTTTTTAACAAATCTCCGGGCGAACACTTGATATTCGATTAATTTTGAAACTTTTCAACGAAATTTCTGGTGGTTGTCAACAACCGGTCTCTTGCATTACGTTGTCGTTTTTATCCTACCATCATCTGCCTGATCATACGTCTCACAGGTGAGTCAGTTTATACTAGATTCATACCTTATAACTTTCCGACCTAGTTACCTCTTCCTCTCCTTTATCCAGCATAATAACAAGTCCGTTTCCATCCAAATTACGTTGCGCAATCTCGCCGCCATACTGGAATTTAATCGGAAAAGTGAATCGCCTCGCACATTTTAGGCGATTATGCATATTTACAAGTTGTTGCGATTCCAGAGACTCTAATGCGATACATAATACTGATTGCTTATTAAATAAGACTTGTTTAATCAAGTGGACATCGTGAAGGTAAGGTCTTAACATCGAATTTTCTACATTGGAAATGCCATCTTCGAGAACCAAGAGGAAGCTCAAGCTCCACTTGCAAAAGAGCTACTGTTAGACCACGTTTCCTTTTCGTTATTGCTTAGTAACTACATTGAAACGTCTTTAACCATTGCATTGTAATAAGCCATTTCTTCGTAAAAATATCGATTTCGAGCGCTTTCTAAGCAATCTTCGAACTCTATTTTACTTAAGGGAATGGGTCCGTGATCTACTGCGCAAACTTCCTGCACATGTTTTCCGGCGCGTGTTTTGTTATTTCTAGCCGTTGTAACGACTCACAGCCGCGCCAACAACCTGTCAAAACACACTGTCAATATCGAAATGTATGGAAAAACTCGTGATTCTCTGGGCAAATACTGCTCTAAGGGCAAAAAAAGAAAACTAGAACAGTTTTTGAAGATTCGAAGGCATAATTCTAGCACAAAAACAGACGAGGTGAGTTTCGAAGAGGCGTTGGCGATACTTTAGGATGACAGTCTACATGAACAGGACGAATGCCATGATCAGTTTCACGCGACGTCAGGCATGTTTGTGGTTGACCCATATTCCGATCGCTCAATTGTAAACACGAGTACCGGCCTGCCTCCTCCCCCGATCAGCGGATAAGGGAGTGGTTTATAAGACGCTTATCGGGGATGATGATTCCTCCACCATCGCCAAGCTAAGGGCTGAAGTTGACGATGACATTGTGAAGGTGTCGGATATTCAACATGCGAAAAGGGCTCTGAAAGGACAGTTGCTAAAAATCAAGTCCAAACACAAGGAACTGACTGACACTGTGGTGAAGTATATAAAGAAATGTTTTGCATATGCTGTCGCTCAAAACAAAAGCAACAGTGCTGGAGCGAAAACATGATATTTTTCGCCTATAGAAAAATTATAAAACTGCAGTTCATATTTTCTATAGATGTAGCATATACATTAAATTACAAAATAGCACAAAATAGGAATTTTCTATCTGTTCTTTTTTTAGCTGGACCTTTTCAGCAAAAAATCATCAATTATACAGTTAATTAATTTTAATTTCACTGATTATATTGACTAAATTAGCATGATTTGTACTAAAAGGCACATATCTGTCATTACATACACACATAAAGTCATATTTAGCAATATATATATTGAAATTATTACTAATTATCATATTTATTGTGTAATCAGTATCACTCTCAAAAGTGTCTTCTCGCGGCCGATATTGGCGTGACAGGGGTATCAATCAAGTTGTCATAGCAACCAAACCGGTTTGGGTACCCAAAGTTTTCTTTCTGGAAATCTGATTGTGGGGCTTCAAAGAGCAAATTTGCAAAATTTTACAAAATTCTATCTGATATAAATAGCACGGACCCATTCCCTTGAATATGCATTTGAGTAGCGAACGGGTAAATAACTACGCTTATATCGATCCCATTATCGCACTTGCTTCGCCTGTAGAATCAACCATGTGTCACATTAGGTCTATACTTCACGTCCATTCAAACATCAGCAGTCAGGCGTTAGAAATCCATAGAAATCACCGAGGTCGCTGATGATAAGCACGGAACCTTTCAGTGAAGTTAATTTTACACAGGAATATTGGACGAAATGCAACATCCTGGGTGAGACGGCATGGGATAGCACCAGCACGACTAATACATCAATAGGAGACCAGCACGTTACTGCGGCCTAACTAGGACTTCTTATTCCCTCGGCTTCTCCTTACAAATGATTCCAAATTATCTTCACATTCTCTTCTTCACATCCCACAACCCAAGTTCGAATAAGAAAAGAATAAACATGCCCACAACATTCACCCTTCACGTACCTCTTGTGCGGTATTCTGGGATATCCATTTCTGCTGATCGCAAATCAAGCAGATATTGTCGAAGCAAATAGCACTTCTGATGTTTTAGCCTGTGCGTCTGTCTCTGAAATTTCCACAAAAATCCTTCAAAATAAATTCGTAGTTAATGCCACTAGATAAACAAACCATAATGCAAACCATTTCTTGCAAAACAAAACTATATTCAATGATTGGCTGATGAATAAACGCGACGAGTTCTTCAGGATTGCACGTGGCTTCAGCGACGTTATCTGTCGAGCTACCTGAGTGCGATGGTGTCGCTAAGATCAATGTGCGGGAGTCTTGAGCAGTTAATTCTCCTGGTCTGGCGTCAAATGCGGAAGACGGACGACTATATGGTCAAGTGAGTGCGGGCCCAGTGACAGGGTTAACTATGAGACGAGGCAGAAAACGCGCTGATAAAATAATGTTCACAGCGACAATGAGGCAACTCAAGCCCTCATCATCAACCGCACACGCTAACTCAAGTTCTCAGCATCCCATCATCGACAGGCGCCAGACAACCAGTGATTGGTTAAGAGAGTTATTCCTGCCAAGTAACTAGCCAATCAACTGGCTGGGCGCCATCCACCTTCCACCCCCTCCTACTCAATACCTGGGTGTTGCGATCTCTCTGTCGCCTTCTGTCATCAGCGCTCCTGTAATTTCACACGCACACACAATGTATGTGTGTATGTATGTATTTATACATGTGTATTTTATATATGTATGTATGTATGTATGCATGTATGTATGTATGTATGTATGTATGTATGTATGTATGTATGTATGTATGTATGTATGTATGTATGTATGTATGTATGTATGTATGTATGTATGTATGTATGTATGCAGGGATCGAAACTAACGCCCGCCCGCTCGCCAATGGCGGGTCAAAATCGCCTCGGCGGGTAGAAATAACGAAACTGGTCGCCCGGGTGGCGAGTGAACAATTCGCCTGGATTAGGTATTTATGATCCGCTCGCAAGAAACAGCTAACAGCCGAGCGCCTCACCTTTAATTTAAGACGCAGTTAACCTTCCGAACTCCGACTGAGATCGTCGGTGATTGTTTACTCAAAACGCAGAGATTATTTATCAAGACGGTCTTCATCGTAGTACTGAATATACAGATTTGGACACCTTATATGACCTTATCGGATGTCCCGTTGGTATTGTTAATTGGGCGCTAAAATACCGTCGCTAACTTAGCTGACCACTTTTTCACATAGCTTGCCTAACTAACGCTGCAGTGTGACGGTTATGTTTAATGATGCATCCCCATTCATATGTTTTCTGATCTTTTATATATAATATAACTGTTTGTTTCATCCCAACTTCGCCAACATTTTCATGATCCCTTTACCCTATCCGATATGTAGCGATATTTTCCGTACTTCGGGAGTAAAACACCCCTCACGAGCAGCCGTTTTTTTGGTGCGCTAGAATTGTATTCGAGTACTTGTTTATCTTTGCATGTGTCGCAGTGAGCCGGGATATGCAACTTAACTGTTGTTGTTTCAGTTAATAATGTAAGTAGGTGCACGGAGATAATACTGTAAGGTTATTGTCGGCTTTTGAGAAGCTGTTACAGTAGCTCGCGCTTTCAACTGGTCAGCGCGTCACGATGCGGCGCGTTCAGTCAATGTAATGACATGCACGAAACGTTGCCCACTGCGTGGCGTAGGGCATCGCGTTTTGGTCTCGGTGAACTTACATGGATATAAATCTGGTCATGATTAATCACCAAGCTCTGTGTACGAGTCGACCAAGTCAAATCGTCAGCGTCCAATGCTCACTGCACTTAAAGCCACGCAAGCAATCCTCCTCACAAGATAGCAAGAAAAGTTGGACAACTTGATAAGCATGATTGCTTAGTGTAATTTTGACTTGATTGACTGTATATATATAAATATATATATATATATATATATATATATATATATAATATATATATATATATATATATATATATATATATATATATATATATATATATATATATATATATATATATATATATATATATATATATATATATATATATATATATTTGATAAATTGGATCATTTGTCGCATTTAGGGCAGGTCCAATGTTGTTAGAGTTTGATAAAGATCCTATTTACCAAGGCAACATTCAATGTGAAAGTGAGGAGGAGGATGGACGAGAGCAGGACTTCGTTTACGTTGGTTTGTTGTTGAGTATGGTGTTTTTGTTGTGTATTATATGTTCTTCCCCAAGTGTCAATATGTTTTTCATGCTGTGTATGTCAGGTGATTGATTTTGGCACGTGTTTGTTGGAATTATATTCTGCCGGTCATGGGTAACACAATAAAGTATTTGTAAACACATCAAGTTTCTTTTGGCTGGCTGAATTTTTTCTGGGTTATGCAGGTACCTGTATCGTATATCACACCAATGTGAAAAACTGACAGTTGTTGTCAGCTCTTTGCTGTGCTAGTTCTATTCAACCATGACAAATGTATGGAAATACTTTGATCGATTAAATGCTATGAATGTCCGTTAATGTTCAGCTAAACCAGAGTGTTTAAGATGTGATGTGGTCTCAAAACATTCTACATGCTTCCGGTCCCAGGGCCATTCTCTCTCTGACACATCGACATGCTGGCATACTTGCGACCACTCAAGGTCACTCTTTCTGAGTTTTCTACAATTTGCCACACTCAAGATCACTCCACTACTTTCATATCACTAGCATAAAATACACAGGTTTTATTCAACAAAAATCAGCAGAGGTGAAACACAAACGACCTGTATGCAGGTTAGTCTGCGTCCCAGACTCCAGGGGTTCCGCTACGCTTCTCGCCCTAGAGTCTACGATAAGATAAGGTCTTAAACTGGCGCGTCCGAATATTCATTAGACACGTTCGTTAATCTTCGACCAATCAACGCAAAGGTTGTGACCCGGATTGACCTTAATTGCGCGTGTCTGGCTTGTGGTACGCACCCTCGGTTCTATGTGACGTCATGGACATTGTAGTGGTCTGCGTCCAATGAGAACACATTGAATGTCTTCTGGAATTATGAGGCGTCTCAAAAGTTCAAATTGGCACATCGAACATTCACCATGAAGGGTAAACAAAGAACTATCTTGCAAATAGAAAGGCCGAAATTTTTAAAGCCCCATCAAAAATATGGAATTCAAAGCGCTTTAAAATAAGCGGAACAATTGAATTCGCTCAAAACACCCTGGTCAAATTGCACAAAAAAAGTTTTCTCATCGCTTAGCTGTGCACGATAAACGATAGTAATAGTTAGTTAAAAAGAACCAGTTGTGTGTCTGCTTCTCTCGCCGACTGTGTGATTAACGGTGCCACTCAGCGTGAAACAACAAATCGGAGTGTTGTAGAATGTGTGCCTGGCTCATAAAAATCACTCGTCCGGTTGGACAAGTTCTTCGGAACTTGTAGAACTAACCAATGAGAGACAACGACTCAAAAGTACCCGAGAGTGACCGAGAGACACGGTTTGTGATTGGAGCATCTGGGATGCTCGTCCATTTCAAAACGCTATCCTTTCCTAGACTGATGGCGAGACTATTGAATATCAGTAGCATGTAAACAGCTAACACTTGATACTCTAGAAGAGCGGCTACCGTACTGGAGGCGGGATCTTGGTACAACTAGTGTCCATGGATCTGATGATAACCTCACATCGCGCAAACTGACAGTTTTGGGGCTATCCATCGTGTGCTAGTTCTATTCAACCAGCCAAACACATTGTGGATCAAGCTTAGGGGTGATCGATTGCATTGATGAATGTCAGTTAATGTCATAAGTCAGGACTCGAGATGTTTAAGATGTGACAGGTTGTTCTCAGCTCTTTGATGTGCTGTTCTTCTTGATTCCATGGACAAATACATCTCCTACTTTGACCAATCCGCACTGTGACTTTGGGCTTGATGATCTCATCACCAATTCTCACGAGCAATTCATTCAACTGTGATTTTCTCCAAACGTTTGCACTCGTTCAGATCTCCAGGGCCATTGATCGCCCATATCCTCACCTCCGTCAAACATTTCTCCATACGTCCGACTTCTTTTTACGAGCCAGCACACCTTTTTGGGAGTTTTGTACAATTTGCCACGCTCTGGGTCACTCTTTCTGAGTTTTCTACAAGTTGCCACACAATGAGATGGCAAGTCACTTTTCCTTCAGTTTGTAAAGTATGCACACTCAGGGTCACTCTTTTGACGTTTTCAGACAACAGTACCAACAATGTGAACTGTCTGTAATCTTTCAGTGAGGAAAGATTCCATCCATCGTAGAGTCGTTCCTGTGAGGCCAATTTGTACAATCTACCGCACTCAAGAGTCACTCTTCCTTGTTTTACTACAAACTGCCATCCTCAGAGTCACTTTTTATGGGTTTTCTACATAACATAAGCAATGATTTCACTCGCTCCAAACTAGCTCACCTTTACCCCTTCTGTTACCTGATGACCCCATCACAATCCCCTCAATGACCATAACCTGATATTGCAATACATTTGTCGTACCCAGAAATCCAAATTGCACACTGGGCGGAGGTTTTTGCAAGTTTTTCACGAAAGCCATCGTGCATCAGTGGTAATACAATGAGATATCTTAGCACAGAGGGCATAACACCACTTACTAAGGGGTAATAACAAAGGTTAACTAAGTCCGCTTGCAAATAGAAAGGCCTTGGTAAAGTTGTTAAATCTTTTTAACATCTTGAATGATTTGGAAAAAATATGGAATTCAGGGATGGTTAAGTATTGCTACCACTTTGTCCAATATTTGTTCCCAGAAATGAAATATTTGGTACTGGGCGGAGGTTTTTGCAGTTTTTCTCATAAAGCCCAGTCTTTTTTACCAGTGGTGTTACCTGAGATGTCTTAGCACAGTTGGTTTGTATCCAGTAGGCCGTACAGGAATGTGAATGTTTCTTTATGGATTCATCGCAATTAATGACCACGCACTATCGACCACTCATGATGAAGTTGTAAAGAAGGGTATAGCTGAATTGTCGGGTACCGAATTTGTAAAATACTAGCAACAGATGCGCGCGACTAGCACTCGAGGTTGAGACTTGTCGTTTTAGTTGGTGAATGCGGTCCGTTTGAGTCAATTAACTACGCCTTCCATTTGTCTGGAGTGAAATATGACATCTCTTTGTGATTATTTCCCCCTTCACCTTTCTCAGTGAATGCATTTTCTAGAGACACCAAGCAGGATGACAAGGGAGGATAGTTTATTTGGCACAAAAAAAGTGTTCAACCTGCTTCGCCAGGTAACACCTACAGGTAAACATCATTACCTGAATCTAGTGACGTATATTGTCACGATCGAATCAGGTAGGTTCAAATATCGATAGGCTACAATGTTTCGCGTATCATTATCAAGCTCGCAAACAAGAGAAAAATAACTTAGCAACTGTACACAATTCAAAATACAAAAACTCGGTGCCAAAGTATTCATTCGATAAAAATCTCTAGATAAATATGCACCTTAAATATAATAAATTAAATTGTTGTACACAGCTAGTATCACAAAGCACCTGTAGCGCCATCTGCCGTCACACCTCTAGTCTCATAGATAACTCGGTCACTGGGACATCACTCAGCACTCTGATCACCGCTATATTATTTATAATCAGGGCTATATCACACTAAGAGCATTACATTCAATCGCGATGAGCGAACACAGCTCATAGTCTCTCAGGGCGAAGTGATAAGAAACACAAGGGGAAAACATTTGCCCTGAAAACTTCCACAATGTCGTAAAAGAGATATGTCATATGACACCGTTATCACAGCAGCTTCTTTGTAGACTGTGTGATTCACACATTCATTTCCCTGGCTCCACTGTTTGGCAATTGCAGCCCTTGAGAAGATCGTCCACTGACGAGACTTAAACGAGATCTACGCTCGGCCTTCTTGATGCGGGTATGGAGATAATCCCACAACAATTTGAAGCAGAACTTGTATTGCTCCTGGAAAAAAACATATCAGATATTCATTACAAACACACGATTAGTATTGATAGAGATATGTATCTAAACCAAGCATCGCTATGGTACCTAATGTTCATAACCACTAGAAATAACTGCCCAATAACGCCCAAATATCCACTTAGTGAAGATTATTCAGAATAAGAAGTTATTCGATTTTACCATGGTGTTGACCATATGGAAGCGTCTTAGTTTCATGTGTTTGATGGAATGGAAGACGTCTACTTCGCCCTCGATTCTGTACTTCTCACACACGACATAAGCTGCACAGAAGAGTCCGCTCTGACTAGCTCCATCCATACAGTGGACCAGGATAGGTCGCTCTGTGGTCCGGGATTCCTCCCGCCAGTCATCCACGGCGTCCATGAGATCCATGAAGCCGTCCCTCGACCAGGGCACCTTGTCATACATGTTCCACGACTCGAATTGGAACTGACGGATCTCCCGCGCAGGCTCGGACGGCTTCTGGGCGTTAGTCAGCTTGATCGTGCGTACAGTGATATGTTCTTCTTCGATTTCTGATGCGAGTCCAACAAAGAATGGCTCGCATTTCTTCATCCCAAATGCGTTGAGGTAAATATTTGACGCAAGTTTCCTCTTGGAAATCGCTGCCGTTCATGGCGACGATAGTGTGAATGTTGTAGTCGTAAATCAACTTCCAGAAGTCTATGACGGTACTACCAAGCGGCGTTTGGGTCACGATAAACGCATTATTGCGCAGGTAGGAATCCACGGTTATAGCATTGATATAATCAGTTCTGCCCAAGCCACCTGGCGTGTGAAGGATGGGTCTGTACTTGTCCACAGGTAAGAGACTGGTGGACGAAAAGCGGTTTTTCTTGGCGTTCTGTTCACGTGATCCCACTGCGCATTGCTCTGGCGTAGGAATGTCTATGAACTTTTCCATAATTTCAAACTGTTCCCGGAAGTATGATTTGTCAGTGACTGCATTCACATTTGATAGCATCCGGTAGTTGACTTTGAGATCCTCGCCGACGATGTTGTAATTGGTGATGAGCGCTTCGAAGAGCATGTCGTAAATGAAGACGTACTGTTTGACGGTGCGCACCATCATGGTACGGTTACGCCTCATTCGGCTGCAGAAGTTGTACACGTTCACTGCGTTCTCCACCTTGGCCTGTTCCAGGAGCGAGTCTGTGGCGATGAACACTGCCGTCCGACTCACCCCAGTACCACAATGCACCACGATAGGACTCTCCTGACCGCCGTTGATACTCGTTTTTACCTTCATTCGGAATTCGAGGAATGGGATGGGGTCATCGGGTACACCATGGTCGGGCCAGACTGTATACTGGTACTGAGTAACACGGCGCGATTCGGCTCCTTCGATCCCCAGCTCGAATGTTCGCACGATGAAGTTAGCGTACTCCTCAGTGCGGATATGCTCCACGTTAATGATGCCGTAGCCCTGGGCGCCCTCTGCTGGCCAGTACATCTCGCTCTTCACGATGCCATCCTCCACTAGCCTGGCCAGGAAGACGATCTGGGTGACCTTCTCTTGGTAAACCATGTACCAGAAATCACACATGGTCACGTCATTGAAGGGACTTTGTGCTGAAATAAAAGCGTTCCTCTTGTCGTAACCGTCAACGTAGTTGGCGTTGATGTAGTCCGAGGCTTTGTCCCGCAGCGGAACACGACTGTGGTCGTAGGCCAGAATGTGGTCAAATCGGTTTTTGTCGGCATTCTCCGACCTCTGAGCCACATTACACGGGAACTTCATTCCCTGAGGTAACTTGCGGTACTCCTCCTCGAACGAGATAAGAGGTCGGTTGTGGTGCATGTCGGACACAGGGATGTCGGTGGGGCTGAACTGGTCAAACACGGTGGGGTGCCGGGCCTCAGTCAAGTTGTTGATATCGCTCCATTTGGCCTGTTTCAGTGAGGGTGTGTTGTAGAAGTGATCTGTGTAATAGGAGAGCCAAGTCGTGTTCTTAGAATCCTGGGGAAGTTTGGCGGACTCGCGGTTCTTCCGGATGCACCAGAGGATGAGGAAAATGAGAGCGATAATGAGGAGTAATCCTGCCACGCCCACTACAACCCCAATAATGATCACGTTGGTGTTACTCGACTTGATCACCACACCGGCTGTTGTCGACGGCGCCGGCTCCTCAGTAGTGACCACACGTTCTGGTGTTGTGAAAGCTGTGGGTGATGAACCTTTTCTGGTTGTCGTGCTCGCTGTACTCGAGGATGTCGTTGTACTTTGCGTTGTCGTTGACGTCGACGAAGTCATCTTACCCGTGTGAACGGGAGTGGCCGTGTGGGAAAACGCCATCTTGGTGACGTCATCGAGTGAGCTGGCCACAACGTAGTATACATCATAGTCTGTGTTAGTGATCAGTGGCTTATTGGTGTAGTCGCCATAAGTCTGGCCATCTCCCACCACGAAACTGCGCTCCCTCGTCACAGAATCCCGGCCCAACTCAGCCGCAGTGTAGCCTGACAGAGGGATGGTCAGTACAGGATCCGGGAGGGTGCTTCTCCTCTTCCTGCGACGGAAATCATCTTCCTCCTCCACGGCCGACACGACGATGAAGTAGCCGGACACTGGTCCGCCGTTTAACACCACCGGCTGGATGCGCAGTGTCACCGTACTCTCGTTGACCAAAACGACTTCCGGTCTCGGTGGAGGACTTGGAACAGCAACTTCAGTCCAGATGTCCGCTGACTTGGGTGGTCCGTAGTCCTTCCTGGTTCTGGCGAATATTTCGAAGCGGTACTGGGCAGCTGGCAGGAGCGAGCACGCTTGGTATGTGTTTACGGTGGCAGCCAGGGTGAGGATGGTGGTGCCTGTATCAGGGGCGTCTCCGGACAGCACGGCCATGATCTTATACGTCAGCTGAACAATCCAAACACGACGAGGATATGGGTCAATGAATACAGATCAAACACAAGACAGACGTCGATTTGTGTGGGGTTTAAATTAATAGACAAAGGGATAAGAGAAAGTCAATATGGAAAGTTGCATTCAACGTTTGACCTGTGTTCATGAAGAGATTCTATTTCTGAATCCAGACGAGCGAAATTTACAATGAGGCTACATCACCTAAGACCCAAGATTTGCGAAGGTCCAAATAGGGTGTTTCGGCAAGACCTCAATATTGATCACAGATTCGCAGTGAATGTGGGTATTTACATTTGATTTTGAAAGGAAACAAACAAGAACAGCTGTACCTTGAAATTAGTAAGTTGGCCATTAAGGAGAAGGGGGTCCTCCCAGGTGACAGTGAGGCAGCTCTGATTGCGATTGCTTCGCATAAGACTAGACGGGGCTCCGGGAATCCCGTCCGACGTGGCGCCAACTACCGGTGAACTTCGGTTGCCCCAACCTCCATTGACAGCGACTTGAGTCCTGGCCTGTACCTGCAATGTTAATCGTACGTACATTAGTAAACACGTAGGTTTTTTTTAAGAGGCAGTAGACCAGTTATAAAGCGTTTCCACGTTGGGGGCCTAAGAATAAATCTACCTTACCTGAAATGAATATGAAGTGAATGGGATAAGGTTTGTCACATTTCGCGATGTTACACCTTCTCCTGTTGGTTGCTGGACACTGTTCTCGACATCTGGTTCGGTTTCTGACCAATAGATGATGCGGTAGTCGACGAGAATGCCGTGAGGTGGCACTGGCGGCGCCCACGTGACCACGATGCTGCTGTCGGTCACCTGTAATACACGTACGTTCCTGGGAGCAGGGGGCGCTGCACATCAACAATTATAGTCAGGTGTATTGTTGTGTTTCAATAAGAAGCTGTTCATATGTCTTCAAACTAAGAATCAAGAAAAAAACAGAATAAGAGGGACTTCCTAAAACTCCCAGCGTATTTGGGGATTCTTATCTACGTGTTTGCATCACTCGACTTGGTTATTAGGTCGAGTATTACAGGCAATTATCCGGGGTATTGTAGTATCGATTTTTTTAAAGGGTGTCAACTCTGATATTTGTTTTCCAACTTACTGTCTTGTCGGGTCGTAATGGAGTACTCGTCTGAGTATGGTCCCGCGCCAATGTTGTTGACGTAGCGCACGCGGATGGAGTACTCCCTGTACGGTGTCAATCCAAGGACCATCACCAGGTTGCCGGTGGGCACATTCTGGGTGGAGATGACTTCTTGTGTCGTCCCGTCCACAACCAGCGTACTGTAGTAAGCCAGGACGCCTCCTCGTTCTGGACAAGGCACGTCATCCCACGTGAATCCCACGGATGTGCTCAGTAGAGACGTATGTGTGATGCTTGAAACGACACCGACCGGCTCTGATCAAACATAACAGAGATACTCTTAGTCCTTATCCGAACATGTTACGGTCTTAACTATAACATACAATGGTGACACGAGCGATATGGCTTCACCTCATTAGCCCCTCGATGTTGACCAATTTAACAAACAAAGCAGAGAGAAAATTCCCCGGGAAAACTCGACTACTCACGGAAGGCTTGTGAAAGGACGTCTTGTTGGACAACTAGCCCAGCACCGGCCACATTTACAGCGGCCATCTTAACTCTGTAAATCCGCCATGGTTGCAGGCCAACCACTTCAAATGAGGTCAATCTGGAATCGATGTCCCTCGTCACAGACTCCTCCTCGTAAGTATCATTACAGTTACCAATACCAGCTATCTGATAGGAGAGTTGGTATGACGTCAGGATAACTGTGAGATTCATCGGAGGGGACCACGTTAACGTTAGCACCCCTTGAAGCACATCAGATAGACTGGCCTTGAAGTTGATAACCGGGCCTGGTGGATCTAAAAAAAATGATACAATGCCAACGTAAAACAGAATATGTAGACTGGATGGCTGTGAGTTTAGTATTGTGTTATGTGTTAGTATTTCGATGCAGAATGTGTTTAAGCTAAGTCAGCAAAACAGCGAAGCAAGCGTTAAAGCGATTGCACATTATCAGGTTGGGAATTTGCAAACAGTAATATTGGTCTTAATGAGAAAATGCTGATATATTGGTCTCGATTGACTTGATGAGGCTTTACTCGCTAATTAAACAGGTCTAATTAATGCTAAGCGTGATGCATAGAATATGACGTCATGTTATGATGTAACAGCAATAGCGTCAAAGCGTAGAAACAAAACAATCACTTATGTGAGAGATATATGGCCAACGCGCTCTGATGTTCTATCAGCGGACAGATTACCAACACCAGAGAGTTTAATGTGGACAGTGCAGCAGGGTCTTATGGAAACCACAACAATAGAATCATAAATTCGAAAGGAAGAGAAGTGACGAGGGGCTTGATTAGTATAGACAACCAGCGGAACTCTCTTATACGGACCGCCTCTTCAACGTGAAACCTCGTTCTGATAGCTTTTGAATATGCAAAGAGTTAATGTGCAAATAAATCTCGAAATTTAATCTAGAATTATCTTAAGGAGGCGGTGGTTATAAGAGGCTCGGTTGCGAGCAGGAAATTCAACCTTCTTACTGGGCATTGGCGTCGTCGTCGTCGGCGCCTCCATTGTCGTTGTCACGTCTTCCGTCGTAGTCCGCTGAGTGGTGGTTATTTGAGTGGTTGTTGCTTGGGTGGTGGTTGTTGGTTGAGTGGTGGTTATATAAGGAGTTGTCGTGGTTAAGGGTGTGGTTGTCGTTGTTGGGGGTGGAATAGTTGTTGGCTCTACGTGGGGAGAATTACAAACAAGCAAAGCGTTTTTCAATTTGTTATTGGATATATCCCATCATTATGTTAACTAAGCTTTTGTGCATGCATGCAGGTTTCATCCAATGAAACACAGTTTTGGGTTGTACCTTCTGCGCTTCTTGTATTGGCAAAGATTCACACTCGCACAACATCTTAAATGCCACATCATGCCCCCACAGAACCCCAGGAATCCACGAGCTGCCCTCCCATAATTTGCACCCATATTTAATGATATCCACCCTAAGTTTGAGCAATATTTTCGGGGTTCCATAAACCTCGGGTACTTTGTTTGCAGCCAGGTTTTGAGTTCGACATCCCAAGTTGTCTTGGGAAGTAGCTTTAGAGAGGGCGTTAAATGATGTGTTGAAGTAGGAAAAGTAGCATTGGGATATCACCTGCCCAATGATGTTGTTGTGTGTGAATCTAAGCTCTAGTAAAGGACAGCGCCTATTAAGAAAAAGGTATCGCCCAATTACAAGGGCACATCTCGATACTGAAGCGTGGAGAATTAGATGAGATCGTATTCGCACGAAAATAAGCATGCAAGTTTTTTACAAAGCTATGTTCGACCTGGATTCTACTTACAGGTAACATTTCTCACAAAATTCAATGAGGATTTTCACAACCAATAAATATATACAAGTGCATTCACATTCACATGACTTATTCAAATACCATGCTACATCTGTACAACATGTTACCAAATAACAGTACTGTATTAGGGTGGGGTTTGATCAGCAATCACCGGTTCGGGTGTAGACAGGTACGCACCTATACAGAGCACGAGAGGTGTGACAGCCGGACTCGCCGGGCCAGGGAGACCCGTCATTATTTTGCCATACTCCATGCGGTTGGCTACGATCCTGAAGGTGTAGGTGGAATATGGATTGATGTTGATGATCTCCACCTCCAAAGGATCCAACATAGGGTCGTCCACTTGGATCAATGACAACTCGACCCATGCTGATCCGTTGATCTTCTGATGGATGCTGGGAATGGAGAACGTAAGCGTGTCATTTAGTGTCATTTACATCAAAATAATTGTTTTTCGTTATTCGTAAATTGATTAATATAGATACATTAAGCCAAAATATCGTCATCCTGTTACCATGCCTACAACCTAAATATGAAGTTGGCCAATAAAGGAGGCTCCTGTGTACCTGTAGGAGGCCACTGAAGGGTCTCCTGTGTCCAGTTCCTCTGACCACGCCCTCCACGTCAACCAAAGCTTTGAGCATGTGACATTGTCAACCTCCGGAGGTGTCGTTAGTCGTGTTCTTCCTGAATGGAGTCATACATTTATCACCATGGTTATGATTGTAAGTTTCTTCCTTTGTGTTATCATGTGATGTTCACGGCGATTGTGACTTACTGATCTGACAGCTGGGTCCTGCCCATTCCACATCACAGGACCCGTTACAAACTCCATTGACAGGATCACACACATCCCCGGCTTGACAATGGCACGTCTTCTGGCAGTTAACGCCCCACGTGACCGCCGTACACTCTGTGGCAAAATGGTAAGCGACATGGGTGATCGTCACGCGAATCTTAACAGAGGCTCTGGACATGCGAGTAAGAATCAAGTGGCGCCCTCTTACGTGTCTGACAGAAGGGAGGGTCTGTCCATCCCCTGTCACACTGGTAGTCGACCGTACAGTAGCCACTGGTACGATCACACGCCTCGACGCCATTTAAACAGTGGCACGTGGTACAGTTGGCACCGAACTGGTCAGGTTGTGGGCAAGACGTAGTAACGCCCGTCCCTCCATCTACACATACAGCGGCCAGACAGATGTGATGAGGGGCGAAAGGAATGAAGCATTGAATTTAACAAAACAATCATTCACTTAACGAATCATAATTACATATAGCAATGACAACGTCGCCTTGACAACCCACAGGTGCTTCATATCACTTTGATCTTCATAATTGTCAGTGTCGTTATCTTGTTCACCTTGTATAGGTATCATACATGATCTTATTTCAAATCTCTACGTCTAAGTTGGAGCCACGGTTAAACATTCTCGAAGTAATTTTAATATTCGACGCAGCAATAGGATGAATGCAGTCGCGTCATGCGAACGAGCCCCGCCAGGGACGTTACGTCACAACCCATATACGTATACGTATAGTGTTACTAGAGCCAAATTACGCCAAGTGTCGCTGAGACCTTTAACTTGGGTCAGCCGCGTCCACGGAAGCCGGTATCAATCGACGATGTTTGAAGTCGGTAAACGTTTAAAGATTTGTATGGCGTTGTAATTGGGTAACATTTAAGGCATTGACCAATCGGCAATGCGTAGGTGGCCCTAGTGGCACAACTTAACCGCGTTCGACTTCGGGAGTATCGATTCCACTTAATATTAAATATATATAATCCGTGTACTTCGTGAACCATGTCTGACTGACCAAAGACATGAAGATTGATATCGGGCAGTCGAATATTCCCCTGCCATTCATTGGTGTTTCCCAGGTTACACTTGATAACCAAGCATTTGAAAGATGAACCATACATGCGACATTAACGGTATCAAGCAATCACTGGTTGTTGTTGTTGTCGTTGTTATTGTTGTTGCTGCTGTTGTTTTATTCACTCAAGGCCTGCGCCTATCGATGAGCCTTGATGACTAACTCCTTACTCACACCACCGTGTATATTTCGCTTCTCCCGCAGATATCAAACTGCAACATGATGCAACGCCTACAGGTCTGTGTGTAACTAGAGGCAAGCCACGATGTATAAATTCGCTCCAGGTATATTTTCTCACACTATATCCATTTGCAGCTGGGCACTGCTGCTAATTAACTTCGCGTGTCGTGGTGGGTGGGGGTGGGCTTTACGCAGGTGTGCCCGTCTGTACGTCACAAGAAGCGGACTATAGAAGGAGTCATCTTCTCTCCCTAGGGAATTTGTTGCGATTCCTCCATTAATGGGGTCGACTCGATGACACGGTGTTTTAAGGTATGATCACAGTGTTCACGGCTACCCCGTCAGGCTAGGTTGTTGACAGGTGTTTACCGAGAGTGTTGTCTTCCACGACTTGTTGACAGCTATCGTCGGTCTTCTGTCACCTGCGTACATTCCAGGAAGCCAACGTTTCGACTACTTTATGTCACGCGTATATTCCCTGTGTCCTTGTGTTGAATGAATTCAGACCTGTCACCGAGCGACGCTGCTGATTGTCTCATTAGCCAGGTGAGAACGAAAGTTACCTGTGTCTTGTACCAGATCACAGAACAAAAGCGTGTTTAGCCTCGCAACTCCACTGAGGCGGTTCGACCTTCTCCTGTTCGGGTTTATCGATTTCGATCCCACAGCCTCACTAATGAACATGCCTTGTGGCTCGCCTGCCCGGTCCTGCCTAGTAAGCCTCGCCCTCAACTCAACGAGGGTTTAACATACACCTCTAGCCGGTGACGGCGAGCTGGCGTATCATCTTGTTGGGACATATCCATTTGAAAACCCGCCCAAAACCCGACTGGCTCACTCGAAATGGTAATCTCACTGTTGGTGTTCGTTTCGAACACTATGTAATAAGAACGTTGGTAGGATTTACGGCGGTAAAATAGACTCCCTGTAAGACGCTAAGTTTATTCACCCAGAATAATGTTTTTTCTCTGTCTTTTGACGATGTTTGTTATTTAGTGGGGCAGTAAGTTAGGACAAGTCCCGTGTGTAACAAGTTACAGGGCATGGACATGGGCTATTTGAAACCAGGCGTCGAGTAATCGGTCTGGGAGTACGGCTCTGTCGTGTGCGTTGTCACGGATGACTCAAGTCTGTTGTTGTTTGTTGTATTGCGTTCTATTGTCAGAGACGTTCGTGCGCACCCGAGATGACAACAGCGCCGCCCTAGTGGGCGTCTGTCTTGTTGATCAGCGCCGTGATAAATATTTGGCAGGCATACTATTGGTTCCACGTGAATCGATCACCTACACAGGAACCCTTTACCGCTGTGTTTAGCTTTACTAAGTCTCGGCATGTTTAGACATGTTGGTTCAATATGGAGGCATGCGTGTACCTGAGTTCGATATCGATTTAAAATCCCATCCGGGATCAGCCTTTACACACCCTCATATGGAGGTAACATGTGGATATCCCGACCCGGTGAGGAGCTAAGCGAACTGATTCACAGCAATAGGAAGGCATAAACGATCTCATTTTTGCCAGCGTGTACTCGGGGTGATTACTTCAAACTGCTTTACATTCTAGGCGAGCTGTGGTTTCATTACTGTTGGTAAAAGGTATAGTATATATTAAACATAACACGTATATTTGATGTAACTTTGGATGTCAGTTAAGTCAAGTATATAACTGTGAAAACAAATATAGATATCACTGTATGTACCTCGCGTCAACCTTGGACGCCTATTTGGCATTCGAAAGCACGACTTTCAAAACTACAGGATACTTCTCCCGATGCAATGAACGTGATCAGTTTATTTTTCATCGTTAGTTATTCTTCATCGTTAGTTATTGTAACTCGTGCGTCCCCAGGTGGCTGCCACAAGAAGTCCATTAGAATGAGGCTGTACACAGCGGCGTTAGGCTGTCTTCTGCTTGTACACCACGGTGAGTCTTGGTCACATCGTGCGTTGTTCTGTTGCGTATAATTCTCTATAATATTACATATATAATATGTATTTCTAACAGCCCTTATAAACGATATAGTTGAAGTCAATATTATGTCTTGTAAATGGACAGTTGCCGGTCAAGTTCAAGTTAGATTGGCCGACGGACTGAACCCCAGGGAGGGTCGTGTCGAGCTGTTCTACGAGGGGGAATGGGGCACGGTTTGTGATGATGGGTGGGATAACCAAGACGCTGCTGTAATCTGTCGTATGGTGGGATTCAGGTGAGTGCGTTTGTCTGTATATTCGTACGTATATGTGGTAACACGTACGAGTCGATTAATGGATGGAAGATTGTACGCATGCGTATGAGAAGTAAGCCAATTTTCCATATCCATGATGTACATCGCCTGTGTGCGTTGATAGCGTTTTAACAGTAGACACTGTCGATGTGTAGCGGGTTCGCGCGTGCCCTGGTGGCGGGAACCCATTTGGACCAGGGCGGGGAATCATCCACTTGAAGGAGGTCAGCTGTGATGGAAACGAGGCCAGTATCGATATCTGCAGGTGCGTATTTCCTGTTTGGTCATTATGTCACCACGAGGTATCAACCTTAACTGTGCTCCAGTACCATCCTCCAAAAACCAATTTGCGTTTAATAGATATCCTGTATCATTCTTATTGTAACCCAGTTTCATCTTATATGTATACTTTGTCATCGTAATCGAAGAACAGTATTGTCTGATAGATATACTGTATCATTCTTATAGAAACTCGTTATCATCTTATATGTATCCTTTATCATCCTAATCGAAAGCCAGTATCGTCTTATGTATACCCTGTATCATCCTTATCGCATCCCACTTTCATCGGTTAGATATCCTCTACCATCCTCTAAACCCGTGTTATGGATATCTTGTATCATTCTTGCTGAAACCCATTATCCTCTTATAGATATCCTGTATCGTTTATTATGGACCATCCTCTGAAAAACCATTTTCGTCTTGTAGATATCCAGTATCATCCTTATAGAAACAGTATCATATTATAGATATCCTGTATGTACCGGCACGCCTTAAAAGCAATACAGTTCTATGACTAACACCAGATATCAGTAAAAAAATATCTTATTTTCAAAACCGTATATGTTGGCGAGTAGCATGAGAGTCTGATGCCGTTTGTGCTGGCACGATTTATGCGTTATAATTGATCCCTGCAACGTGAGGTTTTTCTCCTGGCTCTCTGGCAGTTTTAACTCCCAATTAGACCGAATTCTATTTATATAGTTACTAGTCACGGTGGGTTATTACATAATAAGTACCAAACCAGTTTTAAACAGAGCAATTCAAACAACATCGACATGAGAGTAAATGACGAAACAACATTAAGACTGTGAATGGTTTTACTAGACGTGAAATCAGTTACGCTGAGAGACGAAAAGGAGACAACGACAAGAGTTGGAATCAAGTACAAATATGAACACGATAATAGTATTGGCACCAACACTGTATCATCATCCTAACCGAAAACTAGTATCATCTTATATATAGCCTGTATCATCCATATATAAACCCAGTCATATCTTATAGATATCCAGAATCATCTAATAGAAACTGTGCATCATTTTAAAGATATACTGCGTATCTGACAATAAGCAGTGACTCAGCTAGTACTGGGGTGTGTGTGGGTGTGACAGTCACGGTGGATGGGGTAGTGTGGCTCAGTGCAGTCACGCGGAGGATGCCGCCGTTACTTGTCTTGGTGATCCTATCCCTACTACGACCACGTCGACCACGTCCACTAGCACGACTACAGCGCCGCCAAGGATCTGTAAGGCTTTAGCAATCTCTCAGATGTTCACTTCATGATCTATAAGGCATTAACAATCTCTCAGATGTTGACTTCATGATCTATAAGGCATTAACAATCTCTCAGATGTTGACTTTATGATCTACAAGGCATTAACAATCTCTCAATGTTGACTTCATGATCTATAAGGCATTAACAATCTCTCAGATGTTGATTTATGATCTACAAGACATTAACAATCTCTCATATGTTGACTTCATGATCTATAAGGCATTAACAATCTCTCAGATGTTGGCTTCATGATCTGTAAGGCTTTAGCAATCTCTCAGATGTTCACTTCATGATCTATAAGGCATTAACAATCTCTCAGATGTTGACTTTATGATCTACAAGGCATTAACAATCACTCATATGTTTACTTCAGGATGTCAATTTCAAATAATAATGTCAACAGCAAGTACCATTGAGTCATATTGGATAAACATCCACCATTATCCGGCTGTAAGTCGAGTCTTTGAACACATTTTTAAAGGTGAACTTTGTCTTTTTTTCGTGTTGATGAAATGCAGGTAACACCCCGAGTGACGCCGTGCGCCTGGTGAACGGGCCTAATGAGGCGTTAGGTCAGGTGCAGGTGTTGAGTGGCGGCCAGTGGTACGCCGTTTGTGATGACATGTGGGGGCAAGCGGAAGCGGCCGTCGTCTGCCGTATGCTCTGCTACAAGTAAGCTCCATTATTACGGCTAGCCCTGCCGCGAGGGTAAGCCGCGATCCTAGCTAAGATCCGCCCTCCTTAATGTGATGCTGGCAAATTATGATTGAGAAAAGCTGTTTACATACCATGTTGTCTTATTACTACTACTGACAGAGTATATGATTACTTCATTATTGCTGATATTTTCTATGAGCCATATTGCCTGGTGATATGTATCCCAAGCCAGCCAAGGAGGCAGTTGATTGTTGGTGATGTGTGTGCAGTCCCACTAATGCCCGGGCCGTCGGTAACGAGTTCGGCAACGTGACAGAGTCCTTCCTCCTTGATGACGTCGACTGTGAAGGAGACGAGGATGACATTATGGACTGCAACTTCCCTGGTCTGGGTGTATCTAACTGCGACTTCACGGAGGCCGCCGGGGTGAGCTGTCTGAGGGACTCACCAACACCGCCCCCTTGTGAGCAACGTGGCTTTATAATCATAACGTGCAAGACGAAGTGTTCTCATGATCGCTGCATTTGTCACAGAGAAAATCCCGTCGCTGGAATTATTATTTTCGAAAGAAATTGTATTTCGGTATTCATACATTGAGTGATATTAAACGCTCCTTGTGCCCTTGCAGTACCAAGCCCTGAGGTCGAATGCAGCGATGAGAAAATCGTAGCCAAATTCGCCCGTAGCCTCGAACCCGACCTACTGGAGGAGCACCTGAACGTCACCGAGGGTAATTACGTCGACTGCTCATTCGACACGGCCATCGACGGAACGTTCGTCACCATCGCTATTCCGTTCACCCAATGTAGCACAGCAAGAACGGTGGGTACCCGTCGTGCTTGCTTACTGCCCGTCTCTCTCGGCTTCAATTTAGGTTACATTTCCGGTATGCTGAATGCCAAAGAGCCGCGTGGCGCGCTATATAAGGTTCCCGTCCCCGTGTGTGTCTAGCTCAATAGAACGGACATTAGTTACTCTAACGTCGTGCGCTTCTTCATCCCACCCGAGGACCCGACCATCACCCGCAGAGAGGTCTACTACATCCCTGTCACGTGTGTGCTGCCCCGTAACGGCGATCCCTCTAACGAGGTAGAGCCAGAAGGACGCACAGCCAGACCACAGTTCGGCGACGGCGAATTCAACACTTACCTGAACATATACACAGGAGTCGATTTTAACAATCCCGTCCAGACATTCCCTGTACAAGTACCCTTGGCCGGATGGGTAGCGGCCGCTGTCGTCCTCAACTCCAACGACCCAAATCTGAAGGTGATTGTTCCTCGGTGCTGGACCACACCTGAGATTGATATGGATTCGATGCCACAGCGGGATCTCATCCTAGACAGGTGAGCAGGTGATTGATGGCCCAGGTGGGTGTCAGACGTTCGACGTAGTCATCACTGACATCACCCTGTAGCTTCATTCTTATCAGTTCGCACAAATCGTTGAATTAGCTGTATTAGTAATACTTAATCGTGTTCTATCTCACCGTATCACCTCACTGATATGGCAGATTATCACTCTAGCACATCCCCTCCTCTCAGAAGTATCTAATCAGACGGACGGACGAGAGGCTGGTGTTCTTGGCCCTCAGTTCCTGTACAATCCGACCAATCCAATGTTTCAGATGCTCCGTCGAGGATTCTGTCACCTTCTACCCCATCAACGAAACCATGTTCGCTTTTAGATTCCAATCATTCAAATTCATCGGGGCCAATTACTCCTTCATCTACCTGCACTGTAAGGCGTTTGTCTGTGGACTGCAAGAGAAGGATGACCAGTGTGATCGCACCTGTGACCAGAGTTCTCGGAGGAGGCGAGATCTCGGGGAGGTAGAGGACTCACGTACGGTATTCTATATGGAGAAAGGTCCTTTCGTTCTCACTAACCCAAACACGACTCTCCCGGGGACATCATTACCAGTGAACCCCCCTGTCGGAGCAGTGCCATCGGACGACCTGAATGACGACACCGACGATGATGGTGAGGCTCTCTTGTGGTACATATTCTCTCAAGTAGCACCCCCACCCCCCCACCCACCCTTCTCCCCACTCACACACATAACCACGACAACATACCCCCTGGCACTATTTTAAGTTTCTTTGAAGATTTGGTAAAAAAGTTGTTGGCGTTATTTTGTGTTCATCTACATCCTACCCTTGTTGTTTCAGAAGCCACGCCCGTGTCGTCGACAAGTGTCCTGCAGGTGGCTCTCAGCTTGATATTGGCCACAGTACTGGCTTTACTCATGCAATAATTACCCACCATGCATTATTATCATTGTTTTGGGACAAACACGTACAACTTAAAGAAGCAATTTGTACATTTTTGAGAAGAGTTATATGTTGCTTTGGCTGTTGGTATACGATGAAGGTCTTCCAATCATGAAATGATTGTTAACAATACGCTCACATATGCATCCCCCACCCCGCCCCCGTTTAACCTCGATTGTATATGTGCTTCGTAATGGAAAGCACATACACACTCTGCTTACACATGCTCTTGCACAAACATACACTTATACACAATTACACGCATCGAAGTGTGCATACGTACAGGTTACTTATATTCATATCATTGTGTACATAATATAAATATGTTGTACTGCAGTCTACAGACTTTAAATCAGCCATTGAAATAAACATGTTGGTGATTATTTGTTCATGTCCAGCTTATCCAATACTGTGCCAAAATCTTGTGCAGATATTCCTCAACATGTGCACAATGATTGCTACTTATTGTAATAACACTTTTATATATATAAGCTTAAGAAATTGATCGCCACCATTATCAACCCTGAATCATACCTAATAATCATAATGACAGTCAACTTATATGGGTGTCTTACAAAAAGCCATTCAAAGGCGTACATTCAACAACGAAACAAACTCCCTTCTGACGTCACTGGAATAAATGAAAAGAACCTACGCATGGTAAATAACATTTGTAGTTGACTGTTGATGCGGTTCGCGAGTTCACAGCATACCTTATTAATAATGATAGATACATAGGGAGCTGTAACCGCACCTTAACATGTAATATATGCTCGTGAACGCAATCAGCCCGCCGTAAGTAGACAGCACAGCCAGACCTCCTATGAGACGAGCTACTGTGTCAGTAACATCCGGTCAGGTGGCGTACCAATCGACACAATAGAAAACCAGTCGTCACTACACACAACTCCCGTGATGCCATCTAGTGTTCGGTTCGGTTGCAGTTTATAGCTGATCCGACAATGTTGTTACTGTGTTATGTGTCGTGATCTTATACCATTGGTGACCCTTTAAGGCTATGGGTTCTGTTCACTTCCGGTCAATGAAGCCCCGTAATTTTTTGCCCCAAAGGTGGCAACACCATCGGGCATGGTAGATGTAACGGACGGTAGGGAATGGGGTAAATGTGTGACGGCACAAATGTGATGTAACGGATAGCAGGGAATGGGTAAAAGCATGAAGTCACGAATTTATACGTTCGAGAAGACGAAGCCATGTGCTTTGTAATTTTTAGCCTACAGATATACCTATGTGACCTATCTTATGTTCCCAGCGTGAGTTACTGGTCTGACAACTGTATCACCGGACTAGTCTACCATACCACCGTACCATATCACTGTACTAGATGTTCTAATGTAACGCGTCAAGCACAAGGGAATAAAGAGACAATAAAATAATACTACTCTTAATGTTATTCGTAACATTAAAGTTAAACACGGGATTGAACTAGCAACAAAATGGCTTCAACAGAAGAAACAACTACTTACAAGAACAAGCGGAGTTCCGCGAAGGGCAACATAACCAAGATTATAAATAAAGGCAACGACCTGATGACAGATGAAAGAAATGCTTCTGATGTAGAACAACTGCTGACAGCTCTAGATGATGCCTGTCAAAAATTTATGGGCATTTACGCTCTGTACCACCAAACTCTAGTGGATAAAGTTGATGTAGAGGAATCGCAGACGTATGCTGACGCAGTCTGCTGGCAAGTTGATGATTTTAAAGGTGCATTTCATAAACAAATCACTCAAAGTTGCGAAATGCAAGAGTATCTTAAATGGTGCTGATATCCGGAATCCAAAGTTGGAATGACCGTATATATTTCTTGTTGTTCTTAAATAAACTTTTAGTACCTTATTTTTCACGTCCAATCAAAAATAGCCCTTATTTGGAAGCTCATGTATTATTAATTCCGGAAGCGCAGAAACATCATCACTCTGTGCCGTTCGCCGCCGGCGGATGTTTAGTTTGCGCCATTTTCGCCGACATTGCAAGACAATACTATATATTGCAACCAGACACCTGTCTGAAATTGCCAAACAAGGCTTAAACTATTGCAACCAGACACCTGTCTGAAATTGCCAAACAATGCTTATACTATTGCAACCAGACACCTGTATAAAATTGCGAAACAAGGCTTAAACTATTGCAACCAGACACCTGTCTGAAATTGCCAAACAATGATAATCTATTGCAACCAGACACCTGTCTGAAATTGCCAAACAATGTTTATACTATTGCAACCAGACACCTGTATGAAATTGCCAAACAATGCTAATCTATTGCAACCAGACACCTGTCTGAAATTGCCAAACAAGGCTTAAACTATTGCAACAAAACACCTGTCTGACATTGCAAGACAATACTAATCTATTGCAACCAGACACCTGTCTGAAATTGCCAAACAATGCTTATACTATTGCAACCAGACACCTGTATGAAATTGCCAAACAATGCTTATACTATTGCAACCAGACACCTGTCTGAAATTGTCAAACAAGGCTTAAACTATTGCAACAAAACACCTGTCTGACATTGCAAGACAATACTAATCCATTGCAACCAGGCACCTGTCTGAAATTGCCAAACAATGCTTATACTATTGCAACCAGACACCTGTATGAAATTGCCAAACAATGCTTATACTATTGCAACCAGACACCTGTCTGAAATTGCCAAACAAGGCTTAAACTATTGCAACCAGACACCTGTCTGAAATTGCCAAACAAGGCTTAAACTACTGCAACCAGACACCTGTCTGAAATTGCCAAACAATGCTAAAACATCAGGTGACCAAAATCTCAAGATCGCCTTTAGTGATGTCCTCGTCCAGACGGTGGTATGTGTACACAGCATCATCCTCATCATATACAATTTAATGTACGACAAGTCAATTGTAAGTGGGCAACAAGGGATATTTATTAAATTACATAACGTCATTAAACAATATCACATAAGATCGCAGTACTACAAGATAATTAATATTATGTGATATGGCATAACAAGGAAATCTATAAAATATAACTCTCACTACAAATATCCCAAGAAACAAACAAGGTACATGCGTACATGTAACGAGAAGGTTCTTATACAACAAGTTAATAATGTGCCAGAGTACGCAGCAAGACCTGATGGGATGTGGTGGGTGGGTGCGAAAAACGCTGAGTACGCAGGTATCGGGGCTTTCTGCTGCTCAGAAGTGAGGTACTGCAGCAGGGAGGAGGTCACCTTATATACCTCTCCCAAATTTGCATTATAAAGCGGACCCGGGTCAGGATGGTATATTGAAGGGTCCGTCTTAAGTCTAAGCGGGGGAAGGGAGAGGGCCTAGTTGATTGACATTCACTCCCATTAAACAACCTTCACACCAGTGAAGCTACCAATTAAACCAATCACTGAACACTGGTACCTGTGACACCACCTTGGCTGGATAAGCTATCCGTTCCTCTTTGCCATCAACTGTGTCCACTAAAATATGCCTCACCCTCTTGCCAACCAACATGTGTTGGCTTTCTTCTGTTACAGGGTCTCTAACTAAGGATTGTTGGACTCCCTCTTTAAGGTTAGCAGTAAGCTCCTCAACTATCAGCTGTTTTCAATCGATTCGAAAATAAACTTGACCAAAGTATTCCACTATACTTGAATAACCCCTGTATATAGATGGATATTAGGGCTCAGATTGATAAATGAACGAAAATCGACTTTGTTTGGCCCCAAGCGATCAGTCGCGTAAGTGATCTTGAGTCGGCCGTGTGAAGGCATGCTATATGCTCTCCCGGCGCGGGCATGACAAAATCGAATATTTTAAAGTCTAAAATTCGACAAACCCGCTTCAATCGATTCGAAAATAAACTTGACCAAAGTATTCCACTATACTTGAATTACCCCTGTATATAGATGGATATTAGGCTCACATTGATAAATGAACAAAAATCGACTTTGTTTAACGGAGCACTATCAGCGGTGGTTGCGAGAGTGCGAAGCCGTGTTGAGTGAAGGCAAGGTTGACCCTGATATGGGCTCACGCGGCGAGCATGAGATGATTGGACAACGTTTTGAAGTGCAAAATACGACAAGTCCGATCCATTTAATAAGAAAAAAAACTTCACCCATTTGTAACATCAAATCTGAAGATAACGTGTCATGACTAATTGACAAAATAATGTGTGCATAATTCTTTTCTTCTGTGTTTCAGAGACGGAAAATTTACCATTATATGAATGCTCATTCCATAAAACAAATAGACGATAAATTATGAGATTGTTGAAACAAAAATGTTCAGAACAAATTATACCACATGTTTTGTGAGACTAGGCAATTTCAATACTGGGACATCAATATAATCCACACAAAAATACCAATCAGAACAATGAGATATTTCCTGATTAAAATTACAAATTAAAACATTTACTGTCAATACTTGTCAAGGAAGAGGTCTCTGATCTTCCACACACAACAGGAGGGGGTTACCCTCGTGTTGCACTCCCCCAAAAAGCCATGAATTCACAGAACCAATTGCTGATAGGCGCTGTGTCTAAGCATCTTTTTTTTTGGTCCTCGACAACCGCATCTAACTCCCATAGCAAGTCCACCCGGTACCTGTTAATAACCCCAATGGCCATCGGGTCAAGCACAACTCCTTCCATATGAGGTAGTGCATATGTGCTAAAGTCTGGGCTGTTGGTGCAACATTGCCGCTCCACAGGGGTAGGCATTTCCCTACATTGAAGGCAGATGCACCAGTCTGGTGAAGTGGTTGTTGATGGAGGGTGGAATCCTTCCTCCGTGTGGGTTGTCGGGTGATTGTAAGCGCAAACTGTGGATGTCTGTCTAACCATCAACCAGCAACTGCCGCACCCCATCCAAATCCAGCCATCGCACAAAATTCTGAAAATACTATTGAGTAATCAAAAGTCTTCATTTTGATGGATTGAATATCACCAATGCAAATCGCTCTCTGTGACCAAAATTGCATGAAGGTTTTTGAAGCAGCTGAAGAGTGCTAACTGCTGAGTTGTACAATACCTTCAATTTCTCTTACCGTGACAGCTCTAAAGACTTAGCAGCCACTCAACTCTGCTGTAGGGCCTGGTTAGCTATTGGTGTGTTGGCAAGGTAGCCTCTGCAAACAAGATTGACTCGCTTTCGGTCTGTCGAGGTCTACAAACAAATGAGAACCAGTGGAAATATATGGTTTGATAAGTCCAACATGGGACCCCCTATTTACTGACAAAGTGATTCAGTCACGTAAGGCAAGCCCAATAGTACCTTGTTTGAAGAAGGTTGGGCTCCTCGGCCACCTCTTCGGGCTGGTCTGCAACCTCCACCGACTTGGACACCTGTGTCATGGTGAACAACTTCAAACCATTAAACACATCCTTCTCAGTCATAATGGATGTATTGAGTTCAATAAAATACCCGTGATAATAATCCAATTCAAATAATATAGGAACCAACCTCAGTTCCACACAGGTTGTCAGAATCTGTACCACGACCCCTTCCACGGCCTCTTCTTGTACGTGATCCCCTTCTTGGCGTTTCGATTTCCTTGAAATTTGAAAGTGGGTTGGTTCAATTTAATTAATGAATGAACATGACAAGAATAATTCAATCAATAATGTTACAGTGTTTGAGCCAAAAGCCTGCAAAAGTCAGCCAAAAACAATTTGCTAAAAATACAGATTTAGGTCATCTCTGTCACTAAATTTCACCAAATTTATTCCAGCTATCCAAGGCTTTAACAACACCAGCATGGTGTTAAAGTAGACAATTATAGACACACAATCTAAACCATGCGTATAAGTCTTATTTAAGTGGGTTGCAACAAACTTAAAATAACCCAAATCACAACCAAAACCTCCACACCCGTCTACTGTCGCTTGTCCAAACCCATACGATGATACATACCACCCCAAACTCCTAGCACGGACGTTTCAGTACACAGGTAATTGCATTGGCTGGCCGCTATCTTCTCTGTAAGTTTTATGTATGCATAGAAGATAGCGGTCGGCCGGCCAATTCAAATCCCTGTTTCAGTTCACTATATCTAGATAACGTAGACATTCTGAGGGAGACCACAGCCCCTTGATTTATAATACAATTTATGAGTTCATTCAGGAATATTCCAATAGTTTGCTTCGAACAAGTGTCATGGGTTTATACTCCAAAACGTGACTGACTAGTTTTTATTACGCTTGAACATGCACAGCCTCAGGGTTAGCACCGGTCGAACGGTAATATAAATATATAGGACGTCTTGTAGGGCTACCTCAGGCCCAGGCCCCAGGGTATGTTCGCAGGTGTAATGCTGTTTATTGTTAAATTTACGGTAATCTATTGTATCGATAGCGTTCACTATATAGAGGCGGGTTCTTTTTTTATATTGTATTCAAAAACTCCAATCAAATGTTGCTTGGTGGGTAAGGGGGTGGTTACGTAATGACCCACAACACGGTGCTCCCTTGCTTTCTATGATACTTTATTCAACCGAAAAATGACCCTGGAACACATAAATAATAAACAGTTCAGGAAATTATACATACTCGTAATGCGTCTTAATAAGTTTACCGGCTGGTATCCAGGTTAAGCCTCAAAAGTTTGAATGCCTATATACTATCAAACTTTATCCAAGGCTACTCCTGGCATGCATTACACAAACAAATCGCGGGAATATTCAAATCTAACGGTTATAACTGCCGCGCTTCCGGTAATTCAAATTGAAACAAGTCTGCGGCATTACAACGCTTACATGGATAACTGCCTCTCCTACAAAATATTCAATACAATATAACTATGCTAAATACTACTGGCTACATATCAGCAATTATACATTATCACACAAACATAAACAAATCGCGGGAATATTCAAACCCCTTTACTAACGGTTAAAGCTGCCGCGCTTCCGGTTGTTCAAACTGAAACAGCCTGCGGCATTACAACGCCTACAAACTATTCAACGCAATATAACTATGCTTAAAACTACAACAACCCGGAAACAACGGCGGAGACACCCGATCTCTTACGAGCACACCCGATCTCTTACGAGCACACCCGACCACATTCTCCCCCGCTCTACGTCACAGTCCGCTGTAACCGCGACTCTGACAAAAACTAGGAACACACGACTAATACTGTATCTAGTCAAGGATGACATCAGCGTTCATCACTTCTCGCATTAAGTACTAACTGGCTCCGTGCTTGTTGTCGTCGGATGAGAACGGAGCGCGGTTCTTTATAGGGATTGCTGCTCCTACCCGCGTTGGAACGGACACTACGTCTTGTTGCCGGCATTGGTGCAGCTTCCTTCGCGAGAGTAGGCTCTGTCTCGCCATCAGACGATGGCGTGGCGACATCCTCTGGCATGACGACGACCTCTGACGTGGCGGCATCTTCGAGAGTAATGGCGTCCTCTGCCACGGCGTCTGGTGTGACAACAACCTCCGCTGTGGCAACAGTTCCTGGTGCGGCAACAACCTCCGCGGTGGCAACAGTTCATGGTGCGGCGACATCTTCTGCGGTGGCCACAGTTCCTGGTGCGGCGACATCTTCCGGCCCGACGACAACAGGAGTGAGGAGTGGCGTTGTATGCGAAAAGCACTTCTGGAAGATAGTCCGGCCATCGCTGCTTCTTGTTTACGGGCAGTGTCCTGAGTAGGTTGTGGAGCGTTCGGTTGAAACGCTCACACTGGCCATTACCTTGCGGGTGGTACGGCGACGTACTGGACTTAGTAATGCCATATACCCGACACAATTCGGCTACCACCTGGCTCTCGAAGTTCCGGCCTTGGTCAGAATGTAACCGTAAAGGCACGCCGTAACGGTGGAACCATTCCCATTGCAGTTCTGGCAGCTTTCTGATCTCGTGTTGGCACACCTACGGTGAACTTCGAGAAGACGTCAGTGATGACGAGGGCGTTCTCTCTCCCATCAGTAGCAGGGTCCAACGTGGTGAAGTCCATCGCCACCACTTCCAACGGCTTCGACGCTGCTAAGCGTCCGCACCCGCTGAGACGGCATCTTTGCAACGGCGCAGCGTGGATAGTCCTTCACGTAACGTTCGACGTCACCGCCCTGACCTGGCCAATACGCCCGTGATCGACACAGATTGAGGGTCCTCTCCCCGCCTTGATGACACATGTCGTCATGTGATGCTTTTAATACGCCTGGATGCAGAGACTCGGGGATGACCAGTTGTTTCAGTTCAGCGAGGCTTGGGTCAACTACCTTCCTATACAGGATACCGTTGGACATGAGAAGGCGATCCCACTGACGCAGCAGGGCCCTCGTTCTCGCTTTCATTCCTCTGCGTTCTGCATCGTCGGGTTTCTGATGTGGCCAGAACTGCAACACTCGGCGGATGGCTGGGTCCGCCGACTGAAAACGTGACAGATCCCTCTGGTCCTGCGACAGGAAGATGTTACGGGGATCAAAGGTCTGCTCTTTGGTGATGTCTGTCTCTGGTTGAGCTATGATATCTGCTCCAACGGCAATCCGTGACACCGCCGCCATCCCTGGCCCCTCAGTCAGCGTGAGGCCTAACTCGGTGGGGAGAGGCGTGTCGGCCGCGGTGATTTGGTTCACAGCGACTAGCTCTTCCTCCGAGTCATCATCAAGCCCCGGTCCTGGCTGGCGAGACAGAGCATCTGCGTTGCCGTTGACTCGCCCGGGCCGGTACTTCACCTCGAAGTCAAAAAGCGCCAGCTGCGCGGCCCACCTCTGTTCCACAGCTCCCAGCTTGGCCACACTATGTAGGTAGCTCAGGGGGTTGTTATCGGTGTAAGCGACGAACTTCTGACCCAGCAGATACCCCCTGAACTTCTCTGTCACTGCCCACTTGAGTGCCAGGAGTTCGAGTTTCATTGAGCTATAGTTGCTGTCGTTCCGTTCGGCCGGGTGCAGTCTACGGCTGGCGTAGGCGATCACACGTCGTCGGCCATTCTGGTCTTGCGACAGCACAGCGCCTAGGCCTTCCTTTGATGCATCGACCTCGACCACGAACGGCAGGCTGTAATCGGCGTACCCCAGGATGGGAGGGGTGACCAACCGCTCCTTCAGCCCATCAAAGGCCTCCTGGTGCTGCTGGCTCCACTTGCCTTCGAGAGTTGTCGACTGGCGCTTCTTGGAGCTTTTGTCCACGTTGCACTCGTTTACCAAGTCGTGTAGAGGGCCAGCGACCTTGGCAAAATGGGGGACATACCGACGATAGTAGGAGCAAAACCCGAGGAATGACCGGAGCTCTTTGACTGACGTTGGGACCTGCCAGTCACTTACGGCGGACGTCTTCTCAGGTTCAGTTGCAATAACGTGGCTCCTCCTAAGGCGTCCCAGGACTCCTCTATGCGCGGCAACGGATATGAGTCCTTCACAGTTTCTTTACCACCACTATTGGTGAGGAGAAAGGGTTCGCGCTCTCCTGCACTACCCCTTTAGCGAGCAGTTTGGTGATGTGCTGTCTGACTTCGTCGTACTGCGACGGCGGAATGCGGCGGTAGGGCTGCTTCACTGGCTGCTGATCAGTACAGGTAATGCGATGGGTAACTTTGTCTGTGTACCCCAGGTCTTCCTCGTCATTGGCAAATAGGTCACTGAAACAGCACAGAAGTGATTTCAAACTTGCTAACTGCTCCTCTGTGACGTCTTTTGCCACATTGTCCAGGCCTGGCACGGGCAGATCATCACTGAGGTCAGCGCCAACTCCATCTGACAACGACACACGCTCCTCTCTCACCGAAACACGTTCAAATTGGACCTCCGGCTCAGCTGTCTTTAGTTGAACCTTGTGAACGACACCAATCCTGGTCCGTGGCCGCAGATACACGTCTCGCTCACTTTCTCACGTCTTCCCAGCTTTCACCATCTGGCTCATGACGGTGCGGGGAGCTAGTTTCCCGACTGAATGGAACCACGGGTGGCCGATGCGTTCATTGGCTTGGGACACCGTCTGGCCACGTGTCCCACTTCACCGCACTCCCAACTAGTGATGGGATCACCAGCCCCGAAGCGAGTCCTCAGCCGTTGACGAGGTCGGCTCGACGGCGGGGCAAAGTTCTGGTTCGTTTGTGATGTGGCTGTCTGTGCCAACAACAATTCTCTAATCGTGTTTGTGAGTCCTAGCATAGCTTTCTCTTGTGACTCCATTCGTTCCAACAAAACCTTCATCTTGTCGCCACCTTGTCCCGATGACACCTGCTGGACCAGATGGCAATTGGCACTCTGCACCGATGGTGAACGGCGCTCATCCTCTTCACTCCACAATACCGCTTGCTCCCGCAGGTCGAGGAAACTGACCTCAGGGTGCTCGCGGACGTAGAGCTAGAGATGGCGCCTCAGCTGGTTGTCTCGCACGCCCTCAGCGTCTGATAAGGCGCGCGCGTCCTTGGATGTGACCTTGTCAACCAATGTCGACAGCCCATAGGAAAAGGCTCGCAGACCCTCGGACTCTCTCTGACGTCGTTCATAAAGGGACCTCAGGAGTTGAGGCACTGGCTGTTAGTAGAGACTATGTTGTGGTATATGCGCTCCACGACAACTGTGGCCACATCTAGAAGATCTACACATACCAGAGGTAGCAGCAGTTGACCTCCTTATTGGATAAGACAACTGACCTACTTATACCCCTTGAAACCCGTGAAGGAGGTCCTGGCGAGCCGTTTGCAGTGAGGACCCTTTTAGGCTAAGGAATCAACGGACCATTAGCAAGACATGATAAGCGAAACTCTAAGTACACCAGACACTATGTGGACCTCACTTTGGACAAGCAAGTAGAGAAGTTCTGGCGACTTGATGATCCTTCCGGATGTGAGGGCCCAGCATTATCCATCAGTGATAGATAGGTTATTAGTCAATGGGAAGAATCCATCACCCTGTATGGAGGTCACTACTCCATGAGCATACCGTTGAAGAACCGACCCCCTTGCTGCGCGCTGCAAAGGCATGTCACTCAATGAAAGTGTGCATAAAGGACCGGATCTGACAAACAAGCTTATTGGGTAGCTGCTGAGATTCCGTCAGGAACCTATAGCTGTAATGTCTGACATAGAAGGAATGTTCAACCAGGTGCGAGTGTGTAAAGAAGACTGAGATGCTCAGCGCTTCCTGTGGTGGAATGAGGATGATCGAACCAAGGAGCCATGGAAATACCGTGTGGCTACTCACCTCTTCGGGGGCGTTTGGAGACCCAGGTGTGCAAGTTACGCCATAAAGAGGACCGCTGATGATTTGGGCGATGGATTTGATCCTAAACAGTAAAGACCATTGACAAGAACTTTTCCGTGGATCACTGTCTCAAGTCAGTGCCCTCCACGGAGATAACCATTTGCCTTATGCAGGAACTTCGTGAGCTGCTTTCCCTCCGCGGCTTCAGGCTCACTAAGTTTGTTTCAAATTCTAGGGAGGTGCTCAGGTCTCTCCCTGAAACTGAAAGGTCTAAAAACTTTGTGAATCTAGAGTTGGATGGCGAAAGTCTACCGAAAGAAAGAACGTTAGGAGTCCTCTGGGATGTAGAACAGGATTGATTCAGATTTGACTCATCGCTGGCAAAGACCTCACCAACCAAGCGCAGGCTTTTGAGTCTCTTAAGCTCTGTCTACGACCCATTGGGGTTTGTGTCACCGTTTGTTCTTCAGGCTAAGCGAATCTTCCATTCCCTGTGCAGGCAGAAAATTAACTGGGACGAGATCATACCACAGGAACTAATGGAGCAATGGTCACGGTGGAAAGATGACCTACAGGCCATAGTTAAGATGAAGATCCCAAGGTGCTTCAAACCCATAAACCAGCCAGTCGGCGCACAACTGCATCATTTTTCTGACGCATCAGAGCAAGAGCTGTTTCCTACTTGAGATTGACAGAAAGAGAAGGAAAGGTGCACTGCTCCCTGGTAATGGCCAAATCGAAGCTTGCTCCACTAAAATCTACGATTGAGATATGCAGTCACTCGAATGCTACTCAGTGGAGACACGTAGATACTGCATCAAGAGGTATGACTTGACCAAGAGTGAGCGGTGGTTGAGAGGACCACCATTCTTATTGGAGAGGGAGGAACTTTGGCCCAAGCAGCTAGATCGTGAGAACCTGGCGTTGGATGTGACTGCAGAAGTGAAGAAAGAACAGCAGATATACCATGTTGAACAAAGCATTCTTCCCTTGGATGCACTCTTCAAAAGATACTCCTGGTTAAAGCTCAAAATGGCTGCAGTATGGATACTCAGGATCAAGGACTATCTTTGCAAGATACCAGTTAATGCTGAAGCCTATTTATCTGTATGTGAGATGGAAGTATCGGAGAAAGCCTCGTGAGTTACGATCCGACAATGGAACAAACTTTGTCGGGGCACGCAAAGAACTTTCAAATGCCCTTAAAGAGTGGAATCAGGAACAAATCCATGGCCACATGTTGCAAAAAAAATGTTAGATGGTTGTTCAACCCGCAAGCTGCCTCTCACGTGGGTGGCGTGTGGGAAAGACAGATCAGCACAGTGCGGGCTCTCATCCTTGGTGAACAAACCCTTACCGATGAAACCCTGAGCACTCTGATGTGCAATGTAGAAAGCATCGTCAATGGTAGACCTTTGACTAAGCTCTCAGAGGATCCCACCATCCCAAGGCCACTAACGCCAAATCATCTTCTACTTCGGAGGGATGCCCCCTCTCTGACGCCTGGGAAGTTCGTCCTACAGGATCTCTATCGACGCAAGTGGAGGCAGTTGAATTACCTCAAGTTATGTGTTCTGGAGACGTTGGCTTAAAGATATATCTCCCATCTCTATAGGAAAGGCACAAGTGGCTATTTCCTAACAGGAACTTACAGTCAGGAGATCTTGTGCTGATAAGTTCTGAGAACACTCCGAGAAACCGGTGGCCTCTTGGTCTGGTTGTGCAGACATACCCAGGACAGGACGGTCTTGTAAGGAACGTTTAGATTAAGACGCAGAATGGTATCTTCGAACGTCCTGCCTCCAAAGTATTCTTGCTGGAGACCGATCTCGTAAACCATGATGTAAATTGAACTCTAGTTTAAGGTTAGAGATTGCAGTGTATTTGAACTTTTGCACTTTACCTGAATATTTTAGCAAGTTTGTGTTCTCAAAGTTTGATTGAGATTTAATGATTTAAGAATATTTCCTACTTTGAAATTGTGCTTAGTTAAGAGGTACAATGTATAACCTACAAGTGTATACTGAGTTTAGATCTGATTCTGTATGGCATTCAAGTGTGAGTAGCCAGTCATGTGTGTTATGTATTCAGGAATTTTTTTGAAACCGTCCTCTTCGTTTAGTATGATGCTCCCTAGTTGCATCATAGGGGCCGGGATGTAACGGACGATGGGAATGGGGTAAATGTGTGACGGCACAAAGTAAAGGATGGCAGAGAATGGGTAAAGCATGACGTCACGACTTTTATGCGTGCGAGAAGATATTTTGCTGTCATTGGAAGACGGAGCCATGTGCTTTGTAATTTTTAGCCTACAGATATACCTATGTGACCTATCTTATGTTCCCAGAGTGAGTTACTGGTCTGTCAACTGTATCACCGGACTAGTCTACCATACCACCGTATCATATTACTGTACTAGATGTTCTGATGTAACGCGTCAAGCACAAGGGAATAAAGAGACAATAAAATAATACTACTGTTATTCGTAACAGTACAAGTGAACGGAGGCGGCGCCTTGCGGGAGAAAACGAAGCCGCGGGTTATGGTGGTGCAAACCTAACAAAGCGACTGTATACCATCTGCAACACGTCCTATCCATCTAACCCGAATGCCAACTATATGAGCTGACCAACCTTGTATGGCGTGGTTAATAACACGACATTTATTGGTGTTCTTTCAGTATAAAAAATGTCAGAAGGGCAGAAAAACGCTCTGTTTACAAGAGAGAGAACACCCGTTCTGGGCCGGGTCTGATACAATATGGGTCTTTCTTTCATGGCGTCATTGTGTGGAATTCGATCCTCACGACATTTACTAGTGACAAATCAACTCCCTAAATATCGATTAATCAATTTATTTTTATAGCTTCGAAATATATGTTCACGTAACACACATATTCAATTGGTATTGATTAATGAAATATTGATACAGTCGACTCTGTGTGTATTGAACTGTGACAATTGCAATATGCGATGCTCAAGTTCTCTATAAACCTTGCCCCCAGTGCTATTGTTGTCGCCACGCGTCACCAGCGTCAGGTAACAAAAACAAGACTAGTTTTCGTATTGTTATATGTTCGTGCTGTTTTACACTCAGACTTCAATAAGTGGTGCTGCTCTGATCGAACCACGGAGGCTGGGTCCTTCGTCGCTATGACAACTAGCTGTCATCGACGTTTTTGATGTGGCTGAGTAAACAGCAGAGGAGGAGATGGCAGCAAGCATCCCACCTGCGTTGTTCCCATCAACCTACCGCACTCAGACTACCTGGCCGTCCACGATATCAATGGATTGACAGGATATGGCCCAAGGGAAAGGGGAGGTTACTCTACACATTTCAGGATCTCGTTATCTCTGACGACGGATAGCAAGATGTCACCCGGTCGGCTAACTTTTTTGCATATTGATGCGTGAGCGGTTTGTTGTTGTTGACTTCTTCATGGACAACTTGTTTGTAGCTCTTGATAAAAGGAGGATTTTGTCAGCTTCTAGAATACTTTATGAAGGTGGCGTTCCACTGAACGTTGTACGCGCGATACAGGGAAGAGGAGGGTGACCCCTCCACATCAACAGCAAGCGGTGATGATTCCCTAGCTGCCCAGTAGGACCAGGTTAAAAGTGGCCGCTATTCAGCGGACATGGAACATCTGCGTCGACCAACATCGCAATTCGCTTGAGGATTTGCCAGTGTAAGGAACATATCACATGGGGATCAGGAAGATTGCAGATTTTGGGAGATTTACAGGACAGCTATACATGTCATGAAACAGCAAGTCGGTATGGTTGGAATATAATATTCATTGAAGAAGCATTGGTTGCCGTGAGCTGTGTATGGATTGTGATGTTCTGTGGGGCTCTGTAAGAGAACATTTGGTACGCTATGCTAGCTTCTGGGCGATCTCGTGCCAGCTGGTCAATATGAACAATAACGACGGCCGAGTTGTAGCAATCCGAGGCAGACATCTTCATATAACAAACACAACTCTCGATGATTCTGAAGTTGAGCTTTCTAAACACATATTCTCTGAGACGAACCTTTGCACAATGGCCTGGAATGATAGGGACTCGAGCGACCCTCCTGAAACCCGTGAGTTTTGTATGGAATCATTGCATATGTCCGCTCTATCAAATACGAACGATGAAAGAACAGAATTGCCACAATCCAGTTAAATTATCTGAATCAACAGTAACATCGACAGATATAGATCCTAAATCACAACCAGAAAAGGTGTATTAAGCGCCCGTCATAACGTGAATTAGGTTGCGTCTAACTTCAATGTCTGCTATATATCATGTTAATCACGTGTTGCTATTCCATCCATCATTTGCGATTGTGTTCCACTCTTTGTTTGCCTGTTATTCGTACAGGAGAAACCGTGTTTCGGGAGGCAGCGCTTGGTCTGAGTCATACCATCTTGTGGATTGTGTTCGGTGGCTTGCTGCTGCTGCTGCTGGTCTACACCTTGTTCATTATCATCATGCGGACACGCAAAAAGAGAGTGAAGAAAATAGCCCGTAACAAAACAGTGCCTATCCATCGTGTTACCTCCCCACCACTGACGGCGCGGAATGTCGAGTTGAAAACGCTCTACACATGACGACGACACCGCTGGTGTCTGATACAGCACATCCGGTATACATCCCAAGTCTTTGGAACATCGTTTAAGCAACACCAGGAAATATCTCATCTAAATACAAGAAAGGAAAGCTGCAATGGGCAAATCTAACCCAATATTTAATGTTCATATATATATATATATATATATATATATATATATATATATATATATATATATATATATATATATATATATATATATATATATATGCATATGAAATGTATACATATATGTCATGTATATATATATGTATGAATATGTCTGTATATATAATTATATATATATATACATTTATATGTATATATAATGATATGTATATGTATATGTATATATATATATATATGTAATGATAAGTATATATATATATATATATATATATGTATATAAGAGGATATAATGGTGGGATTTCGCGCCATTTGCTTGTGACTGCACGGAATGTAAGCGTTGACAGCATTGACGTATGTTGACAGCTGTTGAATGAGGTGTCAGGCAAAGAAGCCACAGAGAAATGCTGCCATAGTGAGCCCTATGATAGCATTAACGTTGAGGAACTTTCTCCAGAATGGCTTCTCCTCCAACAAACTCATACGTTCCTCATAACTCTCTGACTTCCTCGCTGAATCCAACTCGCTCGACGGGATGCCACACACCAGGTTGAACCAATGGTTGAGAAACGACCCGAGACGACTGCCGTGTTCCCTCGCCTTGTCGTCGTCCGAGTTGCTCACATCGTTCGTCTCTGCTGTAATATGTCAACGCTTTTACAATTAAATCATTACACGACAAATGCAAAAGCTCTACTTGTCGCTTTCCTCGCGCACATTTATCGTAATAAATACTTTCAACAAACTTAATGAATGTCCGAACTTCCAATAAGAGTACAATTAAAGATCATATGAAGAGATTACCCTTTCTCATACAGCTCTTCTCTGTTGTTCTCATTAAGGCCAGGTTGTACAATGTTCATCTTGACAGCCTCTCCTGTATATTCTACGTCCTCCATCTCAACCTCAGAAGAGGTCCGCGCTCGTCTTGAGGTCCATGTTACCCCCTGTGACTGCGGTCGCATTAAATCACGCCAGTGAATCGGGCTTAATAACCATTATAATTGGCGAATAAGGATGTTTTAGTGACCGTAATTTATACGAGCGTTGATTGATAAGCTTAAAATATGTTTTGAAATTAACCCTGAAGGGATGCCTTATAATATCTAAAATTAATTAGTAAGACCAACTTGATCATCTTGAGGCGCCCTTGTCACGAGGCTAACCGTGACCATCACACCCATAGTGAGGACCAGGTTAAGCTGACTGAAGTAGGTATAGTGGAGATTGGCCACGATGTCCGGCCGGCTGTCGGGCTCACCGCAAGGGGGCACTGGGTAGACGAACTCTAGTACCATGCGCACCACGCCGCAGCAATGTCCTGCAATGATGCCCCAAAAAGCTCCCTACGGTAGCAAGTTCAGAAGCAAGTATTCATAAGAAAACAGATTCATTCTATTGAATAAGATAGGCAGAAGATAAAATCATGTATGAGCTGATAAACAAAAGTTCACCTGTTCGTTCATTCGCCTCCAGAAGATAGCAAGTAAGAAGAGGGCGCCTACAGGTGTTCCCAGGTAACCTTGTATCACCTGAATGTAGACGAACAACTGTCCTCCAGCCGACGACTGCACCAAAGGTAACCAGAGGACGCTCACCACACACAGCACCACGATACACACCCTATATAACACACCAATCACATGACGCTCATCTTACACCACGATACACACCCATTACACACCAACCTGTGGACGATCACTCATCCCTTACCAAGATTCACACCCTGTATTACACACCAACCACAGGACGCTCATCCTACACCACGATACACACCCTGTATTACACACCAACCACAGAACGTTTACCCTACACCACGATACACACCCTGTATTACACACCAAGCACAGGACGACATTTAATCATATAATAATGCATCAATCGCACCTGCCGATAACAAGGAGTTCCCTCTCAGAGGCTCTCGGTCGGATCCTCCGGTAGAGGTCCATCGTGAAGAGGGTACTTGCGCTATTGAAGATTGAGGTCAGCGAACTCATAATGGCCGACATCATTACAGCTAAAAGAAGTCCTCGCAGACCTGTCATTGGGGCATTTAAGGTTCCATGGAGAACTCGTCGTGTTGACTACCAGTAATATCACTAGCATTGTTTGTCGTCTTTATAAATGCTCTATTTAAACGCAGAGTGCCTGAACGAGACGAATGTCTAGCGCATGCGTATCGCAATTAGCGCTCGCCATGTCCGTAGTCCACTTACCGAGAGGCAGGAGTCGCATGACGAGCATGGGGTAGGCGATATTGGAGCAGCCTGCAGGGTTACCACAATGCTTCTCACACTCCGCCGGATCAACACATCCAACCTCGTCTACGGAACCACCAGACAGACGTATGTTTAGCGGGGTTTACATGAATACTTGGTGTGTCACTGAGATAACGTGATATAGCCGACCGCAGTTAACATTTGTATTGGAAAATAAAACAGGTTGACTGTATCATCGGGTTGTTGAGTCAGCTCCCAGTTTCTCCAAGGCTTCACAATAAATTTACGAGAATTATTGCCATGTAATGTGGTATACCGGCGAGAGCAGCTACTTACCCGGATAGAGGGCGCGACTGATCATACCCGGAAGTACCATGAAGAAGAGAGGAAGCAGCTTGAGATAGCCGGCCAGCAGCGCGCCCCCCTTAGCATGGGAGATGTTCTTAGCGGCTAATGTTCTCTGGACAATAACCTGCAAGAACCGAAATACACTTATAACACACGGTCTTCTCAAATAAAAACTCTATAAGAGCTAAATCATGGAAATATATTCGGAGTACTAGATTAATGGTGAAATAGTTTTTTTTACATGGAGATTCATTAGGTGTTCATCACCTGATCGGCGCACCAATACCACAGACAGCCTATGGTGGACTGGAGCAGTATTCCGGGCCATGGGTTGTCAGCTGTCAGTGGATCACGTAACATGTGAAATGCATCCTCTCGTGGGCTCCCGCAAAAACTCGTGTTATCTCGTATAGCGGGAATAGCATTCATATAGGCTTTTTTTAATGCCGTATATCCTCCTATTTCCTTAAAACCTGGATCAAATTACACATTTTATATATCAACATATACATGATATGCAATTCATTAATAAATTTATATATTTATGTGACTAGTTTTCAAAGTATTGCAAATTCAATGAAGGGTTCCAGTCCCAGATCGGGAACGAGTTTGCCTGACAGGCTGCTTGGCAAACGCACCTTGGAAACCCAAAGTTTACAGTTTACAGATTTTCAGTCGCGACGCGACGTTGCTGTCTGAGAAAATAGATCATTACTTCGGCTGTCGCCATTTTTTTTGTCGGAAATTATCCTTCGGTCTAATTCTGATGTCCACGACTTTAATTAGTGAAGATTTAATGAAATCTACATTTTGTAACCTGAGCGGAAGTATACATATCGATAGCGAGATAGTTATAGAGCGCTTAATGATTTACAGCTAACATTCGTGTGGTTCATGATTTTAGGGAGGCACCGTTATTGATGGAACGACACAACTTAATGAAACAAATATCTACAGTACATCACCAATATATCCAGTAATATTGTAATATTGAAAATTTATCAGAATGATTTCGATCAAGAAAAATTTGCGGCACAAATCAAAATATAGAAATGTAGGATCACAATGATCCATCAGACCTTATTGCGTTTATAAAAATAAATATAATGGGTCCCTCTTCGGGGCCTGAAGTGATAAAATAACAGCGATTGCGTATGAATGATAAAATCATATGAAACGATTTTGACAACTCACTGATGACAGTGAGTGCCACAGCTCCGATACTCATGATAGCCGTCTGAAGGGTGTCAGTGTAAATGACAGCGGTAAGTCCCCCTGCAGCAAACATAACAGGCTATTTCTTAATACTGATTTCATTGACATGCGATAGGAGGAGCAGATGCCATGATTGAAGTATAACTTGACGTAAGAGACGCGCACCTAGGACCGTGTATACACACGTGACTAGGAGCAGGATGACTATAGACAGGTACATGTCCCATCCCAGCGCAAGTTGGATGAACAGAGCTCCAGCATAAATACACACCTACACCATGAACAATACGAGTTATATAGCTACCCCGTCTACTTTGTTCGCGCCAAATTTGAAAAGAATGTATTGGAATAGCTAGCGGACGTGACGTGAGGGCGAAACTCGCTTACCGCTATCTTGGTGACGACGTAGAGGACAAGTGAGAGAGAACTCAGGTAAATGCGCAGTCGCTTCCCGCCAAATCTCTTCTGTAGGTACTCGGGGAGGGTGTACACCTGGGGTCAATTCCAATTAATATTGTTACTCGCAATAATAATCCATGATATTGAATTTGAAAGTATCTCTACTGCTCTTATGTTGATTTACAAATAAAACACAAGAAGACCAAATGTGACACTTAACATATGATAAATTATTAATGTAATATTGAACCGTTTGACGGCTTGTGCTTGTTGTTCTGTTATAACGACAAGCATAAGATACCCACACCAGCTGATATGTAGACTGGCAAGAAGACCCAGGCGAGAAGGAGGACCAGGGGCATGGACTGAAACACGCCAAAAAGCACGTGTTCCTGAGCGATATTACGGCAAGACATGCAATAGATATAATCGACAAACTTCGTTCACGCTAGATGTCACGTTGCTTTTGTGGTAAGTACTCACGCTCCATTCGTACATAACAATAGCTATTCCAGAGGCAGCCCCTGTGCCAGCGAGGCCAATGAAGTGTTCGCTCCCAATGTTACTGGCATACAGCGAGGCACCCACCTTCATCACACAATAAACAGATGACATATGTTAAATCCAGCGTTCATGAGGAAATCGGGTCTTTCAAAATAAAAGAAATTTGTATTGTTTTAAGTTAAAGAGACTGTTCAACCCCATGTTTGTAACGAAGTTGCCTAGCAAGCTGCTTGGCAACCGCACCTTGGAAACCAAAAGTTTCAGTCGCTACGTGGATCTGCGGTCTCAGAAAATAGGTCCTTACTTCGGCTTTCGCCATTTATTACCCTGCCTGCTTGTCGGTCTAATTTGTGCGCAATGATGCTCACAACATAAATGAGTGAAGATTTGATGAAATCTACATTTTGTAACCAAAGCGGAAGCGTACACATCGATAGCGAGGTAAATGAAGAGCGCGTAATCATTTACAGCTATAGCATTCGTGTGGGTCATGGTTTTAGGGAGGCACCGTTATCGATAGAACGACACAACTAAATAAAACAGATTTACACACTACATCATGAATATTTCAAGTCAAATAATAAAGTTGTAAATTTATCAACACGATTTTCGATCAAGTAAACTTTGCGGCACAAATTAAAAGATGGAATTAATTTTGTCTGCTTTAAGCGTAGTAATGTATTAACAAAATTATCCCTGAGTGACGATTATGGAACTGAACAGCCTCTTTAACGCATAAATGAATGTTCAAAAATCGATAAAACCTTTAAAACTTGTTCCCTTAACGTGCATTCAGTGTTGATATACACCCGCAAGTGGAGCCCAATAATAGATCAATATCCCATAACTGATTCAAATATTAAAACTCATTCCCAAATGAGTTTAATGACACCCACAACCACGTTGCATTTCTCTTGGTTTATTCAGCAGCAGTATGCATAATGCCAGTACATCTTACTCACCGGCCGCCAGGCTATATCACGCCCAGCAGGTACATCTTACTCACCGGCCGCCAGGCTATATCAGGCCCAGCAGGTACATCTTACTCACCGACCACGGGCTATATCACGCCCAGCAGGTACATCTTACTCACCAGCCACCCGGCTATATCACGCCCAGCAGGTACATCTTACTCACCGGCCACCAGGCTATATCACGCCCAGCAGGTACATCTTACTCACTGGCCACCAGGCTATATCACGCCCAGCAGGTACATCTTACTTACCGGCCACCAGGCTATATCACGCCCAGCAGGTACATCTTACTCACCGGCCGCCGGGCTATATCACCAGGTACATCTTACTCACCGGCCACCAGGCTATATCACGCCCAGCAGGTACATCTTACTCACCGGCCACCAGGCTATATCACGCCCAGCAGGTACATCTTACTCACCGGCCACCAGGCTATATCACGCCCAGCAGGTACATCTTACTCACCGGCCACCAGGCTATATCACGCCCAGCAGGTACATCTTACTCACCGGCCACCAGGCTATATCACGCCCAGCAGGTACATCTTACTCACCGGCCGCCGGGCTATATCACGCCCAGCAGGTACATCTTACTCACCGGCCGCCGGGCTATATCACGCCCAGCAGGTACATCTTACTCACCGGCCACCAGGCTATATCACGCCCAGCAGGTACATCTTACTCACCGGCCACCAGGCTATATCACGCCCAGCAGGTACATCTTACTCACCGGCCGCCGGGCTATATCACGCCCAGCAGGTACATCTTACTCACCGGCCGCCGGGCTATACCAGCAGGTACATCTTACTCACCGGCCGCCAGGCTATATCACGCCCAGCAGGTACATCTTACTCACCGACCACGGGCTATATCACGCCCAGCAGGTACATCTTACTCACCGGCCACCAGGCTATATCACGCCCAGCCAGGAAAGTATCCTTTCACACTGCCACGATTGGCTCGGCATAACGACTGCAAAATGCACGATTATTACCAAGTGTAACATAGTCTTCAGGCATATTGATATTTTTCTTATAGTTTTGCGATTACGCTGTTAGCGTCATATAATTAATGTGCTCAAGGCATTCATTCGTGAGTTGAACCATCAGGCCTGTGTCAGAGACCAGAATACTTACCCATATTCCGACTGCGAGGACGCATCCAAAATACACCGCGATCACCAGGATGTCCGCCCAGTGGTCCAATCCTTTCTCCATGCTCTTTGTACAAAGGTTGATTGGCAAATGCTTCTCGTGGTCGCTGTCAGGTAAACCTAGACTTTAACCTAGGCAGTAACGACATTCAAATGGGTGTAACAAAAGTAAACAAAACCTGATACAGAACTGAGTTTACTATATTAAGTTACAATACCTGTATCAGAAGTCGTACAATGAATTGTACAACTTCTCTCAGTCGCCGATACCAGCGAAATCGACTCTATGACTCGTCGAAGCTTCGCAAAGATACCTACGAAGTACAAGAAATAGTTAAATGTTGTAAAATTCTAATCGGATAAACGAGACGGAGTCGAGTGATAAGATAAGGTTTGGTTTAGTGCGGGGAAGGTCAGTGCGAGAGGGCAGCACTTGATGGTATAGACCACGGACAGCAATCGAGTTCATCCACAGCGGGATAGTGTCCCTCTTGATCGACGTCAACAAGACGACTTACAAGAGGCGTCTTTGACGATTGAAGATCAAATCGTCAAGGACCTCGCTAGTATTTTACATCTAAATCGCTCGTTTGCGAAATCTAAATGACCCATCATAATCGCCTGAACCTGGTGGATGTAAATCCATATAATTACATTTACCAGAACTTCGTTACTCAACGAGATCTCGTCTCTGAAGGTCGCAGAATTATACTTACATTTTCGCACGAATAACAATTCATATTATTTGTGAATTACTGACCTTCTCCCCGACCCCCTCCCCCACGCGCTCGAGATAAGATGTGTCTTTGCTGTTCGTTTATTAGGCACTCAATCCGGTCAATAGACCAGCAACCTAGAAAAACAACTAACGACGAATTGAGCAAACATCAAACCCTCCCCTACCGTCAATCTCGAGTATTTAACCTTGAAAAGAGAAGTACATGAAATAAATGTTCTAGTACTTACTCTGTGCGACCACATGAAATCCGATTGTCACGCTGCATCACATGTTAGCTATACAGCTGACAACGGATCCAACAGAGAGCAACTATTTTCAAGATTTTAGATGACTCATTCATTCCCTCTGTGATTATTGAGCAACTCATTGTTGCTACATAACCACGCCCAATAACCACAGTGTCGTGCCCCAAGCTTCACTTCCCCGCCTAAAGAATCCCCCCACCGGACATAACCACGCACAATAACCACAGTGTCGTGCCCCTGAGCTTCACTTCCCCGCCTAAAGAACCCCCCCCCCCCCCCCCACCGGACATAACCACGTACCCATCGCGACGAAATGCAAGAATTTGGAAGGTAGAAAAACTGCTAATAGATGCCGGGGTGATACATACTGACTTAAATGAAATTTGGACCTCATGGTATCATGCAGCACAGTGCAGTATACACAGGGAACACAAAAGGTATTATACAACACAGGACATGATGTACAGCAGCACACTGACAACACAGTAGGCATCATGAAACAATATCATTCCACGCTAATGGCTTGCCATAACATGATGGAAAAGATTCTATAAAGATATATTTTCAAGCGAAAGCACTTGTTAGATTATACATATGCGTTTAATCAATCATCGGTGTTAAGAGTTAGCATGAGATCGGATCGAGGTATTTATGCAATATCAGCATTACCATATAAATGTTCAATATCGTTTTCAACAAAATAATACTATGGAAATTTTTATTCCAGTGACTCCTGTATTTAATCCAAGCAAGATTTCATAGTGGCAGCAATTTCTGTGATGTGACGTCAAGAAAGAAGTGGCGTTGTTTACTGGCAGTGCGTTGCCGATCAGTAACTAGGCTTGTTACAGACTATTTTTTATGCATTATGATGCGGTTTGAAAGTGGACAACTTCAACCTTATCATCTCGAGCCAAGCAATATGACGACTGGTTCGGAAAAACGAAAAAGAACGGCGAATGAAAGTGATAGTGACGACGAGAGCCCCTGGGACGAGAGAGACATCGAAACGTAGGGGTAGCGGCTGGATACCTTGGTGAGGTGCTCTTGTGCACATTGTAAAAGAATGCGCATTATTCATGAGAATCTGTGTTGCCAAGAAATGCCAGAAGCAAGGCGATTCACGTCCGACCTAGAATGCATATGTTATATTAGCCTTTTGTCAAGTCTCGTGCCGAAGAAGGAACAAGCAATCCGTTTTTAACCAGACACTTACCGACAAAACAATATCTCCAGAGAAAGTCAAATACGTTTAGGCGTTAAGAAGGAGCGGCTGTCATTGAGTCACTCAAGTCTGATGGGAATAAATTGCATTAAGCGACGGATAAATAGACCACAAGTGTGTTGGAATGAATACCAACCACAACTGTCACTTCCCACGGCCCTATGCCGGTCAATGGGTGACTGAAAGCTTTGTTTCATTAAGCAACAAACGAAACGAACGTAGCAGAGCGTAAAAGATAGCTTAAAGCTACTCAGGCTTATTTCACTGTCGTTAGTATTGTAAACTAACTGGCGCTCACAATAAATGTCCAATAACACGAGATAGGATAAGTATACACAAACCTCCGAACACGGGCTCTGCAACCAAGTGATTCAGTTGGTTCAGCATCGTGCCCATATGACCGTGAATGTTCTCATGCATGACATCCCGCAAAGACGAGCTATTCATCGACCAGGATGAGAGAAGAGTCGGTTGTGATCGATTTTATATTCGGAACAATTGTCGAAGCGGATTCAATAACCCAAATTTCTGATACATACTTTTATTGCTGTAGCCTCTTTTATGCAGATCAGAAACTATGATACAAAAATATTCAAGACAACCGTATATAAGACATATGGTATCAGATAATCCACGATGATATATAAGCGTCTTACATTTGTGAGGCAATAATCCTTAAAAATCCACATCGCTTTCTCCTTTCCAATACGATACATTAACTATGCCACTCAAACTCTCCAAGACTAAAACCACTATGCTGTTCGGATTTGCCGCACGACATCGATACTATTTCGAGGCCCGTCTGTCATTTTAGTCATGTCACGCAACAAAACTATTTCACCAAACGCCACTCATTCCTGAAAAAACAGCACTGCCTTATAAGGTCAACGTCTTGTAACTGCTCATTATGCACATATTTATGCTGGATTAACGAAACTGCCACACTAGGCCTCAATACGAGGCTCCAAAAGCATAACACTGTTTAACAAACATTGCAATTCAAGCAACACATATTGTGGAGCAAATAGTAGCTGTATAACGAAATATTAAAACTGGAGATATATATATATATATATATATATATATATATATATATATATATATATATATAGATATATATATATATATATATATATATATATATATATATATATATATATATATATATATATATATATATATATATATACATATACATATATACATATATATGTTCAGCTTGTGTTGACTTTACGACCCATCAACTATCAGCCTCAAGGTAAGGAGAACGACGTCGCCGTTATGTATAATAATGTCCATGACAAAAACTCTCTTAGCGAACCTACTCGGGATATTCGTTCTCGATACCGTCAGCATGGTCATGTTGTTTGTATCGCGGATTCTGCAGCATCTTCTTACTTCACTCGTCAGCATGGTCATGTTGTTTGTATCGCGGATTCTGCAGCATCTTCTTACTTCGCCACAAGCACATTTTACTATCTGTGGCTTGCTGCCAGGTAGATGAGTAGCCGTAGTGTGCGGAGACAATCAGTGTGAATGATTTCTACAGGCTTGTTCATGAGGTACCACGGTCACCAGATATTCTTCCAATAAGACGGTTGTTAAAATTTCTCTCTGGTGCTTGGGTGACATTGTTGTAGTGATGGTCTAACCGGAGAAACCACGGTCACCAGATATCATAAGACGGTTGTCTTTCTCTCTGGTGTCGAGCAACCGGAGAAATCAAAGTGGACACACTTACCTGACATCGGTAATACTTACAGTTGATAAAGTGCCTTTGGACAATTGCTGCCTATGAGTAGAGAAACCTCTTGGTCTGGGCTATAGTCTAGTAGATTTCACCTCGGTGAGGCCGTTCATGGTCCTCAGGGAAACTGTTGATTTATTGCTATTCCGTGGTGCTGTTCCTGAGGACTTTCAGTCAAGTTCCGTCTGTCAGTTATCGGCATCTCATTTTAAATCTAGCATGCTAGAATGTCAAGGGAGATTTCACATGCTGCACGTCATTGTTATATCCGACTGTGTGATTAATAATGGAGATCTACTTTCTTATGCGATAGATAAACCTGAACTCGTTGTTTTCATTTCATTTGTCTCCTGGTTTTAGAAGGTACTTTGCAGTGCAGGGTGTCTGTATCATAGATTGGATCATTTGCTATTTCGGTATAGTTCTTCACACAAACGATTGGCTGTCACAAATGCGGCCGTGAGTTACCGTCTCATGGTGTTCGCAGAAATTGGTTCGGTAAGTTATAGCTCTTATTGGAGCTGCTGCAATGCTGATTTCGCCAGGTGGAGGTACTGGTCCCGAGACATCAAAATATATTCCTAGATCAATTGTATATTTGTCTATTTACTATGATTGACAATGATGGCCATCAAATGATGGCTGGCCAGGGCATAAGGACCGTTATGTCCCTAGGTGCCCTGCCTAAAGTCATTATAAGTTAAAACAAAACTTGTGAACTGGCTGATATAACATTGTCACATATAAAGACTATGTGCTGATAATGACTTCTCTATAATTAGGACATTTCACGGTGTTTTCGTACAGAGTTATATGAACTATGCAATAAATCGGTGATGTTTTTTTCCAGCCACGCAACCGTGAAAGCGTTATATGTAAAATTTGCGAGGGGGAAATTGCGTCCCATAAATGATGGATATCCTAACGCTTATGATGTGAACGATTCGCAAGGGAAAGTTTAATTAATATTGATTTTATTTGACTATAAATTGAAATGACTTCGCATCAAAGCGTGCAGAATGAGATTTTGGGTGAGCAGATGGAATGATCAGCATGTGATTCCACAAAGAGACCAATGAATGGTGAGGTAGACATGCTGGATGTATCACAGAGGAAATACATATATAAGGCATAAAGTGGACTGATGCGTTCCTTATTATTACTAGTCTTTTATCAACACTATGTGGTCATAATGTCGTATTTCTGCTATTACCTCTACTGACAAGTCACGATTATGTTTTGTTGTAAACCGGTGGGAAACATTTAATGAAGTTCTTTAGTGTTTGATAGTCATATGAAGTCCTTTGGATCAGCTGGATGTTTTAAGGACCGGAAAATAAATTAAGAGCATTAATTCCATTAATTTCAACTTCTGCCACCAATCACATTAACCCTCGGCCTCATCACAGATATAATCTTTGTAGTCACCTCATCACATGCAATGTCTCTCCAGAAGACAGCATTGTAATGATCATCAATTAACCGATTGTAACATTTTCTTCAGCCAATGTGCTATACAACAAGGGTACAGTACATACACACTGTAAACATCTCTTATATAAACATCATCGTTGATCAGACTAAAAATGATTTCAGAAGGTCACCTCACCCTACAGGATATGCCACCAGCACGCCAGGTATCCTGCCCCACTATGGGCCTTCCAAAAGTTATGCAACACATTTTTTACCGTTTTTTAGTACACCACAGCAATGATGCTGTCAGCAAGAAGTTCAGTAAATTTGCTTGAATAAGTGGACAATCAAAACTATTTGTGTGGAAAACTTTATTATAACTTAACACAGGACATAGAATGGTCAAGATATGCATCATAAACAAGGAAATCACAGTTCACAGCCTATTATCACAGAGCCATTATGGACGGATGGTCACAGCTTTTTGGGGCCAAAGCTATTAAATGTGGCATAAACCAAGTATCTACTATTTCCATTAGCTGAAGGTCACATCGATGTCAAGTGTTGTGAATTCATTTGCTCTCTAACTGAGTGGCCAGTGAGGACTGGATAACCTTCAGGAGAGCTTCCTCCTGTAAAATACATTGTCATGATGTTATGTCATAATGTGATAATGTTGTCATAATGTTTTTCATAAAGTTGATCAGCCAGGATGCATTATGTGAATCAGTTAATCAGTCAGTAAAAAAATAGGTTCTGGCATCTTTATGTACCACTGCGCCACCTGGCGAGCTCGACCTACCTGGTTGTCAGGGGGAGGGGGCATGTGTTTCAGCTCAGCTACGATGACATCACCCACACTTCCTCCAACGAGCAAGCAGTCAGAGTTCCGTGAGAATGTGACACAACTTAGCTTAGCACCCGGTTCTGTGTTAGTCACCACAATGGGATCCAGGCTAAACACAAACACAGAAGTTGTCACAGACAAGTGACTTACTCGAGTGCATAACCCTAAAGCATTGGAGTTGATGTGTGTGGGGACTTACGTGCTCTGACTGAGGTCCCAGATCTCAATGGCGCCCTCGTTACAGCAGGCAAACACGGTGGAGCTCCACGGGGACCAGCAGATGCTGGGTACAGACTTCTGCTCACACACAATCCTACAGGTACACATCTGGTAATCATCACCATCCATGCCATATCAGAGAGAGTGTGGGGAATGTAAGAATGAGATGGTAGTTACGGAAGAGGAGTGGAATGTGAGGATAGGCTGGAGTCTGTCCTGATGCCACAGGCGTACACTCCAGTCTCCACTACAGCTGAGGAAGATGTCCGGGCAGAAAGGTGACCACTGAAGGGCATAGACAGGGCCCTAGACACAGATCAACAGCTCAGCTTACACGTCATCATACAGGCCACTACATAGACAACACAGAATGTATGACGCAATGCACTTAATGATGTACAACAGTTCCCACACTTATAGCTTGCTCTTAAATATAATTCTTGTCACATAGAAGCTTTTGTGACACACAGACGACTGCCAACAATTCTAGATAGTTAATGTAGGCATGGAGTTGGATGGAGGCGTTGGTGCAGCTGTATAAGAGTGTAGAAGACACAGACCGTGTGGCCGTCGTAGCTGTCCAGATACTGTTCATTGTAGGAGCATGAGCAACGATGGATGTGACCCTCTTCTGTACCCGCTATGTAGCTGTAACACACAACGTTCTCTGTTCAAGCTCATGTTGACCACTGACCAATCACAATACCTCACAGTCACCATCCACACAGACACCTACATGTTGGAGTCCTTGAGGCTGAAGTCAAAGCACAGTCCCCCAGCAAACCGGGAAATGAAGGCCTCTGCTTTCTTCACCTTGCCCTGCTGGGTTTTGACATTGACCCTCTTCAGCTTCATCAAGTCTGTTGATACATGAACCAAAAAAGTTCAGGCAAACCAACCTCATGCTGCTCTTCAAGTAATAAAGCAAGTCATTACATAACTTCTCATAGATCTAAATCACTCCATATAGGACACACTGCAGCTGGCTATGACTGGACAGCTCACCTTGACTCTCAAAGCCTTTACGTATGGACCACTGTGTGACGCGACCATCGGTAGATATGGACACCATGACCTCTGTCTTCTCCTCACCTGACCCTCGCTCCTTCTCTATCCACTTGAGCTGCCACACGGGACCGGTGTGTTTGCCACCTGCCTCACTACATACAACAAACACAGCTTCCAGCTATAGGTAGGCACAGAGAGGCACGCCATAGGGCTTCCATGGCCACATCACAATAATAAGCACACGTCTCACAAGTACAAGGCAATAGTTATAGAGAATATATGTAGGGTGACAGATGCAGATGTCAATGTTTGGGTCTCCAATAGATTATGCAGTGCTGATGAGAATTGCTACACATTGAAGACGGGAGCGTCCCACAGGATACAGGCCATGCCTTGTCATGAGCATATACAGTCATTGGATCTCATGAAGCGAGAGCATCAGTGGTCATCACGACATCATCCACATAGTCACGCTGTGAGGTCATCACTGCACACATTACCTGTCTCTGTTGTTGTTGTTGTTGTTAGAGAAAACACAGCCTGTGTTAATAGGTTGGATCAACTGCCACCAACTCCACACTCCCAAAAAACACTCACAAAACTCAAAATACCCATATATACACCGAATAAACTCAACACAGCCCTGTTGATTCTGAATTAATCTAATAGACCTGCAAACTGTGAATAATCCCCAACTTCATCTAACAATTGATTTAAAAAGTCAGTAGCGTGTCAACTATGAAAGAATCATTGTAGCACTGTAAACTTACTGTAAAAACTTGTGTATAAGACTCGCACCCTCTTGAGAAACAGATTTTAGGGTAAAAATTCTGCTTCTTATACTTATTTCACATTTACACAGCCCTGCACCATGCCTCCATCCCTTAAGATTCCCACACTGACTTTCCATCTTGATGTATTATTTCAAAAGGAAATCATTAACTTGAGATGTATCATTGGAGGTGCTTCTTAAATAATTAGCTGATGAATGTGAGAGTACCAGCGAAGAGCTGTGTACATGGCAGTGTACATGTCTGTCAGTGAACAATGGGATACAGTAGTCCTGTGATCTCATCAGTGAGTGCAAGAGCAGCAGGTGCAAAGAATGACAGGTGATGATTGAGTTTATAGAAACTTAATCAAGATGATTGATAACGATCCCTGCCCCGTGACACACTAACACAACATACCGGCCAGCCGCAATCAATACTCACTTCTCATCCTGTTCATATGCATATGAACGCATATGCTTCCTGTTTCATCATACATGAGAAACACGTTACCATAACAACCAACAATGACACATGGCATGAACAGTGGGGATTAAAACTGGGAAAACTGTTCATAATATATACAGCTTGGATTGTTAAAAGCATTGTGAATCAGGCCAGTGGTTCTTTTGCGTCAAAATAAATGTACATTCAATTACAATCATGACAAACTACACCCTGCGTGCTAGGATCTCTCACAGCTTATCATGTACAGCTCAAGCAATATACTAGAGGTGAACACATTTGTGGATATGGGGGTGTGACTTTTGAATGTAGGTTGTATGTTTATATCTGTAAACAATAACCTGTAATATGAAGTGTGTACATGGAAAACCTAGTGTTTCTGTAATGGAAGTGTGTGCATGGAAAACCTAGTGCTTCTGTAATGGAAGTGTGTGCATAGAAAACCTAGTGTTTCGTTACGTGAAGTTTGTGCATGGAAAACCTAGTGTTTCTGTAATGTGAAGTGTGTGCATAGAAAACCTAGTGTTTCTGTAATAGAAGTGTGTGCATAGAAAACCTAGTGTTTCTGTAATGTGAAGTCTGTGCATGGAAAACCTAGTGCTTCAGTAATGCGAAGTGTGCGCATGGAGAACACAGGGTGTTAAATAATGTGAAGCAAGTGGAATTTTCCTGTGGAAAGTAAACCAAGTGTTTCTTATGCTTGGTGCTGTTTTAATGGAAATTGAAGGTAATCGAAAGCATTTACTTTTAGTATAGTCGGGTAGTATAGAGTGTATAGTAGGGGATGCAGTGGGATATTACCAAGCAGTTACCATAACGATGAGGCAATGGCATTGTTTCACGTCAATGGTTACAAAAGCTACAACATCACGATGACCTGGTATGGAGAATGAAATGAAAGCCAGACAACAGTGAAAACAGGACGTAATCCACTCACAAACTGTCGAGGACGGTTTCATTCTCCCGATTGCTCACATTGAATATAGCCACAGTTCCATTGTAGAGACCAGCCTGTATTGAACAACCAATGACCACATCAGTAACATCTGTGTTGTTCAGCACACCACCATCAGTAGGCAGGGAAAGCACACAGTAGTAGTAATCAGGGTAGGAGACTTACTGCCAGAAGGTTGGGGTGAGCCTGACTGAAGTCGAGAGCTGTCACTCCAGCAGCTGTAGTGTACACGCGCTCAGGGAACTAACAACATAAGAAACATGATGTCATGCTTATAATAGACTTGATCAGAACGTCAAGGGCTTAAAAATAATGATCTGAATATGTCACTAGATTTAGACAAAGGAGGTCATTACCTCAGGGTTCTTCAGGGACCAACAGCACACCAAGCCACCCTTCTGTTTATTGTAATCAAACTGCCCATAGCCCACAGCTAGCAGATCCTGACAAGTAAGGGAAAAGCATGATTACAATGAGAGCACAAATTACATTTCTTCATCAAAGAATAACAACAAACTTGAATAATCACAAAATGAAGTCAGCAAAAACACAGTAAGCTGGAGACCTACAGGGTTGATTTTATTCCAGGCTATACAGCTGATGTTTCGACCCTTGGTGAGAGGACACTGGTAATTCCAGAGTATGTCAAGGTTGGGAGAAAGGTCAACAGCTGAGAGAGCCTGAGTAGCCAGGGTGGGGGCGGGTTTGGCGACCTCTGCTGCCTCAGCTCCATCCACATCTCAAAGGTCATCACAAAACATGGAAACTTAAGTCAAGGTCAGGAGGATATATTGAAAGTCAGACTAGGGAGGTACACTGGCTACACACCACCATGAGGTGTTTTTGTATATTATCCTGGGGAGTTCATGGATGGGAGAAATATAACAGGTCACAGAGCTCATATTAATGGACCGCAAGTGACATGCTGAGGATAAAATACTACCGCAAAGAGCCATTTGTTAGAATGTAATTACAAAGACACTCACCTTCATAGATGTTGAATCCTCTGTACTGGGCTTGTTTGGCCTGGTAACTATTGAGATTAACCACCCTCTCCATGGTGACTAAATCTCTCTGCAGCTCCTCCGACTGTGCACATCACCAAACACCATGAATGTGTTAGTCACAGACATAAAAATAATGGCAGCAGAGGTTAATAAACACATCAGCCATATAACTAGAGGAGGGTAACATACCTGGAGGATGGCACTGAAGTCCTGTTCTTCGTCATCTCCAGTTGATGTCAGCTTAGAGTCCTTACTGGCAAACACGCTGTCTGTACCAAATGTTGATGCTGTACTCTCTGATGGGCAAACATGACCAAACTAATTCACAAGATCACAGTATAGGTAGCAGATAGGTAGAAAATACTTCATATGAAAGTCCTAAGTAATAAACACATCAAGTACCTGCTCCAGGCTTAGCCATAGAAATCTGTGTTCCATCGCGACTGATGATGGATTTGGTGCCATCCTCTTCTTTACTCGACTCAGAAGTCTGTACAGCAGCACTGACTGGCCGACTGGCTGTGCCTTCCACGTCCTCCTCAGCTTCCTTCTCTGTATGCACATGTTTCAATGTGGTCATACAGTCACAATAGCCATTGCATAGTTACATACACACCACTAAATGTCATCCATGAACCATACGTAGTATGTACTGCTCCTTCCATACCTGCTGTCACTAGCACAGGTAACAAACACCCCCACAACCACCACATGCTAATGTGACACCACATACATACATATGGTCAGGTCAGGTGACAAACATCCTCACAACCACCACATGCTAATGTGACACCACATACATACATATGGTCAGGTCAGGTGACAAACATCCCCACAACCACCACATGCTAATGTGACACCACATACATACATATGGTCAGGTCAGGTGACAACATGAAACAGTTGAGTCTGTGAAGAGACTAACCAGCGTTTTCCTTGTCAGCAAGTTCCTTGTAGGTGTCATACATATCCCACGTGCTGGCGTTAATACCGACTGACTGTAACAGATCACAGTTCACCAGACTTGGATCGTCTCAACAAACATCCACACCCACAGTATAAAGATATTAGCAGATGTTGAGAAGCGGATGTTGAGGATGCCACTCACATTATGGTCCACCTTGCTAGTCTGTACGTGTTTGAACTTGGGAGGTTCGTTAAATGTGTTCATGCCTCGCTCCATGTACCTGTCGTTACCAGCCTGACTCTTCACAAGCTGAATCATACACACAAAAGTATTACCCACACACACTCACCACAGTACGTATGGCAGTAAGTGATTCACACGATAACTCATAACGTACCACTCAGCTCCATTCAAAGTACACCAAATAGTTCATGTTCCTATAATTCATAAACCTGGAAGAAATCATGATATGAATGCAAGTTCTGCACACTTGTGCAAAAAGAACATGACCTAGTTGCTGGATGGTAGGGGTCGGGTTGGTGGCGGGAGAACAATTTGTTTACAAGCAAGATATTCCAGCGTGCATGGATACAGATGCTTACATCAACTACACGTGTGACTTGTTGCATATTTCTAGCCTGACCAAGATTATCCATACCATCCACTGCATATGACCAATATATGGTGAATTATTAGACAGGTCCGGGGCTGTGGTTCCATGTTCATGTGGTATCTGTGACAAACACTTCAAGAGTGGCTCTTCAGGGCTGGCTGTGTGTAAGAATAGGGTCGGGTGCAACATGGGACTGTTGGCCATACATACATGCAGTGTTGGTAGACTGGACTAACACCAGTAACTCTGTCATCAACAGGCCACATGCTGGGAACAACACTACCATTAGGTTGGCATGCCATCCAGTTTGCCAAGGAAGTGCTTGGGTATGGTACACAAGGTATGATGGCTTTCAGGATGGGGTAAGATAACACAGAGACTGTTAAATGTAACTGCTACCTTACCTCTTCATCTAAACCAAGGCTCAGTAGCTTTCCCAATTAACAAACATTCAACAGCCATTAACATATGTGCAATAAATGTGACAATCTGGCCTCACACCACAACAACTAATAAAGACCAAACTGTGGCATTAGTTCATATCACATAGAGCTGTAACAAGAATCATGCCCACATTAATGTCAATATGAACAATCAAATATGTTATCTAACAAATCATGATCAAGTTGTAAATAGTCACGAGTGACCGGTGAGTGGCCACACGAGTGACCGGTGAGTGGCCACACGAGTGGCCGGTGAGTGGCCACTGATGTGCATCAATATGTTTCCTGTAAAGAGACGTACAGATTGCTAGTTGCACAATAAACAAAGATGTTAGGGTGGTAAAACTCTAACAAGCTCTTAACTAAACTACGGCCTGTATCAGTACAGGAGGCGAGGTTTAAGTGACGATAAGGAGATCCAGATGCGCCTCTAGGAGGTCTGGTATACATTAGTTTGGAATCTGTGAAGCAATAAGAGAGCAACGTTTCATGCATCCAAGCCGAGCTGATACATAATGCAGTGATCCAGATGGTATTATAGCTGAACCAAACTCAAATGAACAAGACACAGACAGAACATGCAGTGGGACCATATGGTGGTACTGTAAGAGGAAGCAGGATGATGGAGCCACATTGATGTCTGCTCTGTGGTGATGGGACTATGCTGACTGTACTCACATAGCTTGACTCCTCACTCTTCTTCTTATAATGGTCTACCCTCTGGTGAGTACAGGGTACAATTAATAGGAAAATCAGAGCATCGACCCCTCATTCACTCTAAAACACTTAGTAACTGTTAGTAAGTTAATTGTTACCTAAAAGGCTGTAGCATTTCATAAATGCCACTCACTGAGACCATGAAAAAAATGGTGACTTCTAGAGGAGAGCCCATTGACCAGACATGTGGCCCGAGTCATGCATCTCTTGCTCACTGTATTTACGGTTTCTTTATCATGAGCACACAACAATGTACCAAAATAATCAATCAACAATAGGATCATCTCCATTTATACACACCTCAATATATCTTGCATTCCTAGCTTGGACCTCCTGAGCCTCCTCTGTTTCAAGCGAGACACAGATCCCTGGTAGGTCAAGTAACCAGATGGTTTCTGTCTCAGTCAGGTTGATATCAACAATACGTTCTAGATCCTCCTCGGTCAGCACTTCTTTGACCTCCTCTCGTTTGTATTGTACCTTGCTCTCTGGACAACAAAAAATTTAAAGCTGATCATGGTCGATGGAGTAAGAGACGACGAGAAATAAGCAAAGCTTTGATTTCTAACATGCTTCAGGGGCAAGTTAAGCACGGATGATAGCCTAGATGATACTGCCTGTTGAATCAATTCAATGTCCTCAGCTTAACATCAATCTGTATATAGACGGTCTCAACATAACTAAAGTTCAATGAGTGTGTTTGTCATGAAGACTGACCTGTCCAGGTGTGTGCCATGTCTGGGGCTGGTTCTCCTAATTCATCAGTGATGGAGCCAGTGGACCGCCCAGACTGGGAGGCACTGAATACAGATCTGCCCAAACACATAACAACATGGTTGACCTCTAGTATGTAGTGATAATGGTAATGGTAATATTGAGGTTTAACATCAACAACAAACTAGAATGCAGTGAAACCAATTCTGATGTACCATGGTTTGATAGTCAAATAAAGTTAAAGCTTTATTAATTTCACAATGCAACTTTATGAGCAGTTTAATATGATTCGATGTTGCTTCATTATGATTCATTATGTTGCTTCATTATGATTCATTGGAGTCAATTTTAATAGTACATAGGAATACCTGGTAAATGGACCCCCACCAAATGTGCTAGCAGTGACTGTGCCTGTCTGGTAGATGGAGGCTTGCGACATAAGATCTGTTGGCTACCGTTAATTAGCACATCAGAACATATACACCACAATGAATTAGTCCGTCCAGTGTATGGAGCGGTCCATGATAAACTCTGATTGTTTTGGATAGAGCGAGTATCATTATTAACACACAGTTCTCATGTACAATTCACTCAATAGAATACAGAGGAAGAATTATTATTTAGACTCAATGCTCACTGTAATGCTGCACCACAAGACCAAGGACCACTTACAGTGCCAGCATTACTGTCTGCCAGGAGATTGCTTTGTTTTTGTCTAACTGCATTCGGATCCATGTGCAACAGAGGAACAGGTGTAACATCTCTTCCTTCATCATCGAACACCTGCACCAAAAAGAAAACAACTATGATTTTCAGCATACCACACTCAACTGCAACCCGTAAGTTCACATGTACGAAAAAAACCCAGGTAATCAGCTCAGTAATTCAAGATCTACCAAAGCACAATATTAATGTTCATTCACGCAGAAATACAGCTTCATACCTGGACAGGAGGTTTTGAAGGACCTGACAGTTTATCACCAGCACCAAGAACATTCCGTCTACTGGATGAAGATAAAACTGTCCTGGAAGCACCACCATAGACACTTTTCCTGTGTCTGCTTTGACTGTCAATTGATGTTGGTGCTCCTTTCCTTGAGGTTACAGTTCTATTGGTAGGACCTCTGGTGGAGGATCTGATAACATATGCCCAGGATGAATAAAGCAATATTGGAATCATAACACAGAAAAGGAGTCAGCATTAGGTAATATAAATAACCATTTATCTTCAATATTATATGTTTTTATGTGTTTTTGCATTACATTTAAAAGGAATCAATTGTCTGAAACTTAAAATCAAATATAATATTGATTATGAATTATGAATTGTGTTACCATCTAATTGATTTTGTGTTACTGTTAGCAGTGCATGGATAACTGTAGATCAGCATTGTTTCAATTAACCTGTGGAGAGGTTACATTGTATTACAATTTGCATTAAAATATGCAGTGTCAATAGACAGCTAGGCTGTGGGAGATATTCCATCGTCAATATCCAAAAGGGGCAATATTTCAATTTGTGGGGGAGAGGGGACTGCCAGGAACTAGCTAAGCCTAAGGGAACTTATAAAAAAATGGCGATCCTGTCGTTCTATTTCACCATTACGGCATATAAGAACAGGTCCTGGCAATGCAGTAATATATCTAGCTATGCAAACAATAATTAACAGTGCTCGGTCGAATCCCGTGATACATGCCCATGCCGGGGCCCAACAAAGTGTCCATGGACCCCTTGGCCTTGGGCCTTGTAACTTGTTGGGCCCCGGCGCCCCCCGGGCCCCAAAAAACATCCGAGACTTGCTCGAAAAATCTGAACGACGAAGCAGTACGTGTAAATAAAATTACCCAGCAAATGCAGCTTTCTTATTTTTTGTTGTCGACATACTTCACTGTCACATTCAATGTCACTACAATCGTCGTACCCAGTCCGACGTCTCGGCGTCAAAATAATACTACCCGCTTGCTGGCTTCACCTGGTTGCTTGGCTACGGTTTTGGCTTGTAACGCTACTTTTCATTGGTTGACTTTATCATCGCGTACGTGTGTATATTTTCATGATTTCTCAATGAAAATAAGTATTCACTAGGTAATTTAACAATTATATGTAATTTCAGTATTGACCTGTGTTAAATATTATTCTTGCGATACTGGCAATAGGTTAATACCAACAGATAATCAAAAATATATTCTCTTAGTATCCCGAAATTAACCAATCACAGTATCTCATCTATCACCTTTGGGTAAGACGAAAAATGTGTCAGCCTCGTTATCGTTCCGTTTGCTATCCCATAATATGTAACGAAAATGGCGGAGGTAAAATTTGATTTCTCTCCTATCACTTGCGACATTCTAAAGAAAATAAACGAATAATAATATTTTCAACTTTCTTTAAATTGATTTGAATATGTTCCCTAAACATATTTGTAGCCATCATTCATGGTTTGTCGCTAATGTATTTTGGGTGAAAGTATAAAAACTTAATTTTCTTTACCGCATCCACGGGTTCGTACGAAATGGCGGGGTCTCTGACTTTTTGAAAACAAATTCTGGGTTGTACTTTAGCGCTGTCCCATTTAGTCTTTCAATCAATACTGGATTAATTCGTTGATCCCATATTTTTGTGGTTGCCACATACTGAAAAAATTCGAATTCAAAATAAAGTTTTGCCACCAAACTGAACTAGACCTAGTTAATGAAACTGTTTCAATCAGACAACCGATCCAAGCCATAGGGTTTTATCAATACGTATTTCACTATTTGTTTGAAGAAATAGTGCTGTGTGTTTTATAACTTATTGTGAATGAAACCCTAAAACTTTTATATATTTTATATATATATATATATATATATATATATATATATATATATATATATATATATATATATATATATATATATATATATATATATATGATATAGGTATCTGATTAGGTATGAATAGGTAAGCATTTAAATCCAATCAATAGGTTTGTTGTAAATCTCGCTGCACATAACTTATTATAGTGTGCTGTTATTAAGGATGCCTCCAACCTTCTGTTGTATTTGGTTGCTTTCAACAGTCTCATCTGTTATATTTCCTTTTGACATGAGATTGATGAGAATGCTTGTTTTTAATTGATTTCAGCCAGCAACTAGCGAGTCTAGTCCTGGTGAGTATTTGTTACATATTTGTGTAAGCTCCAACAACACACATACAAGACTATAGGAAATGGCTCAATGCAAAAAGTAAAATATTTCTTGTGTGAATGACAGACACCGACAGAGATTTTGACCCATCAGCTGACATGATGGTTCATGATTTCGACGATGAAAGAACAATTGACGAAGAAGAAGCCCTCAGTGGTGGTGAAAGTATAGGCAATGAATTGGATTCATTACAGAAGGTAGAGAATTTGAAGAAACATATCTACATTCTCTGCCAAAGACTGAAAACCCTAAATTTTCTTTATTGCTATGCTTGTTATGAAGATTACACTATAACATAGTTATTTATATTCTAGTGAATAATATTATGGCATTATATGGTAAATCTATCACAAAGTATTGGAACAAAAGTTAGCAAATTACATATAGAACAACATTGTGACAGTCAAGGCATATTGACATATGCAATCATAACCTTCTAGAAATGAGTGATAACCAGGAACTTGGGACCAGATTAGGCTGGAAATACTGTTATCATTATAACATTTAACGAAAATAGCATTATTTTGCCATGTTACGGTGGAGAAAAAGATGTACAAATGGACTTGTTTTATAAACTGCTGTTATGAGGGTGTTATTATTACTGGATGAATAATGTACTTGTTCACTTTTCTCTCTACCATCATGAAAATTAAAAATCCTAACTAAAATTTCACCCAAATTTGTACTTGCCAAACTTTATATTTCTCAGTAAAAAAAATGATTTTCCTAATGTGGGAGGAATCTTAACTTTCTCTTTGCAATTCATTTTCTAATGAATTGGACATGGGATATCAAGATATACTATTTTTATTTTACAATATTTAAGCCAAAATCTATTCTTAATAATCAATGTGTGAAATATTAAGTTTGCCTTATTTATGGTCTGGTTTCACATCCTTAATATTGGAATGTTCAGTAGAATCGTATGCAGAGCTCTTCTCGCATTTGAAGACTTCTTTCATAAAACACAACCTTTGTTACAGGAAGGAGATATGCCAATGGAAGATTTGCTCAAAATGTATGGATATGGTAACCGTGGAGACTCTTCCCCTGTGATGGACTCGCCTGCTACTGAACTCAATGATACACGGTCAAGCAGTGAAGAGGAGATTCTATCCAATCAGGACCTGACATTAGACAAGGAGGAAATTGCTCGTGATTTGTTACAAGATGAGGCAGCAGAAGAGGAAACTTCTGTCAATGACCTCATGGACAGCGTGGAAATGCCCTCCAACACTGCCAGGCTACTTAGATGTAAGTCAGATGAGGTGTTTCTGTAGGTAATGAGTCGTTGCAATGAATAGTAACCTAAGAAGTTGTTTCTCTAAATCTCCCATGTTTTCTGTTCAGCTGCTGACAGTCAAGCAGGCAGTTCAGATGATGACTCTGAGGATGTAGACTATGATCCTCAAAAGGATGAGGAATGGAAAAAGGTATGCTATTTACATTACACATGTACATTATAACTCCAAATTGTATTGCTAATCTCATGCAGTTCATGTTAAGACTTGGTCATTCACATCCGATTGTTGGTGTTTTTTCCCAGACGATTTCTGTAGGTTCAGCCTTCCAGGCTGTTGTTCCTGAAGGCCTTACACCGTATGGAGATGCTCCAGGTATAGCACACAGACAGTTGCTTGTTATAGAATTGATCTCTTTAGCAATAATATCATCATGCCTGTCAACTTGATAGACTCGATCATGTGTTCTGTGTAGCTTATGAGAACGAAGATAGGCTCCTCTGGGATCCTCTCCGTTTGGAAAATGCGGAAGGTAAAATAACATATTTGCGTGTTAAATACAGTGTATTGTATTATAGGTGTCTCTTCTGTTTTTATGCAAATGTAAATTACAAATATGAACTGATAACTCTTATGGGTGGCAGCTGTGCACTGCCCTAATGCAAGTCTCATTCTTTTGGATGCTTTCAAAGATATGGTGAATGATCCGAGAAATATACTTGTGTCTTGTTTTTGCTGTCCATTCATGATACAATAATAATTTCCTGCTTTAAGGCATTCATTTACTTAATATGGCAGGCTAGTCATCAACAGAATGTTAACCATGCTGTATAATGATGTTGTGTTTCAGTGGAGAAGTTTCTGGCAGGAGTACAGAGCCAAAACCAACAGTCTGCGCAAGGTGTCCAAGCCATACCTGTTGGAGCTCACGTCAGAGATGATGAACAGGTGTGATTTACAGTCAATACACCAGCATTGGAACAGTAGAGATATATATATATATATGTGTGGGTGAGCTGTGTGTGTTAATTGGTTGTTTGTATTGTGTATGCAGGCATTGTTTCTGCTGCTACAATGTGGACATAACACTGAAGAAGCACTCAGACGACGTAAGATGCAAGCTCTACCTGCAACAGGTGAGTCACCACATCAACACTTGGCCTGTGTCTCAAACCCTCTTCATTCATGCAGTACCTTATTATTGTGCAGTGCAATAGTTAGTCATCTAACTGTGATATATTCTCAGATTCCCATCAGTTAGAGCAAATAGTTAATGCATTTACTGTATGCAAGCCATTACTTGAAAATAAACTTTTGTTCATGATTATCCAGACCCAATGAGTCTATGGTCTGAAGAGGAATGCAGAAATTTTGAGAGTGGTTTGCGGCATTATGGCAAAGATTTCTACCTTATTCAGCTGAACAAGGTTTGTTTGCATGTTGTGAGACAATGGATCTAATCAACACTATGTTAGCACTCAGGTCGTCTTGTGACACCTGCCTCGCATCAAGGTGTTGATTGCTTTCCTGTGATAATAGGTGAGAACGAGATCAGTGGGAGAATTAGTCCAGTTTTATTACCTATGGAAGAAGACGGATCGTCATGACATGTTTGCTAACAAGAACAGGCTGGAGAAGAAAAAGTATGCTCTCCATCCAGGCATCACGTACGTCATCCTCCCATGACCAACATATTCATCATAGGACACTGCCGTTTTCTTTCAGACACTTGGCTTTTACCTTCCTCGTATCTAGTGTGGATGTGCAGTTGTCTTGTGTGCCTGTATTATAATTGAGCCTATGTTGTCGTTGCAGGGACTACATGGACAGATTTGTAGATGAACAGCAAGACACGTCCCTCTCGACGAACGCAGCACCGCCGTCCACACGTACTGACCGCTCCTCCAGTCCTAACATCCACTCCCTCCTCTATGGCTCGCCCAAACACAACCACCACCTCAGACCCCCTACTCAAGAAGACATTGTAGCGGCCATGGAAATGGTTCAGAAGGTGGTGGAGTCTAGTTCTCCTATTGGAGGCCTCAATGCTACCAACTCCAGCTCCACCCTGCCTGGTCTTACTCAAATGGATTATGTATCATCTGGTCCCCCACTGGATATAAACTCATCTGTACCTTCAGCCTATCCCATTGATGTGCCTCTAACTAACATACTGCCAGGTCATAAACGGCCGGCATCATCGAGAGACGGGGTTGAAACAGGCAGTAAACTGGCTCGGCTGGGTGAGGAGGCTGGGGTGGGGGTAGGGGAGCATCCTCATCCCACACCCAGCCTCTGTTCCCAAGCTGGAAGTGCTCCTAGTGACAATGCCACTCTGCCTGAGGTGCCACCACAGTGCTTAGTAAAAACTTGTCAGATGACGATTCATTGCCATGTTCAGGGACACATCCTGTTCAAGCCCCATCACTCTCCTCTCTACACAGCAACGCCTCACCTCAACCCTCCGACAAAGACAATGGTGATGTGTGTGAACACCGGCCTTCAAAGACACTAGCACCTGCCATCTCTCGGAATAATATAGAAGACACCTCACTGGCACAATCTCTAGGAAAGGTGACGGGTGCCCCTTCAGTGACGTTAACTGAACCCATCGCCCAGTGACACATTCCCTGGTATTCTTGCAGGTCTTGGATGCATTCATACATTTAACTCCCAGGTCACAAATCTAATGTCTGGCCTGTTACTGTGGGTGAGTCTTTTGATGATATTACAATGTACAAATGGAGCCTGAGAATGGCAATTGTGTGCAGTATATAGGGAAAGGACCCCAGGAGTTATGTCTGTCTGGTGGGTAAGATCAGTGCAATAGGGTTGACTTGAGTGTTTGTTTTATTCATCTTCTGCAGTCCATTTTCAGGTGTAGGAGGATGTCAGGTTGAATTTCTATAAAGCTTAGCTGAAAGATGAAAAGATGTGATGTTATTTTGACAGAAATGAAATGGGTGGTGCTTGTTCAACCCTATTCTGACTATACGTTTTTCAGTGGTTGTGTTTAAAACCCCAACCAAGCTAAATCTATTATTTATCATTGTTTCTGATGCCCCATGATTGGTATAGAACAAAGAAAGCATTACATAGCTGCCTGTGTTGGAAGGGAACTTAGTTCCTGTATGGTGTATTCATGCTAGTATGTCAAGTGAGCTGTCTTTGATAGCAACTCACAATATTGACTGGTTTCCTTCTCCAGTCTTGAGCTGTGGAATGCCAGTTTAACATCTAGCCCATTCTGGTTACAACGTGTGTAATCATAAACTTGTAATTCACCTGCTTTTATTTCCTGGCTTCCTTTTGATTAACTTGTCTCCAATCTTGCAATTTCAAATGAACTGAATTATGTCATGGTAATTTGTTCTTACTTTTATATTTTTGGCTAGGAAGTGTTATTTTGTCTAGGTATTAAGTTGTACATATGTTGGGCTTGATAAGCTTGTTGTAAATAGGCACCCTGGCTGACATTGTAACAGCATCAGCTGCTTGCTAGGTTAGTGGTTACCGATGGAGGATGACTTAGGCTGTGACTTGTGCTAGGTTATTAAGGTTGCCCTTCTATTCATCATGATTCTCATTATATTTGGTACTTGTATTTTTGTCTGTCAGGTGTGTACCACAGGAAGAACTGGGGGGCTGTAAGTAAACTGTACAGGATAATGTTTCTTGCCAGTCAATTCCAATGAAATGCCGATAAACTGATGTTTTTGTAAAATAACCTGCTTTTGTGACCTGGCTCTCGGTAATTTCCTGTTTATTATATTGTCCCTGTCCTGTCTAAAAGTATTGTGATCAAATGGCCCTGTTGATACTGCTGTTTCTTTGGGTCTCCATTTTCTTTGATTGCCTTGCAATTTGTACATTGGTTATTGTTAGATCTCAAATCACTGACAGCTAGGTACACATAGTGAAATTAGGTACGCATCATTACTCTAGGCACAAGTGAAGTATTTATAGATCATTAAGCTAGGCAAGTGTATTAGGCATGCATTATTAAGCTAGGCACAAGGAAATAGATGCACATCATTGGGTAGGTGCACTCCATCAAGCTAGGTACACTTGTTAAAGATGGCATATGCAGTCCTCAAATAGGACTACGTCATTTGGGTTGTATTATTCTACTCGCAGTTAACTAGACGTGTATGACGGTACCAAGGCTTTATGAATGACGAGCCAAGCAATATAGTTCCATCTTTATATCCTCAGCTTGTATGATTACTATAATCTCACAGACCAGAAGACCTCCCCACACTTCCTACTTGCCGCTAATCTAAGAGTGTACTACACATCTTCCTGATTTCGTTTCCACCTAGGTGGTGATTGTCCAAGCAGGCTAATCCCTAGTGTTTCTTCTGCTAATGGTGTGAATGCTAATCGAGAGCTGAAGGCCTGTCATTATTACACAGGACAGTCATGTCTTTATAGATTCATTGGTTCATGGTTTTCATCATTTGACTTGTAAAGTTTCAGTGCAGGTGTGTCTATTTTTTACCAGGGTCCATTCCATAAGGACTCTACTGCTAGTCACTCATTAGATCAGTGTTTTGCGGGTGGAAGCTGTGTGACATCACCACCCGTTCCACTCATTAGATCAGAACAGTTCTGAGGGTGGAAGCTGTGTGACATCACCACCCGTTCCACTCATTAGATCAGTGTTCTGAGGGTGGAAGCTGTGTGACATCACCACCCGTTCCTACACATGACCTCTTAGCTGCCTGTCATGTCCCTATAACCCATGTTATGCCCTGGGATCAAGGATACACCGATCTTACCTCCTCCACTTGTCATCTCCTCCTGTCTAATCTCGGGACGCAAGTCATTGTTTGAGCTTGTTCCTATGGCTAATCATGTTGTGTTGGTGGCTGGAAGCAGCTGGGGCTTGTGAGTCAGTAGGGCTCAAGCACAGTGTGGGCAGCTTCTGGTTCATCAGCACAGGTTTTATTGTTTTCACATCACAGTTATTTATTCTTCACTGTAAATATCAGACAGCATGAGATCAAAGAGTTACTGCGGATTAGTATGAATAAAATGTACATAGTGGAGTATTTCTTATATGTTGTGACTCCTGTTGTTCGTTATTTCAATATGCCAATCAGTAAGTTCATGGTGCACATCAAAATCACATGATGGGAATATTGTGTAACTGCCACACTAAATGTGTAGGAAGAATCTACCATTGGATCTATATATTAAACATGAATGATATCTGAGGAAGAGAAAATAATGCTTCCAAACAGAGTTCTGTGGATCATGGCCATTCAAAAAAACAGCAAGCTACGTACAGCAACAACTAAGCAAAAGAAAAATAACCCACTGGCAAATTGCTGTTTTCAGTAGCTGCCAATTTGCAGCATCTAAAATAGTGTTATTTCTATCAAGGTACATTTGCACCCCATATTTCATGGATTTTGACCTATGAGTTCATAATTTTTAAACTGATCAAACTGAATGGTTTATGAAAACCTCAATGGCAGTTGAAATTACATTTTCTCAATGAGGATGTTTGCAACTCCTTCACCTTTCTAGGAAACCTCGTTCCAAATATGGAGATGTACCCACCTTGAACATAACAGGTTAATGGTGACCTTGACTCCATTGTTGCAACAAAGAAATTACTGAATCCGATACTTTTTGGTGGCATGTTTGGTCAATATCGCTTGAAAAACTAAGAATACACGCCTGCAAACAAACCCAGAAAGAAGGAAGCACGTGACTTGTGATACTGAAATGAGGCATATAATCGGTACTCATCATTTGCGCTTAATATGTATCATTGTTGACGATGGAAAGATCCATTGCATGGGAACCAACGGATAATATTGGCAAAGATGGTCAATCACTATCGCTGGGATAGCGTCGGACATTCGTTTATAAAAGAATAGTTCAATGTTTAGCATGCCACTCTGAATGAGAAATGATTCGCTTTAGGTGTAGCGTTTTAAGATAATTCATAACATTAGGTGAAAAAGTAATTTCCAGTGGCAATCGTGTGTAATTTTTTTTAACATTTTCTTCTGTGATATGTTTACAGTACCATAGAACAAAAAAAATAATGTCGCGGAGATTGTGCACCAGAGAGGTTCTTTCGAATCAGATGTGATCGAATTTCTAGCACAGTCATCAATGCGTTTGAACCTGGAAGAGCTCATGGCAACATTTGAATTTCGCTCTTAATGGATCTGTGACGCTAATCTAATCTTCAAGGAGAGCATGAACTATCATTCTCTGACTGTCGTTTGAGCTCTTGCTGTGGCATTTAGCCTATCTATCAAGGCTGTCAAAAGGCAACAGAAAATAGCGCGAAAGCTGAAAACTACAGCCGTTAGGCGAGTGGCGCGCTTGTTACCAGTGTCAATAGGAAGATTTAGAATTGCCCGAACTTAAATAACGTTTCAGGTCCGCTGCTTTACAAAGTATTAATGCATTTACGCCCGAAATGTGGCGCGCTCTCTCATATGCTGTAAGGGACAAGAAGCGGCCCTTTGCGAGAGAAAATGAGTATTAATGACGCTATGAGTTTCCATACTGAGCTTCGCTGGCTATAGCGTCGGGCTTGTAGATATTTTTGCAAATGGCTCCAAAGTTAATGAAAATATGGTTATATTTTCAATAACAATAATTCAACATTTTGTTGAAAATGTGAGAGTTTATATATATATATGTATGTATGCGTGTGTGGAGTATGTATGTATGTATGTTATGTATGTAGAGGTATGTATGTATGTATGTATGTATGTATGTATGTATGTATGTATGTAGGTATGTATGGTATGTATGTATGTATGTATGTATGTATGTAATGGATGTATGTATGTATGTATGTAATGTCTGTATGTATGTTGTATTATGTTTGTATGTATGTATGTAGTATGTATGTATGGATGGATGTATGTATGTATGTATGTATGTAGTATGGATGTATGTATGTATGCATGTATAGTATGATGCATCGGCAGGCATGACATGCATGGCATGCATGCATGCATGCATTAAATACATGCATGCATACATACATTTACATACAGACATTACATACATACATACATACATACATGCAGATGCATGCATGGATGTACCTAGTATGTATGTATGTATGTATGTTATGTATGTATGATGTTGTATGTAGTATGTTTCGCTCTATATATGTATGTATGAATCTATACATCTGTATATCATAGTGGTGATATCTGTAGATGCTATTAATGATTAGCAACGAAGTAGTTAGCATCGATATGTGACCCCTAGGCAGCGTTCCAAAGGCAATTCAAAATTGATCCACATTAGTTAAATTGAGGAATTTGTAAATTATGTCAAATGAGCAGAGCTTTAGGTCATTAGTCCTCTAAACTTGATTATTTGATCCCTCAGTCAATTGATTTTTGTGAATTCATCTATATTCGGAAATGAGCAGAGGAAGACCTTTCTAAATAAGTCAATTTGTTAGTATTTTTAGCAGCAATGTATTTGATTTACAAAACTAGAGAGTGCGTTTCCCGATCACGTACACGTTACATTGTTGAACGATCAAGTTTTCTGCAGCTCCGATAGAGTATTTCTCCCTAGTAGCAACGGCGGGTACGCGCAGCAGCTTTCACCTAAGGATTCCAGTGAATTAGTGATCAAACAAATGCAGGTAGCAACGTGATGAGCGAAGCACTCATACGGAGTGGCCTGGCTGGCCAGAGTTTGTGTGGTACTATGTAAGCTGACGAGTTCTCTGTACATGCCCTGACGGCGAGTCACGTGACGGGGCGCTAATGACGTATGTCTTGGATTGCCTTGGGACAGCCAGATGACAATGGCCAAAGCTTTCTCTCTGCATATCCAAGCAAGGCCTGGGTGTGACAAACGACCTGAAGTGCCCGCCGTTGACTCTACTTCCTCACTACTTCCCATGTGTCTGTACCAGCATCACACAGGGTCAGAGTTAATGAATACTAAAAATGGTTTGCATGTTTGTCTCTTCTATTAAAATTCATTTGTGATAATGCGCTGAGCTAGCATAGTATGCGAGGGCTCCGCATGGTTACCAAGTATGGGGACATTGGCAGGTATGACTCAAGTAACTAGAGACACAGGGACTTACCAAGACCCATGTACGTTCCAGCTCAAGGCTACCCCGACGTATGTCTGTCTAAATGGATAGCAGCGATCTTCTAATGTATGACGAGCTCTGGCTGCGATCTTGGGGGTCCACCTGGTTGTATCGATCGAAAAATCAATGTATGCGGTGAAGAACCAGCGCGAAACAAAGGAAGGGCACAATAGAGAGGAGGGCAGGGGAGAAGAGAGAGAGAGAGAGTAGAGAGAGAGGAGAGAGAGAGAGAGAGAGATAGGATCGTAGAGAGAAGAGGAGAGGATAGAGAGATAGAGGAGAGAGATAGAGAAGGATAGAATAGATATATAAAAAAATTGATATATATATGTATATTAATAGAAATAAGAGTATGATAGAATTAGCTACATAGATATATAGATACATAAATGGCTATATAAACGATATATAATATAAATAGATAGATATGAATATACGTATAATATATATATATATGTTGAATTTTATGTCTATAATATGTGCTAACATTATATATGCATGCATTACATACATACATACATACATACTAGAAAACATACATACATTCAGGCAGCGTTCCAAAGGAAATTCAAAATTGACCACATTAGTTAAATTGAGACATTTGTAAATTATATCAAATGCAGCAGAGCTTTAAGGTCATTTGTCCTCTTAAACTTGATTATTTTGATCCCTCAGTCAATTGATTTTTGTGAATTCATCTATATTTCGGAAATGAGCAAGAGAAGACTTATCTAAATAAGTCAATTTGTTTATTATTATTTATCAGCAATGTATTTGATTTACAAACTATGAGGGTGCGTTTCCCGATCACGTTACATGTTACATTGTTGAACGATCAAGTTTCTGCAGCTCCGATAGGAGTATTTCTCCTCTAGAGCAACGGCGGGTTACGCGCAGCAGCTCACCTAAGGATTCCATTGAATTAGTGATAAACAACTGCAGGTAGCAACGTGATGAGCGAAGCACTCATACGGAGTGGCCTGGCTGGCCAGCGTTTGTGTGGTACTTGTCCGGTGACGGTTCTCTGTACATGCCCTGACGGTGAGTCACGTGACCGGGGCGCAATGAACGTCGTGTCTTGCGATTGCCTTGACTAGCAAGAGGCAATGTGCCAAAGATTTCTCTCTGCATATCCAGCGAGGCTGGGGTGACCAAGCGACCTGCAGTGCCCGCCGTTGACTCTACTTCCTCCACTACTCCCATGGTCTGTCACCAGCGATTCACACAGGGTAAGGAGATTAATGAATACTCAAAATATGTTTGCATGTTTTCTCTTATATTAAAATTTCATTTGTGATATATGCGCTGAGCTAGCATAGTCTGCGAGGGTTCCGCATGGTACCACGTATGGGACATTGGCATACATGCTCAAGTAACTATATACACAGGACTTACCCAGACCCAAAAAGTTCCAGCTCCAAGGCTAACCGACTTAACTCTGTCTAAATCATAGCCAGCGATGCCTTCTAAAATTTGACGAGCTCTGGCTGCGATCTTGGGGTCCACCTGGTTGATCGAAAACTCCATGATCTGTGAATAACCAGCGCGAAACAAATGGACTGTCAATAGAGATATGGCCTTATAATATATATATATATATATATATATATATATATATATATATATATATAGAGATATATATAGAGATATATATATATATATATATATAGATAGATATATATATATATATATATATATAAAAAAATTGATATATATATTTATATATATATATCCAATAGATATATATATATCTACATATATATATATATATATATACTAATAAATGTCTATATATAAATATATATATAATAGATATATATATATTATATATATCTATATATATATATATATATATATATATATATGTATATATATATATGTGTATATATATATATGCATGCATACATACATACATACATACATACATACAAACATACATACATTCATACATGCATACATACATACATACATACATACATACATACATACATACATACATACATACATACACACACACACACACGTACAGACAGACAGACAGACAGACAGACATACATACATACATACATACATACATACACATACATACATACATACATACATACATACATACATACAGACAGACAGACAGACAGACAGACAGACAGACAGACAGACAGACAGACAGACAGACAGACATACATACATACATACATACATACATACATACATACATACATACATACATACATACATACATACATACATACATACATACATACATACATACATACATCGCTGATCCATACTCCTTAACACCTTTTCGCTGTAGAATTCTAGTCATGTCTTTTGGGCAATATCTCGGTGACCACTTGTAGGATAAACATCAAACTCATATGGTTATTTAGATAATCACTGGGGCTATAACATATTGATGGTTTACCAGCTAGAAACAATTTTAAGGACATAATGCAAAAGTCCTTATCTTGAACACCAATGCTATAGGGACCCCTTGTTGTTGGAGCCAGCCTGGTGGTATTCGCACCTTTTTTTGCGGGTGCGACGTGCTGTCGGGTGGAATGATGACATCACTATGAAGCCCTGTGATAGACCAAGTATTTACGTTCGTACGCACCTTAGAATTGAGTCCGCGTGCGCCGTGAGGGTTGATAAGCTTTTGACATTCCCGCCAATTCTGTACTCAACAAAACGATATCGGAAGTAAAAATCTGAAAAATGTTTATCATACCATATCAGAGGAAATAAGGCAAATATAATTTAGAGTAAATGCAGTTATTGAGCGCATTTTGGATTAGTCAATGATCGTGAATTGCGTCTCACGGATGTAATTCCTTCGTCGACTCCGAGAAGTAAGAGCGCTGCCTGCATGACTTTGGAGACCACCACAGGCGGGAAGTGATATCGGCGAATCTCCGACATAGTGTTCTTATCCATATCCAGTATGGTACGATTGAGATGATGGAGCCGAGAAAAGTTCTCCACTGCATGTCGCGCCTCGCGAACCTCATTCTGATGACATGTTACAAACGATGAATTGTTACCATAAACTGAGAGGTACGTCACCGCTCACAGAGAAAGGCCTGAATGAGCTGCACAAGGAATATTCGGATATATGTCAAGCCAAAATGGACCCAGTTTAAGAACTTTTCTTCAAAGACAGCTTTAACAGTTTAATTATGACCCGCTTAAACAATGAGCTGATCAGAGCCTTAGAAATGAACACATGCTACTGCGCATATGAGTGTATGCTCATGTGGATGCATCATTAAACTGTTAATTTGTTATAAAAAACAACTATGTGGCAACCAAGTGCTTACCTGCAAGTATTTCTTCATCAAACTCTTTTCTATTGAATCTATCGCAACATACACAGAATGTGCATTTTTCTCATCTACAGCCTGTTTGAGCTCTGCATCATACATACAAAATAATGTGATAATGTGAATCCACAGCGAACATTGCTAACATCTGTGTTATCCAATATGAAGGTTTACTGTAAAGTACAACGTTAATCTTAAATCTTTCGAGATACCTTTGGCCACTGAGTGATATAATTATAAGTTAATAAGGCTTGTGATTTGAATGATTGATGGACCTGCGCGCATGTGAATGACCTTCAGGATCTCTTTCGCCCTCATCAGCTCTTCGTTATCCGCTGAAACCTGCTGCACCTTGCATTCGTTGATTGCTCTCTCAAGCGTGACATAATCGCGCCTGCGCATTGCGTCGCGGAGGCGCTCCAGTGTCATCTTATACACCATTTCTAACGAGCAGCAAAACCGTTTGCATTATTCAACGACAGTTCATATTAAGGCGATCGTTTTAATCTATTGATATATTTGGCATTCCAAATATATCTGCTGTATATAAACAATACAGTAACAGTGGTAAACTTTTGACGCTCCCTCGTATCCATGGTAACACTTACCGTCGTGGTAGTGTTTCCAATCGCCGCTCGCCCCAGTAGTAGACTGGCCCTAATTGACAGGGGGACACAGACAGGTGCATTCTATTTCACTTGCGAGGAAACTTAATGAACGTAATTATGTGAATACTTAACCAATCGACTAATTGGAAGTACCTTCACTGTCAAAAAGCTACTGGAATATCGCAGATATATGTTGATGTGCCGTTATTGTAATAGGTCAGAACATGCCAGTCGTTCAGGGAGAGCATTAGTTTCGCTCAGGTAAATCAACATTGCATTCCTATCATTTATGTTTCTTATTGTTTCGTTATTTTTGTAGTTGACAAAGTTGCCCCTTCACACTGTGTATGCCCGAAACACAACTGTGACATCAAACCGAGACACACCATGTCACAACAGACATATTACGGTACAACAGACACACCATGTCACAACAGACAAATCACGCTACAACAGACACACCATGTCACAACAGACACAACACGCTACAACAGACACATCACGCTACAACAGACACAGCAGACGCATCATGCACTACCAAAATCCAAATACAAGCGGACTGCCAATCTGACGATATAAGTGCTTTATCGAAAAGTATTTTGATCTGAGAGATGCGATTGGAGATCCGATCTTATTGATGGTCGGCTTATATAAATCTTTAACAATTCTTGACAACAACGCAATTTTTCTTGAAAATTATGACGGCGAATCTAACCCTTTTGATTTCCTCCATTTTCCTGACAGCGTCATCCGAAGGTTGCACGGAAGGCTCCATAGTCTATCATGCGCACGGCGAAATTCTTAACTGCTTTTGCAGTGTTTTATACTACTACTGAGCTGTTCGATGTCGCAGATCACCTTTAGCGTTCCTAATCAAACAGCTCACTGAAATATGTTTTTTCGAGGTCGATTGTTGCAGCAGTTATCTGTAGCACAGAGCAGCGATAAGAAATACAACAGTGTGTATCCATAAACTCTTGAACTATTACATATTTGCTTAAGACCAGAAACAAAAACCACACAAGGTGGGCGTCCCAACTAACGTTCGTGAATATTTGCATAGAAAACGACTGAATTGATCCACTGAGCCATGAGAACGTGGCTTGTTGCCCGGAGTTCCGTAGAGCTGCTGTTAGGATTTCTGGTGTCCGGTTGAGAAATTCTGCTCAAGGGTTGCATGACTGGCGTGTTAAAGTTTTTGTATTTGATTATATGTGTGTATTTTCTGTATGTAAACTGTGCTTGAGGAAAAAAAATATGGAGTAAACTTCCAAAAAATATTCCAAAACCGGGATTCTGTCAAATCATGACCAGAAACATTCAGTTGAAAGACCGAATCCAATGTTGCCTTGAATCCTACGATATTTTCACTCCTTGCCTAAGATTAATTCGAAATGGTAACCTACAGTGTGAGGCAAAATACAAGACATGAAAATATTACAGATACGCATGCAATATCACCCTGCTACGTATACAATATACTCCCTGTACGGCTAAATAGGCATAAATCAGTCAGTTTAAACACCTTACCAGCAAGCCTCTATCACATACTGAGGTAGCCCGTTAGAAGAGAATTTCCTTCTCTTCTGTTGCCCGACTACATTTACCACCCAGAACAAGGAGGCGATTTTGCGGGGTCGCCAACACGGCAGTATTGTTTTGACACGTTTTGACACTCTTGCGGTATGCTGAAAGGTTGGAATCATGTTCTGATCATGTTATACACTTAGATGTCACCATGCTCTTGTTGTGCGGTAGGGAGGGAGTTAATCACGCTCAGGGTAGCAGAGCTCGCAGCTGGCCCGATATTTCTAATGCCAGGTAACCTAGCCAGGTGTCGCCGCCTTCAACTCGCTGATTAGAATATAAAAAATACCATACCCACCCTCCTACAAACGACACAGACAAGCCCATTAAAACTCTACCATTTATATGGCATGTTATAATAAAGCTGAATAGTCTTGCATGTGCGTGATTCTCAGCGCAATACATTCAATGACGGCAGCCGGCAACTCGTCTGGTCTGGCCGTCTGGTGACCCAACAGACGAGCATTGGCCACCTTCTAGTGATTGCATCACCAGAATTTTAAAATCTGAACCTTCTCACTGGGTGGATGTTTATCTTGTAAACACCTGATCCTTATCGGTCTGTGGACAGTTATATATCATGGGCCGACCCAAAAGTGACATCATCATCATCCACCACCACGACATCATCATCATCATCATCATCATCATCATCATCATCATCATCATCATCATCATCATCATCATCATCATCATCATCATCAGCACCACGACAATCACCACCACCACCACCACCACCACCACGAGGATGAGATACTACAGGGATGGGGGAAACAGCTGACGACGATGATGCTGAGGAGTCTCCGATGGTCTTTGTATACAGCGGGTCAGAAAAAATGCAGGCTGATTTTGCCCATTATTGTGAGGTCACGAGAGAGGGGGCTGACCTTGTCAACAGAAGGTCACCATCACGAGGAGCTCAGTACACATACGTCGTCTCTGGCCTGACGAGGATCTGTTGTTAACAACCCTAAGTTGTTTCCATCGTCTCCTCATAGTATTGCATAACACTAAAGAAGTGACTATATACTCCAATAGTTGTCTGTGATTGCATGACGAGCAGCAGCGTGCATAAGGGTGAACCAGTTCCTCGGGAAATAGCCGAACCCTTAGCGAGCCAGATCAACCACAGGGTCAACGCCCTGTTTGGGATGTTCATTATCACAGGCACTCAATTTCGGACATCATGATTTGTTATCTCCCTTGCATTATGATATAATTAAACTATTGCATATCATAATGCTAGTGTAGTGAAATCATGATGTCCGAACATGATGTCCGAACTCGAGTGCCTGTGTTTATTATGGCGTTGACATGAGATGCATCTTATTTTGCGATTTGATTATTAACATTAACCCAACACCCTGTGCTGCTGTGTGATGGTTAGTGGGGATATGCAGTCGATATGGGTCGGTTTCTCATTATCTATGTGTACGAATGGGTCAGGGTTTTATCTAGAGTAAACGCTTATGCCCGATGCGTGATGAGGTTAAAGATGCATTTCATCAAAAGTGATCAAAATTCCATTGGAAATAGCATTTCATTTACCGATCCCCTACTACTTTTGGAAAAATCCCTTTCAGCTAAGTACCGATTTGGCTAATTATATGCAAGCCAAAGAAATTTTCAAGTTAGTGTTAATAGAGTGAGAAAGCATACATTATCCCTATTGGGCCCTAAACGAATACATCAATAGAGTTAGGTTGATTCAGTAGACCTCCAATAGATACATTAATGGTGTGATGTAAAGAGTAGGACCCAGTAGACCCCCTATGGGTACATCAATAGCGCGAAGTAGGGAGGATGACCCAGTGGGCCCCCTATGAATACATCAATAGCGCGAAGTAGGGAGGATGACCCAGCGGGCCCCCTATGAATACATCAATAGCGCGAAGTAGGGAGGATGACCCAGCGGGACCCCTATGGAAACATCAATAGAGGGAAGTAGGGAGGATGACCCAGTGGGCCCCCTATGGATACATCAATAGCGCGAAGTAGGGAGGATGACCCAGCGGGCCCCCTATGGAAACATCAATAGAGGGAAGTAGGGAGGATGACCCCCGTGGGCCCCCTATGGACCCCTATGGAAACATCAATAGAGGGAAGTAGGGAGGATGACCCAGTAAGTGCCCTATGGAAACATCAATAGCGCGAAGTAGGAGGAGTACCCAGTGACCCAGTGGGCCCCCTATGGATACATCAAAAGGGGGAAGTAGGGAGGATGAGTATGGACCAACAGTAGGAGGATGATCCAGTAAGTCCCCTATGGATACATCAAAAGGGGGAAGTAGGGAGGATTACCCAGTGGGCCCTAATCAATAGTGTAAGAAGTTAGGATGCATGGTTTCAGGTAGATGTTGACAAGCTTTACTTGATGCGAATATTAACCAATAGTGTCAGACCGTCGTCACGGTCGATGCCTCTTAAAGCGCGCACTTCGTGGACTGATCACTGTCTGGTATATTTCAAGGTCAACATTCATTTGGGCCGTTAACTGTCTATAGTAGCTAGTGAGATTGGTTTCCTGCCCGACCGGTATCATTGAGTAATGCTGGACATTACGTCTCTTGCTAAATAAGCGGCGCCTATCTTTAAGATTCTTCAGAATTTACATAAGGTATTGAGTTTTATTTATTCAGGCTTTCTGAAGTACAAGTATACACTAAAGTCATTTTATATATCTGGTGACCTTCTTCAGGTGCAGACGTAAGCCAGGAATAGCGATGGCACTGTGTCGGTACGAGATTTGGTGTCGGATCTCTGTGATCAGTGCAGTGATGATTTCGGGCGTTATTTCACAGAAGACGAAAGTTAACTCCGGATGTTCCTTCGCCACCGGGGACAGTGTCTTCAACATACAGCTATCGCGCGGGGCGCCATCAGAATCATGTCCCCAGGGTGACACGGACAAGTTGCTGAGTCAGCAGAAAGACGCGAATGACAAGCTGCATGAGTTGATGTATGACGTGTTACAGCTGCAGTCGTCTCTTATTCGGATGATGGACCTTAACAACAACCTCACTAGACAGGTGGCACAGATAGAGGCTCAGCTGAGGGTCACCAAAGAGGCCCTGAGGATGCACCAGGCAGGTAGGGGTCATAATTTAAATTTTAAATGGATATGTACACAGAGGCCAAGCTACAGGCTCCAAACTTTCGTGACATTTCCACCTGACCAGGAGCTCCAGCTACACGAAGTACAAATAAAACAGCGAAATAACTTGAGGCTGTGCTCACCTCGTTGAATTGCCGTTGGACTTACTGGTAACATGACAACACCTTGTCGCAAACACACTGTAAAATACAGTATTACAATATTGGTATACAATTGGGGACGTCTACAGGAATTATTTTCAGTGGCCGTCCTTGTTGGTGTGACGTAACACTAGTTTACCTATTCGTCCGGTTGACTCTCCTATGTGTACTACCCAGTACCTGCCTGGAATATGTAATCCCTGATGTTACAGGGATTTATATATGATTCTGAGGGTGGGGGGGGGGGGGGGGGGGGGGTGGGGGGGGGGGGGGGGGGGGGGGGGGGGGTATGTAAGTTAGTGCAACGTAACCTATTCTTCCTAATTCTTCTGGGTGGAATCAATAACAACTTGAACTCATACTTTCAATGCCGTAAGCATCATGTCAATAGCGGCGCTACTATTTATAGTTACATAGACTGACAGGCGCATGCCCATGACAGACGTTCACTTGGATGTTACAGCTGCCACGGACTGCCCCTCTACATATGATGTCAAGAGCGATGAGTTCAACTCATGTTACATGTTGGTACCGAGGCACGCGACCTGGTTGGATGCTGAGACGTACTGCATGAGTACGGGCGGCCATCTTGTAGCACTGGAGACACAAGGCGAGCAGAAATATATCGTTGATATGATCCGCAATAACACAGGCAAGTCAAGCACGCTCACAAAATCCATTTGAATTAATGCATAATCAATTCAAAGTAACACAAAACATATGAGCAACACAAAAAACCCACAAATGATACATACAGTACACTATACAACACAAAATATACAGATCCCAAAATATACAGACATTTAAACATTAACAACACAAATAGTACATAAAATATACGCATTGTTCACATAGACAACACAAATTACACCTAAAGAACACAAACGTCACACAAAATACAAGCTACACACAGAGTAAACACATCAATAAGGCAAAACTAGATTAGGTTCATGATAACGATGCACCAAATGGCAACATACATGACAAATCACATCCCAACGACACTGTGCACACAATCAATACCCACCTACTGCTGGCGTCCATGCTAACTATGCATATGCGGCCCACTATGGCGCGGTGAAGTGGAACCAGTGGTTTGGACCAACGAGGACCAATCATTTTAACAATCCGTATCACAAAACACATTTAACTACACAAGTCGAGTGTGTAATTAGCACTAAATTCATCATTATATATTTGGTGCGCTTTACCATTGGTGTACTACCAAGTCACAGAATGCAACTCAGCTTTCTTGTTGTTTCCTCCCCATGAATCACAGAATTATCCGGAAAACACATATGGGCTGGAGGCAATGACTTTTCCCGTGAGGGTCTGTGGACATGGACTGGCATGAACACGGAGTTTAACCACACGGCTTGGTTGCTCTACCCCCACCCCGACGGGCCGCCCCCCGTACAGAACCCGGATAACTACGCCGACGAGGAACACTGCCTCCAACTGTTCCACGACCTCGACTACCAATGGAACGACGCTTACTGTGGCCAAAGCTATTATTTCATCTGCGAGTTTAAACTTCTCTAGAGGATTTGCTAGTTGAAATGGTTTTGCCTGCGATGGATTTTGGTGAAATGGTACTGTATAAGACTTCTGTGTTGAAGTAAGACATAGCGGTTGCATAAGCGCTACGTGATACGAAACAGTTCTACAAGTGCTTGTTGTGAAATATTCTAACCCTGTAAAGACATCTCACGCTACTGCGTGGTGTCTCCTGTGTGAGGTGTGAATGGCACCTTATATAGCTTGTTGGTGTAATATGCCAATAACACCAAACTTATCAGGATCTTTGTAAGTGACAATCATGACACTCGGACACTGGCATAATATAATAAAAGGAAAATATTCTATCAGAACCAAGACAATTGCACCTATGCTTTACTGCTAGGCCCTGTAATTACGTGTACTTCATTTCGGGGGGTTCACGTCCGGGGCTTCTTTTCTTCGCCAATTAATTGATGTTATTTTAAGTTTAGCTGTTATTGAAGTGTGATATCCCGTTAAACTTCCGTTCTTTAATCTGGAAATCTCTCGTAAACAACCATCCCCAAGTCTACATTTCACAAGGTGTTGTTTATCATGGAAGTTTTGTAACGTAGCTTGCCCTAATGTATATTTTTAATTCACCAATTTGAATGTAGTTTTTCCGTGATACTCCACTCATAAATATTGTTATGCCATTTTATATAACTCACAAAGATGTGTCAATTTGAGTGAAATTAGTCCGTTTATTCAGCAAGAATTAAGTGCTGATTTATTGTTCAGCTTTGCAAAATTGTGATCTGTCATTTATTTTCAAAATCAACTGTGCCATTCAAGGATAATGTCTTGATGTAAAGCTGATAGTGTATTGCACAGCGTTATGCAGATGCTGGCCCTAGTTCCTGTAAACCATTCGAAGGGTACCTGCAGACCTAATGGTCGTTAGATCATGGCCACACATCATCTCGCGGTCTTGGGTAGCCATATTTGTCTATCAATGTATCTTGGAAGAATCCATTACAGTTTATAGTTATAAAAAAACACCAATATGCAACCAAGGTGATTTCAACTAGATGTGAGTTGAGGGATTTTCTGCAGAATGCTTGAAAGTATTGGATAAACATTATGTTATTGCACCTTGTGTCTCATTTGTTTCAATCATTAGATGACAGCGAATGAATGATTCCGATTTACTCATGCACTGATGCCAGAAAACTGGTTTGCACTCACTGATACTGAGTTATATCTTTATATTAAACCTGCCTCTGCTGCAGGGTTTATGGGCCACTTGGTAATGCAGCTGCTCTCTCAGTGGAAATAGAACAGTATAGTCAAGTCATAATGTAGAGATAATGCGTTATGAGTGAAACGCCTATGAATAGAGCGAGGTGGGAGGGAATACATCAACCGAATTATGTAGGTAGTAATATTCAGTAGACCACCAATATATACATTAACGGTGTGGGGTAGGGTGTATGACCCAGTGCGTCCTAAGCAGATACATCATAAACTGGGAGGTAAGGAGGATGACGCAGTTTTTTTCAGGAGAGAACCACCTCCACCCCTAAACCCCCACCAACACGACGCCAGGATAAGCGAGCTGTTTTGGATTAACCCCATGCTGATTGATACGGGAATGAGAGGGGAGATATCATGTAGCTTATCAATAACATAATCTAATTGAGAGTATTGTCAGGAAAATATGTTATTATAGATGACGCAATGGGTATTCCCTGTAAAGCTCATGAGACCGTATATGTTCCTGCAAAATATAAAATAGTAGCTTTTCAACATGTTTTATCGGTTTTATATTGGCTATCATAGGTTTCACAATAGGTCAGTCTAAATAGATTACCGCATATTCCGCATTGGGTCATGTGATTTAGGGCACCACGTCGGCGCTTTTCCACACGAAAACCGCTTGATATGGGTGACAACCAATGAAAAGCCTCGAATGACCATAGCCAATAGAATTTTTAACACGATCATGTTGTTGCATTAACACATGTTTCTAGAAGGTTGATCCTGTTTACTTCCTGTATAATATCCCAACTTCAACCGATACACTTCCAGAATATGAACTCAACAACCAACCCCGAACAGAGGCGGTGTGCGTATTTGACATCCCCCTTTTTCTATGAATACGAAAAGATTATAATCTGTTACTTCGAAATTCTTTGGCATGAAAAAACGATTGGTTGTCCCTCTTGCAGGAGACATGCTCCTAATCCTGTAGATGAGGTATCACACTGAATTGTTAGGCTTTTGCTGCTGTCAAAGAATCTAAAAACAGGCTTGTCTGTGAAGAAGTCTTTGACTTTGTCAATGCTGTTTTTACTGCTCAACATTCCACTTGAACTCGATCTCCTTCTTTAGGAGTTCTCTGACAAGAGCTGTGAGCGTAGACACATTTGGAATGCAAAGTGACAAATAATTCAGCATCCCTAGCAGCATCACTAGACATCCTCTTTGCATCCGGGCACTTGCACGTCTACGATTGCCTTGACCTCTTTGTTGTCTGGCCGCATGCCATCCTCACCAATAAGTAGTTCCCATATAGGAGATTTTTATTGAATTGGATTTTTTTGGGGTTGAGTTTTATTCACGTGCCCTCTGCATCACCTTTGTCAGGTTTTGGTTCGTGTGGTGTCCATCACATGGGGTCTAATAGTTATTATATACAAGGAACATGCAGAGAATGAACTGCACGAAGTAGACGATGCTTGGTTGTGCGCTGACCAGTTGCATGTATATGATCTCTGAACGCAATAACTTGACACAGTGATTTGTGTAGACGTTGAGTATATGATCACAGAACGCAATGACGTGCCACACGGTGTCAGTTGTGTATTGTATTATCGTTCTATGATCACAGAACGTCGATGACGTGACACACGGTGATCAAATGTGTAACTTCACCATTATATTTATGATCAATACAGAACGCAATGACGTGACTACATCGGTGATTTGTGTAGACTTTGAGTATATATACAAGGACCATTCAGCAATGACGTGCACGAAGTACATGGTGATTGTGCGTAGACGTTGAGTATGTGATCACAGAACGCAATGACGTGACACACAGTGATTTGTGTAGACGTTGAGTATATGATCACAGAACGCAATGACGTGACACACGGTGAGTGAAGACGTTTAGTTAAGGAGAAGAGATTACATCTTGCCGCAATCCTGCCGATGGTATGAAGATAACAGAAAAAAAACTCTATTACTATCAATGTTATCACCCTCAAAGGTAAGAATGAGAATACAATTTTGTCACATATCATATTCTCTTGCTCTTGAAAGTCACATTGTTTTGCCAGGATTTTCAGTTGGCTGATATATTCTGGAAAAGTCTGACTTTCTTCTCTGGCACATTTCCAGAATTGGTATCTGGAAAATACTGTCCTTTTGATGCCTTGGAAATGTTCCTCAAATTTCTGAAGGACGGTAGTATACCTATGTCATCTTCTTTCTCATTGAAGACAAAATGGTTATATCTCTCATGTGCGTTGCAGGTCCAGAGCAAATTGCAATTTTAACTTGATTTGCCACTTGCCTCTTTTGCCACCAGGAAATTTGCAAACCTCTGTTTGCACTGCCTCCAGTGTTCTGCCACATTGCTTTACACGGTTAAATATTCTGGGGGCTTAAACTCCAAGATTTTATCTAGTTTTGTGCATTGACACATGATTTAAGAACGCTGATCCTGTTTATTACCTGTATAGCACACCAACTTCAACAGAGACACGTCCAGAATATAAACTCTACAACAAACACGAACAGAGGCGATGTGCTATATGGCACATATGACTCTAATCACATCTCACTTTCTGACGGAAGCCAATATAAACTCAGGTATCTGTTGTTGGCTTCACTATGACCGGACGAGTCTAGCTGATACACGATGCAGAACAGACGACTTAAAAGTCATCTATAATAATATAATTTTCCTGCCAATAATCTAAATAATATTTAGTTACTATATAATTGATCAATCATAGTCATGTATCAAATATGTTAATATGGATGACACATAGGGTATACATGTTGTGCTGTTCAGAACATAGCTTGAGGGAAGGAAAAAAACATTTGGCTTAAAATATGACTATTTATGCCACCCATAATATAACACATGCATGAATCACATATCTATGCAAACACTAGAAGTTATTACCCCTCAAAGACCCCTATCGGTTTAACCCTAAGTGGGTCCTTACCTCAATAGTAGTAATGCACACGCATTATAAAATCAAGACAAATACTACGAAACCCCAGCTTGTACTTGATTATATTGTAACGACAGTCTACGTATATAACACTGCTTGAGGTGGTTGCCTTGTGTAATGGTAGAAGAAGGTCGACGCACACTGGCTGCTACCTTCTCGATGCTGCCTCTGCCCGAGTGGAGCCTGTTCATTCATTAACGTGACCGTGTGTATATCAAATGTGGCGGAAGACGCCAACAGCTGATAGCATTTATGGAGTTACAGTTGGTGTTAAATAAAGACGAGTAGTTTTATCACGATAGCCTTCCTGAAGTTGCATAGACATACATAAAAATACTATAGATGTAACACATTATATATATCTCTTAAATATACAGGAAAACATCAAATATAAACGGACATTAGTTCACAAATGCAACAAATGAATAGAACAAAACAACCATCATGCACTCTGCGAGTTAGGCCTCCCACATAGCATGGGAGGCAGCTTGGCGAGAAAACCCGCTCCCGCCACAATATTAACACCTGGCTGGTAGCACGCTACAAGTGGATCATCAAAATGACATCCATTCTTTTGGCATCAAACTGGCCTACTTTTGACAGTTACAAATTATAACACATAAAACCCCTGGGCTTCACTTGCACGGCTTGTTGCAAATATAGTCCAATAGAGTCAGACCGTCGGGGGATTCAATTCTAAGACGTCGAACACAACGGACGTGTTTGGAGGATGAGTATATTTCAACGTTTTTTGCGCCAAAATCTATCCCGTTATTTTCGGCATCTTGCACATAGAATTTATTATCTTGGACTCAGTGTATATAACTTAGTTCATCATTATTATTTCTCACTTCATCACCGCATATATCTACTGGTGACAAACCAAGAGAAGGGCAGGACTATGTCCACCCTGTGACCCTCACTTACGGAATAAGTACGGCGAACAGCGTCGGCGCTTGAGCCAGAATAGCAACTTTTATGTTCTTTCACTATATTGCTACTTCCCCTCATAGCACACACCATTCCTACACTTTTCTACCAGATGTATCCATGGATGATTACTCTTCGGACGAATCATCCACAGAACACTCACCCAAACGAAAACGAAAACATCATTCTTCCAGTACCTCTCCTACCAACAACGAAACCACTATCAAACAACAAACTACATAAGTCAATATCTACAGCACTCAAATAAACACCAGTCAATATCTACAGCACTCAGATAAACATCACCAAAATTAATCCTTTAGTCGTCCAAAAAGAAACCTCATTGGAGCTAACTTTGCAATACTAAAAAACATGATTTTTAATTACCCTCCGTATTTCTAAAAGCCATGCTTCACAACTCCAAAATGTACAACACCTAGGAAAAATCCCCAGCATTACTGATTTAGTTCCCACCTAAAAAACGGAAAACAGAGGTATAAAACATGGAATCACAGTCGACATTTCAGAGCAGGAATTATTACAAGCACTTTCACCATATCAAGCCACCGCGGTAGGCGCCTTGGCAAAATAAACCCTACTAAATCTATCGACTTAACATTTTCCTTCCACACTTCCCCTCAAAAGTCCAAATTGACAACTCCTCCCATAATGTGAAAATCTACATCCCTAACCCCACAAGATGCTACAAGCGCAACAGTTATGGACACACAGGTACATACTGCCCAAATCACAGCACCTGACCTAACTGCGTTGACCAACACCAGTACTCCCCAATGTAAAACCACCACCAAAAATGTCTGCTGGGGTCAACACAGTGCCGAATTTTAAGGTTGCAAATCATACAACAAAGCCAAGACAATCAATCAAATTAAAAACAACTACAAAGATAACATACGCTCAGGCGGCCTCTTTTTCCGCCCAACATCACCCCCGTCCACCCATAGGTCCTCCTCATCCATTACCCCCTGCCATCCTTCCCCCACCCCCCCCCCCCAAAACGCAATCTCTCCTCCCTTAAACTCATTCTCCTAAACCTGCTTCGTCTTCTATACCTTGTCCCCCCCAACTGCAACCCCCCCACCCAATACATCGTCCCCCCAAAACCGAAAGCCTCCTCCCCCCAAATAAAACCTTCCTAAACCCTCTTCCCCTCCTACTACTCCAATGCACCAACCCACTCCCATCCCTTCTACCAACCAAACACCAAATGCAACAACACAACCTTCCTCAGCCATCAAAAAAGTGTCAGATTGTGTTAACCTCTCTACCGCCATCCTATCTTCTTACCTCCCATCAGGTACCAAAGCAAAAACCCTCATGGCAATAGCCTATGAACTTCTCATAGTCGCCATTCCGGTACAAACCCTAACTCATGCTATTAAATATCATTAAAATGTAACCTGCCAAATCTCTAAATACCTCAATCAACCATCCTCAATTAGACATAAAAATCACTTATAACTCCATGGCCAACTTTTTTGTATTATCCCTGCTCATCATTCCCAACCAAATCAACCTTTTGGACCCAACTTTCAATATAAAGAACAAAATATAACTGTTTGGTCATGGAAGTGTCGAAGCCTTCAAACCCAACTACCTGAATTCGCTCAATATCTACTTCAAACTAATCCAAAACTTATATAATATGTCTCCAAGAAAACTTGTAAAAGCCCGATCATAAACCCCATTCGAAATTACCATAGCATAAGAAAGACAGAACATCAGGTTATCATGGAGGCCTAGCTATACTTGTAAATAAAAACATCCCATATAAAATAATAAACACAAAATCAGAAATCGAGCAATTAAATCAACATAATACAATGGAAAGTGATCATTCTATCATTTCAATCATAATTAATAAACCAAATTCACCTGACTCTTTCCGCCCCCACACAAGTTGAATATTAAAACAGCTAATTGGTCCTTATTTCAAAAACTCTGCCAGCAAAACATCAATACTCAAATCATATCTTCAAACCCCCTTATCTCTTACGATAATTTCTATGATAAACTCATTCAAATAACTAAACAAGCCATTCCTCTAAATACTAATCACCGTCAACTACTAAAATCCCATCCTTGGTGGAATCCTAACTGTACCCTCATAATCAAAGAAAGAAACAAAGCCAGGAACAAATACTATCATAATAAAACTTTAGGAAAAAAATTCAGCTTAAAAGATTTACAGCTAAAGATAAATGCACACTAAAACAAGCAAAACCATCTTTTTGGCAAAATAAATGTTCCCCCATAACAAACCAAATTTGAAAAGAACTGTGGAAAACTGTCAATATCCTCAAAGGAAATTATCCCAACAATTATATTCCACTAATCCAAAACCCAAACAATTACCTTTGTACAGAAAATAATCAACAAATATCAGACACTTTTGCAGAAATCAGTTCCAATAACAAACGTCCATCAGATTTCAACCACATAAATTCTGAACCCATTGAAACTAACCCAAATTCACTATTCAATCGACCCTTTTCATTAACAGAACTCACTAAAGCTGTCAATATATCCCAAAACACAGCCCCAGCCAAAGATCTAAATAATCAACAAATATCAGACACTTTTGCAGAAATCAGTTCCAATAACAATAGTCCATCAGATTTCAACCCCATAAATTCTGCACCCATTGAAACTAGCCCAAATTCACCAATCAATCGACCCTTTTCATTAACAGAACTTACTAAAGCTGTCTATATATCCAAAAACACAGCCCCAGGCAAAGATCTACCATATACAATTTTTTCAAATCACCTTCCACCAGACTGCTTAGAGGTACTTCTACAAATTTTTAACCAACTCTGGCAATCATCAATAACCCCTCCCTCCTGGAATTCCTCCATCGTTGTCCCCATACTCTAATCAGAACCCATACACCCCATCCTCATATCGTCCCACTAGCCTAACCTCAGTTGTCTCCAAAATATTTTAAAATGTTTTAAACAACAGAATCACATGGCACTTAGAAAATAATAATCTCTGTAATCCAAATCTAACAGCTTTTCGACCTCATCATAGTACTATTGACAATATTCTTCAAATTACCGATGCTATCAAAAAAGGATTTTTAACTAAAAACAAAACTCATGCATTCTTTTTAGACATAACTAAAAGCTTTGAAATGTTAAATAGACCCGCTATAGAAATAAAAACACGAACACTTTAAAATGGATTCACAATTTTATCAACAATGAATAGATCAATACAAGTTAAAGCAAACAATATCCTTTCTTCTCCCCCACCCCCGTTCCACCCCCGTTCCACTGATAATGGAGTACCTCAGGGCAGTGTGCTTTCTCCAACCATTTTTAATATCTTTATTAATGATATTTCAACTCCTTCTTCCTCATCCATTTATGCAGACGACATAGTCATCAGGTCTACTGGTAGACTTTCAACTAAACTAACAAAACTCCTTCAAAGTCATTTAAACACAATTCCAAATTGGTCTTCGAACTGGGGCATTTCCTTTTCTCCTTCAAAATCTTAAGTCATTCATTTTTCTACCAATATAAAACACAAATTCCCTACTTTCTTCATCAAAAACCAACCCATCCCTAACCAAACCTCTACTAAGTTCCTTTGAGTTATTTTTAGATAAAGGACTTACCTGGAGAGAACACATCTCACACACGGTTACTTAGTGCCACAAAATCACCGACCTCATCAGATATATTAGTGGCACTTCCTGGGGTGCAAACAAACATATATTTTGCAAAATACACTCATCGCACACACTTCAACAAATTCTTTATGAAACCCCAGCCATAATCACTGCACCTAAAACAAACATTTATATGCACAGTCAGCAGCTCTCGAAGCCATCACTAAAACACATGGCTCTACACGTATCAACTCTCTTCAGGTATCCACCGGCTTACCCCTTATAGCCCTTCAACTTTTAAAAGCTACTCTTAAATACCAAACCAGAGCTCAAACATTCAACCTCCCAACACAAAACATTTTTAATGAAACTCGACACAATCAAATCGTTCGAAAACATAAAACTACTAGTAGATCAACACTCCCATACACCCAATCTCACCCACACGTATCCCCATTAAAACAAACCCATCCCCCCCCCCCCCCTGGCACCTGGTTGACCCACTTCTCAACACAGACTTAGCGAATAAAGTTATTAAAGACAATCCATCTTACAATAAATCCCTTGCACTACAACTTATTGATGAATTACCCGCTAACTCTACACATATATATACCGACGGTTCAAAAAACAATACAAGAACATCATTTGCAATCGCAATTCCATCTCATAAATTCAAAAAATCATCACGCAATCAGCCATGTCTGTAGGGCTATTTTTTTTCTTCTTACTTTAATGCACTGGAGTGGCCCCCAGTGTGAGAAACCTCCTTATTTTGCACATTCGTACAATCTACTTAGGTACACCCCTTTTCATTATGTCTTCCAACGATAGTTGGAAGACATATTGGTTTAGCCAGTATTTTTTTTTTTTTTTTTTTTTTTTTTTTTTTTTTTTTTTTTTTTCTCCAGTCAAGGTTTTTCGGGCTCTTCTCCGGAACGGTTTAACATATCAACATGAAATTTTGGGGAATGATCGATCAAGTTGAGACACAACTGGCGATCCAATTTGACGCGCATGCGCAGTGTTGGAGGCTTATGGGATGGATTTTTCGTCGATTTTTTCCCCCATTTTCTGTAACTATCTCCTCCATAACTACTGCGGTTACGAACATATGAATTATATGGTTGTAACAAGCAATTATCGTAGCATGGAATAGGTGAAAAAAATACTTATTTTCACCTTTTGTTTACTTTGTATAATGACATGTATTTTAGGGTACCTATCGCGATTTTTGCTACGACTTCTCTCCTCGCTGATATCTCTGAAACGGCTGTATTTACGGACATGAAATTTTGTCAGTATATAGAACTTGGCCTCGTGATAATGATTGTAACAGTATTTTTAGCATTCACAGTAACAAAAAACAGCAAAAAGGACGATTAGTTTCAAGGTTTTCTGCTGCAGCAGCTTAGCGGCAGGCTAACAGCAGTTCGTGTTTAAGTAGGCCAAATCTTACGTAATCGACCAAAGGCCTTGGCTGGGTTTGCATTGACTTGGGTAGGGGGTCATGTCAAAACAGGCCAAACCTTACGTAATCAATCAGCGGCAGCATTCATCGCTTTCGCGGTGTATTGACTTGGTTTAGGGGTCATGTCAAAACATCTAAGCGGCAGCAGCATGTGATCTTATGATAGTGCGCGTTACCAGCTATTATCGGTCCGTGTATATACTGTCTTTATGTCTCAGCGACAGTGTGCACTGGATGTCCCGGTGCAATCAAAGCGGGTATATATACGCAAACACGCATACACGCACATATATATATATATATATATATATATATATATATATATATATATATATATATATATATATATAGATATATATATATATAGAGAGAATATAGATACACATATATATATACATATATGTATATATACATATATATACATATATATATATATATATATGTACATACATATATATATACATCATAATATATATCATATATATAAAGATACACATATATAGATATATATATAAATAAATATATATATATATATATACATATTGATATACATACATATATATACATATATACATACATATATATATATATAAATATACATATACACATATATATAAATATAAAATAAATATATGCATATAAATACATGTATATATACACATATATATATATATATATATATATATATATATATATATATATATATATATATATATATATATCTATATATATATATATATATATATATATATATATATATATATATATATATATATATATATATATATATATACAGGGCTAGAAATTAGCCAAATATTTCACCGGCCAGTCGGGCCGGTAACCTTGAAATTCTACCGGCCCTACGAATTTTCTACCGGCCAGACATTTTCAGTGTAATATAGTAAAAAACAAAAATGTACGCGTTTTTATTGTTTTTAAATTTTTATTCTAATATTAAACGCAACATTCAAATCAATATTTACGAACTTGTCAAACCATACAAAAATCAAGCATTTATTAAATGAGGTCAACAGCACAATTTTCAACACACACATACTTTTCCTCATTTACATCATCACTTCTTATATATAGTATGCGACCTCTTAGTCCTGAAGGCACGACATCTTCAGAAATGTTGTACCATTAACAAATCGCATGCAGTTATATAGGTATGCTTACTGACGGCTTGGAAGTCAACTCGCAAGAAACGCCACGCGCGTTACGAAAGTCTTACAACTGTAGGTGGGCCTATCGTTAAATGCAATTAGAACGTACTGCATTCGCAAAGCAGACGCGGAAGAAAAGTCACGAGGAGAGCGCGAAGAAAACATCGCGCGCGTATGGGTGATGTTACGTCTTTCCGTCGCGTCACTTACAACTGTTACTGGCGCGAGAAGAGTTGACTTGTCTTATGAATACCATTCACAGATGATACATGGTAAATCGAATCGAATTAATGAATTAAAATAAAAATGCCTTTATGCGATGGAAAAGCGGTTACATAAAATTTGTCAACAGACAGGAAATGGGGAGTCTCGTTGATTCGTTGTTGCCAAGTAACCGTTCGACTTATTCAGGTCAGTAGGTGCATGTTGTATTCAAATACGAGAGGCTGCCATCAGATAGCTTGGGAGGGAGTGTGGTGGGCTTTTGTCCTTGTTCTTGTCTTCACACCAGATACCGTGATGGGTCAAAATTATACACTGACTGCAGCCAGCTGATCCCTGATCTATGGATTATAAAGTCTTCCCAAACAATCAAGGCACGTTAGTTGTATAAATTTTTCTGTGAGCCTATCTATGCCATCGGTATATTAAACAGTTTACTTTCAGTTTATACACTATAGATCAATAAATTATGCAAGACATGATAGTATACAGCCGGGAAGCTTTCTTATCTCGTGTGTTTGTCGGGTTTATGGTTCAAGCGGCGCTTATCACGCGAGCCCCGCTGCTGTTGTATTGAACTGGGCGCGAGGTGTTAGCGCGAAAAATCTACCCGCCAGTCGGGCGGGTGGTTGTGATTATTTACCCGCCCGACTCAAATTTCACCCGCCATTGGCAGGCGGGCGGGTGGTAATTTCGAGCCCTGTTATATATATATATATTCATATATATATTTTTTTAGAGATAATATATGTTTGTGGTATATAGTTGGTACCGTATTGCTGGTCGTCCAGGCTTGTCGTTGGAAGACATGCCGTTGGCGCATGTGCCAACTCTAAGTAGGCCAACTTATAAGTGTGTGTGTGTTTTTTTATATACGTATATATATATATATATATATATATATATATATATTCTGTTATTTTTCTTCTCACTTTATCATCACTCTCCATCCTTTAATTTCCTCAATCATCACTCTATCCTTTAACTGCTCTTCTTGCCAAGTAGCCCAGGTGCAATTTTTTACGTAACAAGAAAGTGGTACAAAACCACAACAGACCGTCGTCACGGTCGATGCCTCTTAAAGCGCACAGTTTGTGATCTGATCAACACTGTCTGGTTTATTTTCAAGGTCAACATTCATTTGGGCCGTTAACTGTCGATAGTAGCTAGTGAGATTGTTTTCCTGCCCGACCAGTATCATTGAGTAATGCTGGACATTACGTCTCTTGCTAAATAAGCGGCGCCTGTTTTTCAGAATTTACATAAGGTATTGAGTTTTATTTATTCAGGCTTTCTGAAGTACAAGTATACACTAAAGTCATTTTATATATCTGGTGACCTTCTTCAGGTGCAGACGTAAGCCAGGAATTGCGATGGCACTGTGTCGGTACGAGATTTGGTGTCGGATCTCTGTGATCAGTGCAGTGATGATTTCGGGCGTTATTTCACAGAAGACGAAAGTTAACTCCGGATGTTCCTTCGCCACCGGGGACAGTGTCTTCAACATACAGCTATCGCGCGGGGCGCCATCAGAATCATGTCCCCAGAGTGACACTGATAAGTTGCTGAGTCAGCAGAAAGACGCGAATGACAAGCTGCATGAGTTGATGTATGACGTGTTACAGCTGCAGTCGTCTCTTATTCGGATGATGGACCTCAACAACAACCTCACTAGACAGGTGGCACAGATAGAGGCTCAGCTGAGGGTCACCAAAGAGGCCCTGAGGATGCACCAGGCAGGTAGGGGTCATAATTTAAATTTCAAATAGATATGTACACACATTTCCACCTGCCTAGAAGCTCCCAGTGCCATTAAGCACAAATAAAAAGGCGTTGATTTGCCGTTGGACTTACTGATAACATGACAATGCCTAGTCGGTAACACGCTGTAAAATACATTATTGGTATATAAATGGGGACGTCTACAGGAATTATTTTCAGTGGCCGTCCTTGTTGGTGTGACGTAACACTAGTTTACCTATTCGTGCGGTTGACTCTCCTATGTGTACTACCCAGTAGATGCCTGCAATATGTTTTGCCGGATGGTACAGGGATTATTGGTCTGTAAGTTAGTGTTACGTAACGGAGTGGGTGTCTGGGTATGTCTTATTGTTATGGAGCGTTACAGTGGGATGGGGTTGTCCAAAACCTGCCAAAAAAGCGTTACGTATTTTTTGAACCCCTTAGCTCTTTGGTAGCAGTACATGTGTCTGTTCATGTTTGTAGTCAGACATACGATACTATAATTACTTGCTTGATAAGATCAAACAATTTCCCCATAAATTGACTCCTATAACCATAGCTGCGCCATCGTAGATATTTGTTGTCTAATTCAAATTACCGCCGTTTGGCAACTCATCCAGAGCGACCTTAGCGTTGTCTAGATTCTAGAAGACTCTCTGCACTTGGATGTTACAGCTGCTATGGACTGCCCACCGACATATGATGTCAAAAGCGATGAGTACAACTCTTGTTACATGTTGGTACTGAGGCACGTGACCTGGTTGGATGCTGAGACGTACTGCATGAGTACGGGCGGCCATCTTGTAGCACTGGAGACACAAGGCGAACAGGAATATATCGTTGATATGATCCGCAATAACACAGGCAAGTCAAGCACGCTAAATAAATCAATACAAATCAATACAAATTACATGTGCAGCAAAATATAACATAAACATCACAAATAGAGCACATAATGTACACAATACACATGACCAACAACGAGTTTACATGAAGTACACTATATAACACAAAATATACAGAACACAAAGTATACAGAACACAAAGTATACAGAAATTATAACAGTAACAACACATGAAGTGTATACAATATTCTCATTGTAGACAACACAAATTACACATAAAGAACACAAATTTCATGCTAAATACAAGCTACACACAGAGTAAACTTAAGTGAGGCAAAACGAGATTATCTTCTTATAACGATGAACCCATCACGTCCCACTATAGCTCGGTGAGATGGAACCAGTAGTTCGGAACAAAGAGGCCCATTATCAGACAGAACAATCATATTAACCATCCGTATAACAAGTAATATATGTTCATTGCCACTCAATTAATCCTTTAAATATAAGGTGCGTCATACCATTTGAATACTCCAAAGTCATAGAATACAACTGAGCTTTCTTAATTTCTCCCCGTGAATCACAGACTTATCTGGAAACCACATATGGGCTGGAGGCAATGACTTTTCCCGTGAGGGTCTGTGGACATGGACTGGCGTGAACACGGAGTTTAACCACACGGCTTGGTTGTCCTATCCCCACCCCGACGGGCTGCCCCCCGTGCAGAACCCGGATAACTACGCCGACGAGGAACACTGCCTCCAACTCTCCTACGTCAACGACTACCAATGGAACGACGCTTACTGTGGCCAAAGCTATTATTTCATCTGCGAGTTTAAACTTCTCCATATGATTTGACAGTTGAATAGGTTTTGGCTACGGTGGTTTCGGGTGAAATGGTACTCTGTAAGACTTCTTGTGTTGTAATAAGACAAAGTGGTTGCATAAGGGCTACTTGACGCTACTGCATTTGCTGTTTATAGAGTAAGTTGTTTGTAACGTAGCTTACCCTAATATTTATTTTTAGTAGTGTTAATTCACCAATTTGAATGTAGCTTTAAAGTGATACTAGAGCTATATTATAAAACTCTCAAAGATGTGTCGATTTTATTGAAATAAACCCGATTTATTCAGCGTGTTGATTTATTGTTCAGCTTTGCAGAATAATGATCGGTGCACTATTTCCAAAACCATAATGTCTTGATAAGAATGGCGTTATGCAGATGCAGCACCTAGTTCTTGTAAACCATTCGAAGGGCACCTGCAGACCTAATGGTCGTTAGATCATGGCCACACATCACCATGCGTTCTTGAGTAGACATATTGTCTATCTATATATCTTGGAAGAATCCATGACAGTTTATAGTTATCAAAAACACCAGTTTATGCAACATCGGTTATTTCAATCAGATGTTGAGGGATTTTCTGCAGAATACTTCAAAGTATTTGATGAACAAAATGATATTGCATTCAGTGTCTCATTTGTTTCAATCGTTCGATATTAGCGAATAAATGATTCCGATTTACTCACGCATTGATTTCAGGAAATGGTTTGTACTCACTGATTCTGAGTTACTTTCTCTTCTTTATATCAAACCGTCCTCTACGGCAGGGTTTATAGTTGACTTGGTCATGCAGCTGCTCTCTATGCGAAAATAGAGCAGAATAGTCATATCATAATGTGAAGGCAAACGTTATGATGCTTAGTTGTGTGCAAAGAAAGTCTCAGAAACGAAATCTGCGCTACCTGCGCTAATCAAGTTACTTGCGTTATGGTAAGATGACCGTCAGTCAATCTTTGGCGAGTAGGATAATTTTAAGGAATGAATATCTCACTGGAAAAAATGTCTCGAAGACATAAGTTGTCACGGCTGTGGATGGTACCCGGGGGGTGGGGGGAGTGGGGGCACTTGGCCTTATATAGGTGTGCCGCGGGACCTCAAAAACCCGTACCCGTTACAAGGTTAGCCAAAAAGCTACCCCGTCGTACAAGGTATTATGCGAATGTATAACCCGTGTTGCACATCGGACCTGAAAAACATACCCCGTCGTACTATGAGGCCCAAAAAACCCGTCGTACAAGTCCCCAAAAAACATACCCGTCGCGCGGCACTGTATATTCTAGTCCCCCCCCCCGGGGGGGGGATGGTATCGCTGAGTATTGAATATAGCTTATGAAGTTTTTTTAAAGCTGATATGGGCTGATACATATGTTGCTTCATGCGAGGATACTTGACCAAACAGACCCGAAAAGCTACTGCATATTCTAACCATTGTGTCTCAGGTTGAAAATTCAATTTTTCTTCATCATGTGAAGTAAATCAAAAACTGAATTTCTTTCAATGAGTAGACTCAATTCTTCCGTATCGACGATCGTTAGGTCGAGCCTCCGTTTGATAGAATCACATAATGTAAACTCTCTAGAAACAATGACATGGCGGTGGGGCGTGGAGGGAGGGGGTAGTGGGAGCGGTTTGATATCATGTCACTCTTGCAGAGAATGGCTTTGTGGCTTCGTGGCGTAAATGAAGCGTGCATTCTTACGCAACATTGGTACAAATTAAAGATAGATTTTAAAGTCCCTCAGGGGTATATCGGTGCCCCGTGTCTAGAGTAAATCACGCTCTTGCAGGATGTGCACATAAGAGAAAGCCAACTCTTGGTTTTTATCATGGATGTTAGGTGCGTGACACCCGAAGACGGCAAATGGAAGCAGATATCAATATTCAAATTGGACATTGAATAACAAATTCATAAGCGACTGAGTTATATATCTTGGTCAATATCTTCAAGTCGTAAGGATCAACGCAGTTGCTAACAGCCAGTGACAACCACACACCTTGAGTACCCATTGCGATGGCCGCAAGCATTCACTCACAGTAGAGAGTGTGACAAACTGCGGGTCCTTCTAACTAGGGCTCAGGCTTTTGCCCATTGTTAACACGCTTCCTTTGTATGCCGAGTCCGTTCAATCAGGGATATGCCATGGATATGCCACGCTGAGGAATATCAACCCGCTTTATCGAACTTACAAAAGCCCAAGGCTGATAGATATTAAGTTCGAGTGGGTGAAGAATTGGTTCGTAGATCTGGAGATAGCTCTCGCTGTTACCGACCAAACTCTCTATATGGACTCGTGAGCAGCGGAATGTCAATCCCATCATCAGCTACTCAGTTTATTCATGGAACTGTGTGTCATTATTTCATTTTTTTCCATGCCTGGATTACTAACCTTGACACAGATCAACCCTTTACAAGACTTCGAATGTTTTTATTGTCGATTTTAAGGTGAGACCACTGCGTTAGTCGCGAGCCGACAACAGTTTTCTTGATGGCTTGCACCTCTGGCTTTGAGGTTCTGGCGCTTTGTGAGGGGCATTTCAAGACACTAAGGCTTGTTCTCCTGGTGATAGCTCCGGTCGAACGGTAATATGAATATATACCGTTCTGATACAACAGTTTGTGCGCGTCGGGGAAATGCGTTTGGCTAATGGCAGGACGCATCTAGACAATAACATATATCAAGAGCCTGTACAAAAAATAGACCGGACGCACAAAAAAACTAACCCCCACTCGACGCTATTTTTCATAAATGCCATCGATATATCGTTTCTAAAAAATCGCGATACGATGTCTGCCATTTTGGAAAATATTAATTCCCGCGATTTCCAGCATTGCCTTAGCATCCCGGGTGGGGGCACTAGCCCTAACTCGGATAGGGGTGTGCCGCGGGACCTCGAAAACCCGTACCTGTCGTACAAGTTGAGAATGGCAAAAAGTATACCCCGTGGTACAAGGTATTATGCGAATGTATAACCCGTCGTACAAGTCGAGAGGCCGAAAAAACATACCCCTTCGCGCGGCACATGTATACTATCTCTATACACTTAAGTGCCCCCCCCGGGCTTAGCATGAGTCGTCGTCATTCTGAGCATGCGCAATGTACGTGGTCTTGAACATGAAAACAAACATGTTGCTGTGTTTTGGACTTTTAACCGCTTCCCAAATTGATCGAGCTATAAATAATTACCATGGTTGAAATCCCCCGCCGAAATAAAATTGTCCGTAAAACATCATTGCATTCTATAACTCCATCACTTGGGTATGTTTGAGGTTTGGTAGTTGTCTGAATCGATCTCATTTTTTTTTCATTGCGTCGTATTGAGAGAAAGTACTCAGACGTCTTGTAGGGCTATCCTGGTGAATGACTAAGGCTGTGCTTTGTACCTAAGTAGACTGACAACTCATTTGCTCTTTGACATGGAATCATTTTAATGAAATAGGCTTTAGTCATGAAGATACTCCGCCCATTTCCCCCAAACACTCTCATTTTTCGGCTTCAGTAACGACGTATGAGCACGAAATTTTGACAGTTCGCAACAAAAGCGGAAGTATACACATCGATAGCGAGGTAGTTAAAGAGCGCGTAAGGATTTACAGCTAACATTGGTGTGGTTCATGGTTTAAGGGAGGCACCGTTTTTGATGGAACGACACAACTAAATAAAACAGATTTCCACAGTTCATCATGAATATTTCCAGTTCAATAATAATGTTGAACATTTATCACATGATTTTCGATCAGGTAAACTTTGTCTCTACTTTAAACGTAGTGAGGTATTAACGAAATGATCCCTGAGTGCCCGATATGGGGCTGAACAGCCTCTTTAATACTTATGATTTATCGTGCCCTTTGAACCGCAATAAGGAGGAAACGCTGCTTCAGTTTCGAGCAAACCGCATACATATTGATTACCGCTGAAATACGGCACTAAATGACTAGACTATAACCTACTTCCCCTCGTCAGGAGAGTCTCGTTAAACTTTCGTTAGCTTCTCAATGCCTTCTTCGTTTGATCGCACCTGGTAACTCCATGACACCAGACGAACCAGAAGCCATTGTGGTTTTCAAACGCAAGGGGGCAGTATACATACTAACCGCATCGGTCGCCGCTTGTTTTGCTGAGGAATGTGTGGCACTTCAATAAGTTCACTTGTTGACTTAGGAGGCCACCCAACAGCTAGGAAATGATTAATACTCATGACACATAGAGGGAATTGATTGTATGAGCGTAAATATGATATCGGGTCTAATGTCACTAGGTACAGGCTAATTTCAGTCTTGCCTTCTAATGTTTCTGTGGATATTTGCGATTGAGACCATGATATCTGATAGTTTAGCATCAAAAGCTTAGCGGCATCAAATGACATAACATTCATTGTGAGCTGGGTGTATCAAATTCTGCTCAAACCATAAAAAATTACTCAAAAAAAGTACCGTGTTCGACGCTTTCATATTCTTTTCAAAGTAAGAGAAAAGAATGTTTTTTTGTCGGATAGTGGTCATAACGGTTCTAATACGCGAACTAATCGACACAGCCTTCTGAACAATATATTCGCGGCCTTTCCGCATTTTGTTAGAACAGCACAAACGAAAAGGACCACATAGATACGGCACTATTTTGTTGACTCTTGGGAATAATTGTAACCCTTAAGCTTTTGGTTCTATAGTATTGGCTGGTTATTGACCTCAAATATTTAGTGTCAGCGAATCGCAAGGAACAGCACAAACGAAAAGGACTAAATAATAGCCAAATGTATAGTAAAATGATGTGCCATTGCGATATTAAGGAAAATAAACGTAGATGTAGATATATATATATATATATATATATATATATATATATATATATATATATATATATATATATATATATATATATATATATATATATTATATTTTGTGCTGTTAGTGTTCTGAATACTTATATTTTTAAAATAATCTCCTCCTTCAGTTTTAATCAAAATATATCAGTTGATCACGTTTTTTTTATTTGACCGCAATATAAAGAGTCACCCCCATATCAATGTGATTAAGATGACGACCCCGTCAGGTCAGGTCAGGTCATCAGCTATTGCGACACACGCATTCCGCAGTCTGCGACCGAGCCTTCATAAACGAGGACGGCGCCGGTTGCTGATGCTGATGACATCACTTTCATTCTCGCTTATTGGTCTGACCGCAATGACCAATCACAAGGCTTGTTTTAACTGCGTTTGGCTAACATGCTGTCAGTGAAAGCTGTCTCTGAATTTCATAGCTGTCCAGCCGGCAAACGCAATGTTTACATTCGGCAAAGAGAACATATTTCACGATTTATTGGAGCGTACATAGAACGTACAGAATTATTTGAAAAGATACATTAATGGAAAATATATGGTGGTTTCAAAGTGTTGTATAATTGTGTGAAATATTGTAGACGGCGTTCCTAGAAATCAATACAGAGGGAGTAACGGCGACAAATCGAACAGCCTTGTCGGACACGGCGTGGAATCACAATATGACAGCTCTGTGATTATATTTTACCATGGAATACTATAAGAAGCTCATGTAGGTTTAAAAATTCAAGGTACGGTTCAAAAGTTGTTACATATGTTGTGTGTATTCTTATCAAAACGTTCATGGAAGATCCTTGTTTTTGTGTAGTACACATTGAATTCGGCACCCGCTTTCGTTTCGGTGCCCGCCGGGTTTCGGGGAAGATGTTACGTCCCAGACAGAGCTGTATGTGGTGTCAAGGAGGACGGTGACACAATTTGGATGACGCATACCCGTCCACCCTATTTTAATACCATACGTCTTCGATTGTTTTCGCAGGGTTTGCATAGCTGCATCTTAAACTGAGGGACGAGGCTACGACATGGCGGACAACCCGCTGTGGGATAACTGGCTTGGGGCCTACGGGAGGGACTACCTTCTTCCCCTCAGCATCCTGCAGCTGGACCCGGCCGACAGAGCTGTCCTCCGTATAGCAGGTGCGTGTTCATAATACACCAGGTGCTAATTCATCTGTCGTTCATCTGCGTTCATGCTCGATGTCATCAAACAAGGTGAACACTTCAGTCAGTTTGGCAATGTGCCAGTGCACAATGATTGTCAGGGGGTGGTGTGCTGGATATTTTGGTTGGTGTATATATACACCTGCCTTTTGGCTGGGTATGCACCTGGCTCAATGTTGAATTGAAATTTGTTGAGTTTGAGGTGAATGGAGAGGATATCTGCCTGCCCCTTCTGTATACATTCAGTTGCATTGTGGTATAATGGATGAATGGAGTGCTGAAGCTTGGTGTGTATGCATACATACAGTCTAAAAACATGTTATCATCTTTCTAGGAAGATATCTGCACATAGGCAGTGCATGTAACACATCTGTGTTCTCAAATCCCCCAAAACTTGCATCCAGACAAACATGTTTATAACAGTCTGGTTCAAAGTTCATGTGTGCAGCTATGTATAATAAATGGTTGTTGAGTTCTATTGATTCAGGAGCAGAGTTGGTTTAAAACGACCCTTATGCCTATTGAGCAGGGATCAATTGTTCAATATTGCTAATTGTTAGCTTCCCATTGGCTCTCACGTGACCTTCACCTTATCAATATTCATGGTCATGATCAAATCAAGACAGATCTCGTGAATATGATCTCTGTAAATGCATGACAGTTAACTCAATGTCAACATGTTGTGATAACTGTCTGATTGAAGTGATAACAGGTGTGCTGTCACTATCAGGACCATCAAACATAATCATTGCTGCTCGTCTTTAATTAACAAGTAGCCAGACTTGCTGATGTAGGGACAATGACTTCATACTGACAACACAGATTAGATGTTTTTAGACATAATTATGTCTTGTTCTGCCTAGTGGAGATTCTTAGAACCAGCCACTTTATTTTAGAGCTTGATACCATAAAGTACTTGAGGGATTCTAGGTTGTCTGATGACCAGATATGTTTACATGTGTGGTCAAGGATCCTAGATGGGGGTGATCGTAGTTGTTCTCTGAGGATCCTCATGGTCAACTTGCTTCTGTGATGCTATTCAACTTCCCCCTGCTATTCACTGGCAGTTATCATACTACATGATAATTTCATCCATTTGGTAACAGACACCTAAATCATTGTATTCATCAGTTTATGTGAGCAGTTTCATTCTTAAAAGTGTCAGTGGGAGGTTTGAAATCCAGTCCTATGAGATGTTTCATCTGTCCAGGATGAAGCCACCGTGGTCGAATGCTGTTTTCATCAATCTCCTTAATTAGGCTTAACATAATTGTTTCAAGGTCTTAAAACTCAAACCAACAAAAATTCAGAAGCAGCTGGGCGTTTGCATTAACCTGACAAGTTTTATTTTCCACAAGTTGTAGCGTTATTTCATTGAGTCTCAGCTGTTGATGAATGCTCACACCATATGGGGCATGCTAAAGTATGGATGTCCATGGATGCTTTGTTCGCCATGCTACCTCCATAACACCACCAGTTTGGCTCGAGCACCTCTTGTCCAACATCTGTGTTGATTCTCCTTGCTATTTTCAATCTTTTTTTTTTAGGTTACCAGCCCATTTTTGTTGGCTATCAAGTGGTATTTGTTAAGTCTACAGGGAGCGTCTGGACCGTGGGGCTGTTTACTCTCTGTGATGGAGCAGACAAGCGTATTGTGCCCTCATCCAGTTTGCATATTATACCTCTTTCCCCATGTCTGCTTTCAATAAGGGACATAAAAAAATCAAGAACAAAGAAATATGCCGACCGTAGCAGTTTTGCTGTGTCGTCAGTGAAGACGTTCTGCGACATTAGTGAATGAATTGCCACGTCAGTAGGAGTGAATTTAATATCTCGATACTCCTGCTACCTAATCAATGTAGCGTTAATGGCATTACCTTGAGGTCATAGGTCAGTGTTGGTGGGGTACTGACGTGTCCATGATGATGGCGGCCGTAGCAACATAGAAACTGCAACGTGGAAGCTGCATCGTGGATGGTACGACGTGGATGGTGCAGCGTGGATGATTTATTACCGCTGAGTCAGCTGTTTTGTGCTAGCTGAGGGAAGACAAGAGTTTACGGCCACCTCCTACGCAACTGCGGTGTGTTATAATGGAGCTGTAAGGGCAGGAGAAGGTGCAAGTGATTATTTGTTTAACGCTGGACGACTTCACCCGAAACTTCGCATGTACCGTGTAATAGTTCCTATGACTTTTTAGTTGAATGAATGGCTGGATGATCGGCATGGTCATTTGATTCCCGTTCATGTGTATATTTACAATGCAAGTAACCTATAGGGGGGGGGTGGGGGGGGGGGGGGTTGATAGTCCGCGCTTTAGACGGGGATATATACATACATGCCACCTCTACCCTGTTTGTATCACCCATATCATAGCCACCTCTACTGGTTTCATGTCTTCGTTTGTGACGGGGATATGATACAGGCACCCAACGCGGCCTGTTGTATCATAGCCACCTCTATTGGTTTCATATCTTCGTTCCATGAGACAATTGATTTTGTCTATATTCGTATGATGAGGCTGGCCAGCTTAGTGCCCTTCTGTGTTAACTGGCCGGGGAAGGAGACGTTTGTGTCCAGTGCTATAGGCTAGCGTTATGAGTTGAATCTTGGACGAACAGGCCACTTTCACTGCAGTCCGCCTTTCAATATTTACACACTGTTGTCTGGGCTCGACTCTCTTGTTAATTTACTGGTGTGTGATAAATATAGCCTATTTATTGAGTTTTTCGTTAGAGCGCAGTGGGGCTCTGTATATATGATCCAAGTTGTGGTTTACGCTGCAAAGCGAGGTTGATTGACCGCGGTATATATTATGTTCAAGGGTTTCTCTTCCACATGCGTCAGCCTCTGTTGTCCCCGAGGATCAGGTCAGTTTTCTACTGGCTTACACGTGGGACTTCATTGGAGCTTGCGTGTGGAACGTATGGGCACGTGATCGTTGAACGTGGTATGGTCGCGTGTGGGTGTGCAGTTCTGCATGATAGAGCGTGTTGTCCCAGGTGAGTTAATTACAGGTGTGTGTCACTAAGCTGCAGCTGAACCAGGGTGAGATAAGGCGCCATTGCAATAAGAATGCCGAGAGAGGTCAGCTGCTAAGCAAACCCGACCGAAACTTGTATAGCAGCAAGCATGCTTAGAATTAATACTCTTCTTTTGTTGTAGTCAATATACTGACCACAATCGCCCAGCTCTTGTTCGACACGCCCATCGTCGTTATGCGTGATGAACGAGACAGGTCAGACGAGCGGGCGTTCCTGCATAGAAATAGCCCGGCAATTTCACATCCTCGTCAGTTAGTGGGAAGCTGTGACCCAGAAACGCCCCGTGATGTTATTCGGAAATGTATAAATGGCGTCCGAACATTGTTGGATAATGAAGCTGTTTGTGTGAATGTCATTTTATCATACCAGCCGGGATGAATTCTCGCTGTAGATGACGCGTGGTGGTGTTGACAAACACACACACGCTACGTCAGTCTGTGAACCCTTCACTCAATGACATCTTTTCCAGTCTACTCGCTCTCTGTATTATTCTATTTCAAGACTTCTTTTCTTCTATTGTGATCAAGTGTAAATTTAAGAAGCCAGCAGAGGACCTTTAGACTTCCCCTCCCCCACCCGTATACACGCACACCCCTACCTATTGTGTCACCTACAACAGGCGTTCTTATATCTCTGGAACACGGGCCCTGAGAAGGATGTTAACGGGTGCAAATAGGGTCAGGTTTGATTCTTCACCATCACAATTCCGCTGCACTAGTCGTGGGCCATGCGATCACACACGCAATAACTCGACATATTCTTGTCGTGCGTCTGAGAATAACCTTACTTATTTTGACAGAATAACAGGATAAAAGCTCTGTTGGAGGGGTTGTGGGTACAAGCAATTGTCGGTTTGATTGTAAAGTAAGGTCACTGAGGTGTAATGTAATCGTAAAGGGAACGGGGAAAACAAGCGCACGTGTCCTGAAGGTCGGGTGATATCGCGGTGGTAATGACAGCCCCACGCGGATATTGACATGGGCAGGCCAGCTGGTTGTTAGGTCGGGCTCTACTGAGGTGTCGACATCTGTGTTGGAGGTTCATTGGTTCCCTCCCGAGACCCACTCAAGGCTCACCTCAATTGTATCGCGTTGGACTTCCGTCCTAGCGACGGGGGTTCGCAACCCGGGCGGGGCAACGGGTATGTGTGCTCAGTACGCGATGACACTTGAGGAGGTACCTAAATCGTCCCTATCCACCTTTGCGACATCACGTGGTAATTGACAGCGACGTTACCCTCCAATATTTCATTTTGTCAGTAGCACACACCCGGATCCAAAATAACTGGTATTGACCACTGACCCCAGCACGTCCAGCAGGTGTCAATATCTTACATTTGATGTTTAACTCAGTTAAGTTGACACATGAAGCCATTATTTGTCGCGACTGTGTTGCCCATTATAACCCGCTCTCACGTCGACCATATCAGTCAACTTGTGACGCAACGCCATTTATGCTGAGAGGCGAGATATTAAGTGTCTAGCGTGAAGAATTATCCTGATGATACCCTTGACTCTACTGCTGTGTAATCGTCTGGGAGTGAGTTGGTTTATGGTTCTGTTATGGCGCGCGTGTCCGACAGTCGTGGCGTATATCAGCAGTATTCAATGGGGGTGTGTCTGTCTGTTGTTAGAATATTGTTACAGCTGTGTGTGCGACCGGTTCGCCAAACGGGTGAAATATCTAAGTGACTGCTAGTTGTGGGATATCTGGGGAGGAGTTGGTTTACGGGGGTTTTGTAGGATATCTACGAGACTGCTTCTTTGTGTGGGGTTATTGTGATATATCTGGGGGAGAGCTGGTTAGTGTGGGGTTATTGTGATATATCTGGGGGAGAGCTGGTTAGTTTAGGGATGTTGTGATATATCTGGGGGCGAGCTGGTTAGTGTGGGGATGTTGTGATATATCTGGGGGTGAGCTGGTTAGTTTAGGGATGTTGTGATATATCTGGGGGAGAGCTGGTTAGTGTTGGGCTATTGTGATATATCTGGGGGTGAGCTGGTTAGTTTAGGGATGTTGTGATATATCTGGGGGAGAGCTGGTTAGTGTGGGGATGTTGTGATATATTTTGGGGAGAGCTGGTTAGTTTAGGGATGTTGTGATATATCTGGGGGCGAGCTGGTTAGTTTAGGGATGTTGTGATATATTTGGGGGAGAGCTGGTTAGTTTAGGGATGTTGTGATATATCTGGGGGCGAGCTGGTTAGTGTGGGGATGTTGTGATATATCTGGGGGCGAGCTGGCTAGTGTGGGGATGTTGGGAGATATCTTTGGGAGAGCTGGTTTGTGTAGTTATTATAACGTCGTTTGCCACATGTTGTTGACGACTGGCACTTTCGACTGTTTTCTGGGCATTGTCCGTTTTATGTCTGCTGTGAATGACATACGCCGGTGTATGACCGAATGGGCTGGTGCTGCCAAGCTCACCACAGACACCACGAGTCCCGTGTACATGCGCACAGACGCTTTAACTTGACTGCGCTCTGCTGCCACTGCTGCCGCTATTGCGCAGTTAGTGAACGCTGCCAAAAATTTATCTCATTCTATATTGGTAAATAGATATATGTATAAAATAGCGAAATTATCCATTTAGAACTATACATAGAACCCTTCTTTATTCTATCACTGAAATAGGTCAAGCCGACAATGTATATATCAACCCATTACTTACATATTTTACTCCCGAAATATGCCTTAATTTGTCCTTTTTATTTAACGAAATTGTTGAAAAGGTCATTTTCGAAACATACCATTATGATTTAATAGTATGGTTGTTATCATAACGCCCAGTACTGCTCGGTCATTTGTCATAAAGGTTTGTTGGTGTCTCGTGGTTACTGTAGACCGCTTTTGAACTCTTGTTTTGGCTCAAATCTAGCTCGCAACATTGACATTTTACAAGCGTTGAGGGAAGAACGGTCTTTAAAGAGTTAAAGCCGAGTGTTTGTCGCGCGTAGAACTTAGTAATAACTGTGTCGGCATAGTTTGTGGTTGGAATGCAAGCCATCTCACCAAATACTCTCGTATAGCTATCAACAGAATTTAATCAGCAATAATTTTAATTTAAAACCCTTCGTTACTTAATAAATTTCAACAAGTTTTATGACAATCTCCCCTTTCGCATGGCTTTAATTCGTTCAGCGTCTGGTTTCATTTTATGAAATGGGTGTTGGTGGTGGACATCTTGTACAACATATGTGACAAGTCTAGTCCTTCAACTGCATTGTATTTGTACCTTCATGGTGACATCCGATTACCACGCCCATGGGTTTAACCCGAGAAGTCCTCAATGAATCGCCATGAAGCGAGTAGTTACCCCTCGGAAAATATAATCACTAGTCTGGGAAGTTGTGACGCCCACCTGCCCCTCATCACGACCCCACGCCCATCCCGGGATTCATCTTACACTCACCTCCCACGTTATCGAGTCTTCGCCAAAAACTTCGCCTCACTCTCTGTCCGAGTAAAGCTTGTTTGGGAGCGCGCACTTTGACCCAATATGGCAGGACGATCTGGTTAGGCTTTATTCGGAGCAGGATAAGGATTTGCGGTGCGGTGACGAGGGTCTGATTTGGAGGCGAGCTTTGTTGACAGCCCGGGTCTAGCATGTGGATTCCATGTATGGTGTGGTTTACAGAATAGAGCAACGTGAGAAGTGAGGACGCGCATTTCACTATCACGCGGTACTGGAGTACGCTGAGCTAGGCGCCCCGTCCACATTCCGCTATTTCCGTCTCGCATATCTGAGCAGCGAGCCTGGGGGCTCTTCTTTACTCGACCAGGCCAAAACATCTCCATATTCGTACTTTAAACTCTGCCACTCAGCCGAGACGACGCGCTGCTCCGTGTTATTGGGTCGCGTTTCTCTAGGGACGCCGCCCACCCCGGACAAGAAGTTTGTTATCAGCTGTTGTTTTTGTATATGGGGAATCATCTGAGCCTTTTGATATCGCCTCGCTAGTGTTGACGCGGGTTGTATATACCAAAAGCGAAACCAGGCGTTGGATAAGTCGCATGCCTTTTACATATGGGTAACTTTATGTGATCAATATTCGGATTACTTGTGAATGATGGCCGCATATGACGAGAGAATAGCCACTCCCGGCAGGAGTGCTTATGACGAGAGAATAGCCACTCCCGGCAGGAGTGCTTATGAAGATAATCTCAGTTCCCAGAAGTGTGAGTATTTCACCAAGCAAAAAGTCAATTTATGCTAAGCAGTCAAATGCGATGGGATTCATCAACCTGCGACCCCAGCTCGTAGCAGGGTCCAGTTGGGTCCGGCGTGGCGTGCGGCGCTGGGTTTCCGCGTGGGTTAGGGGTTGGCCTGGGAGCCCTTTTTTGACCTGTGTATGCACTTGCCGTTTCTTGATGTCGATGTGACGATGTCAGGAGAGGTTCTCCGTCGGTAATCACGCCTCTCAGTGTGACGTAATGGCTGCCGTGACAGTCGTAATATACTACATGCGGCAGGTGTTATGTGTGGCTGGAAATACCACTTGTGGAATCGTGGGAAGTCGGAAATGTTGAGGCACCAGGCCCACCACAACTGTACTCGGTATGACGAGAGCTGCTTGGAGAGGGTGTATGTCTTATGAACGGGGTTCAGGTGCTGTTAGGATCGGGGCAATTTCTCACGCACTCCAAAAGTGGGCAGCAATCTAAGTCTAAGTAGTTGCATGTAACGATAATAAAAGTATGATTACGGGGCTATGATCCCCGGGCTGTGATTGCTCGATCATGTTGATCGTCATTCTATGAGGGATCCAGATCAACTCTCATCGACCCAGGAGCAATTGGGATCAGCAGAGTGTAATCTGTGTCGTGATCATAGGCACGACGTCAACGCCTCCTGGCGGTGTCTCACTTGGACCACTTGACAGCCACCAATGTTTGTCTTTGTCCAGTCAACGAGTAGAACAATATATAGGTTTGTTGATGTTATAAGCTTCCTCTAAATTTGACCCTTACACTCGCTGTTAGAAGCGCAGCAAATGAATCTGGTTCAGAGTTGACGGAATCTGCTGTGGGTTTATTAGTAATGCGCTAGTTTGACCTGACTAGCGTTTGTTGATGAGGTGATAGTTTGACCTGACAAGCGTTTGTTGATGAGGCCACAGGCACCCAAGTCAGTTCATTCAACGAGAGCGTTCGGTGGTGTTCGCTTTCACCCGACTCGTGTATATTATACAGGCCTAAGCGCGTGTGGATGAGGCGCTCGTTTGACCTGACGTGCATTTGACACTATGACCCGGAAAATCACTAATGTTGAATAGAAAATGATGTGGTAATTCCCATGGAGCCCGGCTAGATGGTGGCTAATGTTGGAGCTGTGGCGGTGCCACATCCCGCTGATGGATATGTACTGACTGCCCTGACGGGGATAAGTGTAGCAGACGTGTGGGGACCAAGTTGGTTTTACATAATTCTTTTGATTCCTTGAAAGCGAGTAATATTTGCGCCATCTTCTCAGTACACATAACTATCTCTCTCTCTCTCTCTCTCTCTCTCTCTCTCTCTCTCTCTCTCTCTCTCGCTCTCGCTCTCACTTGCTTGCTTACTTAATCAACCCGCCAAGGTGTTCTCGCTCATCTGTAGGTCACTGTGTCAACAACTACTCATGTGCTTCTAATGGCTCATTGGACCGGAAGTTAATAAGTCTGCCACCATGACCAAGTTGCCTAAGAAGGAAGCTCCGCCATTCTGGACCCATGTTGATTAAGTCAACCCTTTCCATGCCCTCTGCATCATGGCGGGAAGTGAAGTCCACCTCCCTTCCCTTTCTCAGGATGACATGAAGTCCACCGCCATTGTCAAGCATTGTCTCTCCACATTCGTTCTCCTTTATTTGGACTCTGGCGTGGTCTTGTAGCTCCCTGGTGATGAAACGAATGAGACCACATGCTCCCCAGACTGACGTAACTAGACCGTCACGTCACATCTGTTCATGGGGCGATTATCTGGTGAAATGGGCGGAAATTCCGACCCATTGTGTAGCCGTGAGGTTAGGGGTTCACAGTAGGTCCGTGGGTCCTTGGTCCCGTGGAGTGGCGTGGATATAACCCTCTGACTAATGGCTTTTTCTCTTCTTGTCTTCGTTAACGCTATTACACAATGCCTGTGTTATACAGCATTGTTGTCCAACAAAGTATCTACAAACACAAACATATTAAGGCTCTCGATGTACCGTAGTTCTGAACGACCAACATGGCGTTGTGGGTGCAAAGCGAGGTGTTGTGACCAATTATACTCAACGTATTTAAGTTATATGACAAAGAGGGTGAAAGGAGTTTTATTATCTACGATGTGTGGTCGGACTGAAGTCATTGCGTGCTCCACAAGATAATGTCGCCTGGTGTCCCTTGTAAGGTCATAGGTGACATTAAGGTCAGGTGTTAGCAGGATTTATGTTTGATGTCACTTGAGTGCCTTGTATTATTCCATTTGGTTTATGGTACATAAGGGGTGGGGGTGGGCACGAGTGGTGGACGAGGGTGCTGATAATGCTATCCAAACACCATATATCCTGATAGGGTAAGCGCTATCGACGACACTACCACAGCTAGCCGCCTGTTGATTTGAGGTGTTCACTCGTATGGGATTAGTGGCATCGGCTTTACTACAGCAGATAGTGTGCGGAAGTTGCAGTCTATCTTATCAATCACTCACCACTACATTATGCTTGCACTGGTCTCTCACTGCCCCTACACCATACACTACCACTGACCTCTCATCCCCACCACACTACCACTGACCTCTCATCCCCACCACACTACCACTGACCTCTCATCCCCACCACATTACCTCTCTCATCCCCACCACCTCCACTCACCCCCACCACACTACCACTGACCTCTCATCCCCACCACACTACCACTGACCTGACCTCATCTCCACCCCACCACACTCATACCACTGACCACTCTCATCTCACCCCCCCACCACCACTACCACTGACCACTCATCCCCCACCACACTACCACTGACCTCTCACCCCATCCCACTCAACGCTCCCACTCGTGCTTCTGTCCGCTGAGAACAACTGTTTGTTAACCCCCGCCCCCTCCCCCCTGGCTTTTGTAATCTCACGGTTATATTCCCGGTACTCTTCTTATAATTCATACCCCAATGGTGTGGATTTTATTGAAAGGAAACAGTCAAAAGGAAGATGAATAACTATTTTCAATATTGGTCTCCGCATTTCTTTTGATACAAATGGTCTTCTATGGGTTCCCTCCATTGGCGCAGGTGTCACTGGGGGCTTTGACGACCAATAAGGAATCTTGTTAAATCCCTAATGAGTATGTTACGTATTCAAGCTTTTGTTGAATGGTATGTAAATTTATGCTGCTCGGGAAGAAAACAGCTACCCATGACATTGTGACCGCATGCCTGGAGACGTCACGCTACCTGGTGAAAGCGTTACACCTCTGTCAGTCACGTGTTCTTATGATCAACTGCAGGCAATCGGATCTCTGTCTAAATTTCCAGCATCAATCAAATTCACCCTGTCGACGACCCTGTAACTTTACATCGACATGTTATTACATTAACTTTCCTAGAATGGCAATAAACTCCAACTCTGAGTGATTATACATACATCACCCCCGCCCCTTTCCCTGCCGTTTGTATTCATTTGCAGAATCAGTACTCTAGTGTGTCATGTTTTTACTCCGTTTGACATCCACACATAGACACAGGCCGCCCAAGGGCCCGTATCCCATGCTGTACTGTCCTGCGTGTTAGAGAATTATCCGCAGTGGATAGCGTGCACGGGTTAATCATGTTGTACCCCGCCTCCAGGCGCCACCCTGACTCGATTGGTTACGGTACGCTCACTGACCGTTGACTATCAACGCGCCCCCACCCCCCCCCACCCGCCTTAGGTCGTGAACACTACGTTGATGTTATGTGTGCACCATCTCCCTGATGTTACTTTTTTGATATTGCACATCGCGTGGGCAACCTGAAATTGTTGCGGTTTTATTGTCGCTTCACAGGGTTTGGACAATACTGGATCTCCTTCTTTCCAGTACACACAGGACGTCACTTCTTGCCGTATGTGTAACAACTCAAGTGACTGTTGTGCTTGACTCATGGCCCCTGTTATTTATATTGATCAATAATACGCCATCATACACCCACTTGGTTTTGCCTTAAGAAACACGGCTTGTCGTATCTCGAAGTGATTTGTACTTCTTCAATTTGTCAATTATCATCCAAGCACTGCTGTAAATAAAAAAACATAACCCACATATTCGTCGAAAGATTATCCATAAAGTCGAATCCAGCCTGTGACCCCGACTATTAATATGGCTCTAAATGCGGCCTGTGGTAGACTCTGTAAGACACTCGAAGCTCTAACCGGCGGAGTTTGAGCGATGACACCAGAGCATGATGAAATTGTGCGTGCTTAATCACAGTAGAGTATGTTTATGCAAAACTTGGATGGCATTTTTCATGGGGCCTGTACAGACAATCTATTGATGATTTGGCGTACCTGATATCAGGAAAATGTTACTAGGAACACGTCAAATACTGACGGCTATGAGTGTACATAGTGGGTGTATGACTGTCGTTGTTTGTTTATATAACTCCATGTCTGACTGATTGTTGTATGTCCACAGACGAGCGGGATGCTGTCCAGAAGAAAACCTTCACGAAATGGGTCAACAAACACCTCATCAAGGTAATTCTTCCCCTCATCTCGCTCGCCCACCCTCTGGAGTCTTATACCATTATTGATCTACTTAGCCCACTCATGGCATCTCTAGGTGAGATCGATTCTCCAATGATCGATCCCGTTCTTGGCATACCTTTGGCGGTGATATACTTGTTCACAATGGTTCAGAGATCTATTCGTTGACACGTGACGGATTTCTCCGGGACTGCTCTTGTTGTTGCCATTCTCGGTGCGGTGGTGTTCATCGCTGGTGACAGATCACCGAAATCAGCCCCCTGAACGCGAGACGGGCACCGCCGTCCTCTCGGGGTGTTTTTTTCCCCGCCTCTGAGTATCGACGTTCATGGCCCTATACGGAGTATTAGGTGCTTTTAGTAGAGCACTCGATCGTAGGGTTCAACTAGCCATTAACGAGCCCTCCATCCGTGTTCATATCCAATCAAGACCCCTTGAAGTGTGCTTTATCTATGATGCCCCCGGGCCTGCGTGCTCCACGCGTCGTCCATTTACATACTGGCGAACAATGGATGCTTTGACTAAGTTACCTGTTAAGAGCCGAGTAGTGACAACCTCAGTGGCTGGGGGTGGTGGCGTGAGGGGTGTGTGTGTGTGGGGGTTGGGGGGGGGGGGGGGTGTGCTCAAGACGGTGCTGTACATCACACCAGCCCGTCCTGGACATTATTTCATTGCTCTTCGTCTGAGCTAAAACAAATTGGATTAGTTATAATGATAATTAGATACATTCGTGTCCAGCAAATAGGAAAGCGATTGATCCGTGGTTCTCATTTCATGATCTATTTTATTATCCGGGATATTCTTTGATCCCGAGTACAATTTCAGACAGAAACACATGATGATATAAGATAAATGTATAGTCGTTATGATGGCCTGTATTGTACAGTTCCCGTTATGATGAACATGCGTTAATCTCGACTTGTGAGAGACGGTGTCCGACAAAACTATCTGCAGAGAAAGTTACTTTTCTTTCAGAACTCTCATGAATTAGGCCTAAGATATATCGTGTTTGTATTATACACATGCATTGTCTTTTCTAAACACATAACAGCATTGGAGATTTTACAAGGTAACCTCATGCCAAGTTTTGATTCACATTTTAGAAAATAAGGTAGATTTTTTATTTGCTTTCATCATGCCCCATTTCTTGTGTACAGCGATTGATTGAGAATATACCAAAGGTATTGTTTTAATGCTTGCCTTATTTCAGCATGGAAGTTTGTAATGTAGTTAAGTTTTGTATCTAACTTGCTAGTCTGCCCCACCAATTACTTCTGCTTGTCAACTTTGAGTTGAGTCACAATATGGCTGTAAACCAAATACAATTCGTGTTCAGATAATAAACAGTTGTTTGTCCAGTTTTCTCGAATGCAAAGATAAATGCCTGATTAGTTGAGTGGATGTGTTGGGAAGCATGTTTTGGTTGCTATAGATGATAAGCAGTATGAAACAGGTGTGGTTGTTACCTGTGTGTTCACCTGGATATCACACCTGTCTTCTTGAGTGTTTACCTGGCATGCCTCCTTACAATGTCTAAAACAAACTGCATTTCATCATGTGATAAGGGGATCATAATCTGATAATCACATTGTGTTTGGATGGTTATTACCAGTGGTTTTAGTGATAGAAGATTGCCTGGTCAACTGAAGCAGAGTGTGACATGGATGTTATGTGAATGATGTGATAATGAAACTTGCTTGCAGGCCCGGCAGATTGTTGGAGACCTATTTACTGACCTCTCTGATGGCCACTACCTCCTCACACTCCTGGAGGTCCTCTCATCAGAAACACTGGTCAGTATGCATCAATCAGTCCTCCCCCCCCCCCCCTTGCACCATCCACCCTACAGGTAGAGGGTTAGTCTGCTGTCTGATGTCATCGTCGCATGACCTGTGTGTGTGTAGCCCAGAGAGAGGGGGCGAATGAGGTTCCATAAGATGCAGAACTGCAACCTTGCTCTCGAGTTCCTCAAGCTGAAAGGGGTAGGTGATCGCTTATCTTATGTTGACATCTTATTAGAGCTGGTGAATGGTTACATAGAGCTGTTTTTAATGATGAAGTATTGCTATGATATGGTTGTCGCAGATCAAGTTTGTCAACATCCGGGCTGATGAGATCGTGGATGGCAACCCTAAACTGATTCTGGGCCTTATTTGGACGATCATCCTTCACTTCCAGGTTAGTCGGTGCTCACTGTCCCATGCAAGATCACGTGCAAGGTCAATGCTTTGTGAACACATACTATTTACATCGTTGAGAACTCGCCGACTGGACTGCTTGGCGGTGTGATATAGACGGAATTGGATCTCTCTGGTACAAAAGCAGTTATCTTGAGGTGGCCATTGCGTCATGTGTGTTGAATTAGGGTGCATAAGAAGAGATTATATTGGTGTAATTCCGCTTACATCCAGGAGAGAAGTGTTCAAGGAGCTTGTTCGTTTATATAGAGAATCACGGGCGAGCTGTTGTTTCACGGGGACTAGTGTGTGTGTGTGTGGTGGGGGTGGTATTGGTAGGATGGGTGTTGTTGCTGGACGGGGGTGGCGAGTTGGGTGACCCGACTAGGACCTCACCTCTCATCCTCAATCTACATATACATACATCTTGGTCAAATGTTTGTGATCGACAAGTCTTGGACACTTATTTCTAGGCGTAGTTTTGGCGGGTGAGGCGAGGGGTAGGGGTGAGGGATTATTCTTAAGATCAAGGATCAGAGGTCTGGCACATCGGTCATTTAGGCGATAATCCTCAGGAAATATACGGCTTTGCCTGCAGGAATAGTTGTGGACGAATATTGCGTTCGTCTGTGTCCACAAACGGATGAAAATATATTTACCCATGGATTCAGCTGATGGCGCGAGTCCAAATAGAATCCTCAAATCTTTTCTGCGTCCCCTTTGCCTCGTTAAGAGTTGGAGCATATAGCGTATATATGAAAAGTTCTATTCATAGTCGCTAACTTGACTTGAATAAATGGCACAATGCCTCATGGATGATTGGAGGCTATTGAAGATTCGCTGGTGGTCTGGTTTCGGATCAGCTGGGGTGCGTTGGCGGGTCCTCTGATCCCGAGAAGGGCACCGAGTTGAGATCAATTATTGCCAGAGGAGATTGGAGGGTGACGACCCTTGATCCCGAACGCGGGTCAGTCTGAAACACAAATGGCCTGTGGGTAATTTACTAGTCTACAATGATTTCTGGATAATTTTCCGCGCTGCTTTTGAAGATTCGTCTCTGGTGAGTACAAACTGATGGCGTGTTAATATGAGTGATTGCTATATCACGGCTGGTTGACGGCTTGTGGGTGCTGTGGTATGTGGAGGTGTTCCTGATGACTGTGAACGTTCATTAAGGTATACTCACTCAGTGTTCCCAGTTCAGTGAAATATGGCATGGCTCTATCTTGCCTTGTGGTAATGAGCGCTATGTGGTTTTATTCGAGTGACGTAGTCTCGCCATTTATCGATTTAAAATGAACTCCGATTCGTTGGGCTCTCCAGGTTAGTAAAGCCCTGTGCCCATCCCTTCCATATCTTAACACCTCGCTTAATAGTGTGAATTGCTGTGCTCATCCGATAAGCGTTCGGACGCCTATGATAACAGCACACCTTTTGATTGACGTCGTTATCGTCCGTATGGACTGCCGGGCAGTACAGAGGCACCTGTAGTAATGAGCCACTGATGCTAGGCGCGTGGACCAGCTGGTGTAGACCGTATACACATAATGTGTCCGCGTACATACACGACACCTGGCGAATGAATGGCACAGGTCGGTTTGCATAGCAAGTGAACAATCTTCTGCACCTCATTGATACCTGGCTAATCGCCAATGAAGCATCGCATCAGCTCATCTTGTCTGCAGGACGCAATGGACAGCTTCAAGTATATACATTTCAATAAAACGCGTTGACAATTACATTGTTTGTGTGTTGGAACTCTAATGGTGGACTAAGTCACGTTATTGGTAAATCGTTGATATTGTTTACTCCTACCTGAAGATGTAATCAACGAGGAAGAATCGGTGTCAGACACCTGTTTTGGTTGGCAGTAACGCAGCTACTGTACCTCGCTGAGCTGACCTCTCTCCTAGTTACCGAATCACCCTGAGATTGAGAAGAGGTGAGTTGTTGCCTGTCGCTTCGTGTGACCTTGTCCCATTTGACAGCGGGGATGATCTCCCCCTGGTGGAGGTAGGTGTAACCACAAAGATGATCTTCTCAGGGTGTGATAACAACAGGTGGTCGTTGGCATGATTCGTAATATTCTTGCATTTACGGCCTGATATGTTGAACTGGGCGTTCATAGCTGTATATAGATCTCATAAAACCACATTGGGGAAGTCCTGCAGATACAGCCAGTACAGGGCGCTGGGATGGTGTGGAACCACTGGTAAATATGTATGAGGAGTCCGTTAAAGTGAGGGTGTAAGTGTGTTGGGGTGGGGGTTGGGGGCTGGGTGCAGCTTAGACTGACTCCGTGTGTACCGACCAGGGTGTTCGACCATCGATGTCGTCAGGGTGGCAGATTATATAGAGGTAGCGGCTGGCAGTTATAAGACGAGTTTTCGTTTCTCTATAATCGTCCCTCGCCTTTCTGGCAGTATTGTTGTCGTCACGTTTATGTGTCCATGCCGACCACGTGACTGGGACTAACATGTCAGTAGGAAGCCCTTGTTTGGACCATCCAACTGAAACATTCTCGTCATCACGATAATGTGGCATTCCAGTTGGGTGACATGGAATCGATCGAATTATTCGCTTTTTGTGCGTTAACTCGCCTGCACTATTGATCTACCGAGCTTAGCACACGCGCATTCTTTTCTGTATTAATATTTGCATAATTGATTTGAGATGTAGGTTCATAAGTGCATATGGTCAGGTGGCGCCACTCGTGAGATAAACCATCGTCACTGTATGCCCCTCTCTGCTGTATGTTTTCTATTTAGGCTAATTTGCTAGCAAGCAATTGTTCCCCGAAGAAGCGTCTTACATAATGGTTGGAGCCTTACACTCCTCATGCTATCTGTCCCCCAGACCATTTCCCCCCCACAATTCTCCCCAGTTTCTTTATATATGCAATGTTATATATTGATGCGTAATGAGACATAAACACCTGATACGCTGGTTGAACGGTGTACCTGTACTCATGCGGACAAATCATACTCTATAGCCGCATCATAACGTAATCCTCGTGAACGCGGCGCTTCTCGCTGTGTGGCGAGCAGGGTCATAACGGGGGCGTTGGAGCGTGTCTGCGGCCGAGTTTACTGAACACGATGTATGTGTGGACGTTCCTCGGAGAGCACAACACGTTCCACTCCCACGTACATCCTTAATGATTGAAGACGGCATGACGGCGCATATCACGTCTGGATATGCCACACAGGCGACGTAAAATGGGTTGTTTTTATACCATATAATGGTAACACACGCTGTATATTAACTTGGGGACAGGAGGGTGTCAGTTTATAATGCACTTACTCACACATCGAAATCCCTTCAAGCGATTTGTTTGTGTGAAGTTCATCTATGAATTGCCTAAGCCATTTGTCCGATAGATCCAGGCTCATGTGATCCAAGCATCTTCAGAGAAGATGCTGAGTTTGAACCAACTTCCCTTGTGTAAACATCTTGTCTATACCTGTAAGGCTGATCTATCATCTATCTGTAAGGTTGATCTACACCTGTAAGGTTGATCTCTCATCTACACCTGTAAAGTTGATCTCTTGTCTACACCTGTAAGGTTGATCTCTTGTCTACACCTGTAAGGTTGATCTCTCATCTACACCTGTAAGGCTGAGGTTGAGGACTTTTCCACACCTGTGAGGTTGAGCACTTGTCCACACCTGTGAAATTGAGCACTTGTCCACACCTGTGAGGTTGAGCACTTGTCCACACCTGTGAGGTTGAGCACTTGTGTGCAATTATATGTTTGATCTCTAGTATGTACTAGAATTGATCTCTCATCTACACCTGTAAGTTTGATCTCTAATATATACTTGTAAGGTGGATCTCTCATCTACACCTGCAAGATGGATCTCATCTACACCTGAAAGGTTGATCCCTCGTCCACAACTGTAAGGTGGATCCTTCGTTCACACATGTAAAGCTGATCTCTCATCTATACATGCAATATTGATCTCACATCGAAGGTTGTTATCTCGTGTTAACATGTGGATCTCTCTCCCACACCTGTAACGTGGATCCCTTGTCCTTGAACACTGCCAGTCTGTGGCTGTTGCTGAGAAGACACTTAAACAACCAGTACCTCTAACGACCCTCTTACCAGCCAGTACCTCTAACGGCCCTCTTAGCAGCAAGTACCTCTAACGGCCCTCTTACCAGCCAGTACCTCTAACGGCCCTCTTACCAGCCAGTACCTCTAACGGCCCTCTTACCAGCCAGTACCTCTAACAGCCCTTTTACCAGCCAGTACCTCTAACGGCCCTCTTACCAGCCAGTACCTCTAACGGCCCTTTTACCAGCTTTCACTTTCAAGTACCTTGAACTATGTATTTTTAAAGCATTTTTGCAATAGCGACGTTAGTTTGTTTTCAACTGAAAACACACCTCTTTATATTGTCCCTGTAGAGGTGTAGCTGCTGTTCCTCTCGTATTTCTACCTGCTGTTAGATCACAGCATCGTCTTCAATCTGCTGCTTGATCACAGCATCGTCTTCAATCTGCTGTTAGATCACAGCATCGCCTTCAATCTGCTGTTAGATCACAGCATCGCCTTCAATCTGCTGTTAGATCACAGCATCGCTTTCAATCTGCTGTTAGATCACAGCATCGCCTTCAATCTGCTGCTTGATCGCAGCATCGCCTTCAATCTGCTGCTTGATCACAGCATCGCCTTCAACCTGCTGCTTGATCACAGCATCGCCTTCAACCTGCTGCTTGATCGCCTTCAACCTGCTGCTTGATCACAACGTCGCCTTCAATCTGCTGTTAGATCACAGCATTACCGCCTTTACGAACTCATTGCATGAGATTTTTGCGATGATGACCGGCAGCTTGGGAAAATTGAGTTTGTGTCTCGTTGATGAAGGATATCCGCCGTGTCTTGGGTACGCCCCACGTGTCATACAAACCCTGATCTTCCCATCCTCTCACTGCTCGATAGAAGCCTAATAGTCCTCGTTCACAGAGATCCCGGTGGCATTTCGGTTCATCGGAGCGCCCGATCGTCGCTGAACCGACGCTTCTGTCAAAGCTCTGTGTACCCTAAGTATTGGTATTTTTGGGAAGATCCATATATCGGTAAAGCTCACCTTTATTTTGCCATAAGGCATGTATTCAAAACAGCCTTCTTAAATCGTTTGTGAACGGAATATATTATCGAGGAGCCTTTCCGATGAATTTAGTTTTATTTGCGGTCACCCTACACTAGTTATGTGTGTCAAGTCGACTTGGCCTCGTCGTAATGTTAGTAAAGACAGTGGATCGTCAACGTGACATGGCCAGTCCTTGCTACAGGTGGAGAGACTTCTATAGACAGCCTCACCTTTGCTCACCTTTCTCTTACTGTCAAAAAAAGCATCGGGGCTTTAAGTGTTGACTGCGAGAGACGCATGGTATGGGAATAGTCGCTTGAGAAGTAGAGCTGCGGAGCTAGTTAGGATTCCACGCACCTGCCGGGGAGTGCAGGTCTATGCGTTATCACTGGATCTGTCATCTGGCGCGGCCACTGATCCGGGAACTGTTTGGGCGTGGATGACGGGATTTACAATGATACGGTCAAGAGATATGTCAGCCATACTGGGTCTGGTTCTGTGAGTACTCGATCTCGTGGCTTGTGTTTGGATGATAGCTCCTACAGGTAACCATGCTTAGACACAATCATATGTCGGACCCTGTTCACCAACTAAAGTGATTAATGAGATCCACATCATTACCAAGCGAGACGGATCGAGCTTGGCCAGTTGTCCATTGACAGTAGCGACGTGCGGTACGTCACCATGAACCTGTCCGGTAGCGGCACGTCCGGTAGCGGCACATTCGGGCGGACTCGCTCCACCTCATTCAACTCCTCCGCCCAGAATTTATCCTCCTGGGCCTCTGCGTCAGAACTCCAAGATGACCGACGCCGTATCAGCCGGAACTTGGGTCACTATGGATCCGTGCAGGATCTATCCTATTCGGCTCCTACGACACCATCGCGCCCATCCCTCTCCCGGGGACGGACCTCCTCCGTGTCGTCATCCGCCTCCAGATATGCCTCCGCGCATGAGTTGTTCACCCCCTCATCGCCTACATCCTACAAACCCTCCATCCGCCCGCGAGGTCGTCGCTATGACTCTTTACAGGATCTCTCTTCGTTTGGAGCCTCACCAGAGAGGTCCTGCCACTCCTCATCGCCCGCCTTGTACCAGGAGAAGATGAAGAGAGTGGGGTCGCTCGAATGGTTCAAGAAAGAGATGGGCATCGAGACAACGTCGCCGCGTAGGGGCAGGGTCGTCGATGTGCTCGAGTATAGGTTTCTTTCTAAACCTCAGGACATCGTCACCCGACGTCGGATTCCCGGCAATGATCCGGGTCGTGACTACCTACTGCGGAGGGCTATACACCGCTCTACCATACACGAGATCCAAGAGTCGCGCAAATTAAATTTCAATCTTAAGGTTGGTATAATGCTTGCTGTATTCGCGTGAATGTATGGTTAGCGTAGGGTTTACTGCCCCATGGTTGGGATTGTAGGACTGCTGCAGTACTTTCGAACAATAGACACTTTGCCCCTTCCTTGTAAGATAATCGTATTGTGTGACACGATAACGGGGCTTGTGCATTGTAGGTTCTTGGATATCTCGGACCATGGAATTCTTTATGACAACATTACCAACTTATTTGTTGGTTAGAATATTCTCTCCTTACTGGGTCTGCCTGACAAAAACCTGACCCTGCATGATCACGACCCGAGACTGTCTGATCAGGATATGATCCTGCCTGATCACGACCTGAGACTGTCTGACCAGGATATGATCCTGCTTGACCACGACCCAAGGCTGTCTGACCAGGATATGATCCTGCCTGATCACGACCTGAGACTGTATGACCAGGATATGATCCTGCCTGACCACGACCCAAAACTGTCTGACCAGGATATGATCATGCCTGGCCACGACCTGACCCTGCCTTACCACGACCTGAAGCTACCGAACCACGATCTTACCCTGTTTGACCCTGCCTTACCTACCTGACCATAACCTGACCATTGCCTGACCCGGTCTGTGACTGACTGATCTTGTCTGACAATGACCTCACCTTGCCTGACCACAACTTGACCCCCTGGACCCTGGCTTACAACGACCTTACCCTGCCTGACCTCGACCTGAACCTGCCTCACCACAACCTGACCCTGCATGACCATAACTTGACCCTGTTTTACCGCGCCTTGACCCTGTCCGATCACGCCCTGACTCTGTCGGGCCCTGCATGACAACGACCTTACCCTGCTCGAATACCATCTGACCCTTCATGCGACGACCTGACCCTGCTCGAATACGTCCTGACCCAAACTGACCGCGACCTGGCCCTGTCTGACCTCGAATTGACACGTGACCTTGATTCAGCCTGCTGATCATTACCATAGCTATGATTGTCGCACAATCTGTTGTTTTCAAATCTTGTTATCACTTTGTTCCCTCTTTAAGCATTACCGAAACACCGAATATAGCGTTGCAGCAGCAGATGTTTTGACACGAATGACGTGTTAATCACCACTGTATGTAAAAACCCCAGCTGGTTGACGGCTTTAGACACGGTGCCCCATCATGGGTCCAGGCGCTGCTGCACATATCTATCTATCATTGCACGCACAATTTGTGAATTATATTGATTAATTTACCGTGGAACTTACGTGTACCGCCACCCCCCCCCCCCCCCCCCCACCTTCTAACAAACCTGCCGCAGACCATCCTCGTTTTACCTACCAGGTGATGACTGTATGAAGTTATAGGTTTTCTACCACTGTGTCGTTGAACCTTGACCATTTCGGTGAGGAGGGGTGATTTCGGCGTTTGTCATCTAAGAGCAGGGTCGGACAACGATCATTGAGTTCAGTTGCAAACGTCTTGTTTTTGTTTGGCTGGGGTACAGTGTTTTTATGTTCCAGCTCTGGTTAATCAGTAGGCGTAATGACTAGGTCGCTAATCCCGGCTTGGTTGTGGTTGGGTAAGTGGAGGGTGAACTGAGAGCGGGAAGAACTTTCCATGCATGCTAACAGGTATACACGGCGTCCTGTTTGGTCACGTGTACCAACTTATGTATATTGGCACGTTACAGCGGTAATGGTGTGTGTGTAGTCATAACATTATTAATCTGTCATCCCGTGGAACCCGCCCGTTCACGATCGAATCGCTGATTGACAAATGCAAGTGTATTGAGTGATGATAAGCGTCTGTGTCCATGTTGTCTCTCTGTGTATGGCCGTGATAGTGTTCTGATAACGTGATATGTATACTAACATGAGCGGGTTAATATACGCCATGTTTACACACTATCATACCAGGCTAGAGGACACGTTAGAGTTGTCGAGTAGGTTTCTCCATGCAGCCACTCGACAACTCCAGCCCAGTTACTCAGTCAATTGTGCTCGTCCGTGTGTTAACACACAATACTTGTGACCTCTCATTACTTATACACATACACGCGTCTGTACTGACAGCAGCTCGCGCTGCGTCCCCCGTCTCTGCTGCTGGGCGGGGGACATAAATACATGAGTCACTTCACCAGCTGTTTGTCCACGTTCAACCTTAATAGAACGGGGTTACTCGTCGGTGACATACGAATACCCAACTCCTCGCTTGTATATATACGTCCATACCCCGTATATCCGCTGACCTCTTGATACCTTGACTATCTGTAGCGGCTGGCTCCACGATATAGCCAGCCTTTGTTTTTTAACTCTCCCAGCTGAGTGCATAGGCGTTGAGCTAGATCTGCGTCATTCCGATCTGGTTCATTCTTGTGTGGGATTACACGACTGTACAGCAGTGACACACTAGCATTTTTCTATGCGACGTCTGACCTACCCGCCCATCTGTTCGCGGGTCACTGGGGTCAGTACGGAGATATACGGCACAACCCATAACTACATTGTCGCTTTATATCGATCACTGCGCGCGTACTTGAAAGCAAAACCAGCAGCTTACTGAGACAGTCATGTGTGATCTGCCGCTGTGTCTGTATACGGTGGTGTGACGTACGCCATACCTGTAGGACTGGTCGTGTGGTGCTGTATGCTCGGTGTGTCGTAGTATACCCACTTGTCAACAGATGGTGCAGCCCATCACTAGCACGGGATCACTGGTGGTATGAGGTAATAGTGGTACGGGGTCGTCGTCGAATGCTCTATAACCCGCTTTGTTGGATCTGCTTAGACAAGCCGCGGTAATTAGACATTAACAGTCTGGTGGGCGAGGCAGTGAGGTGGACTCACGAACGGAACTCAAACTGCCATCGCTGACTTTCGTAGAAATTGCCAGTTATGGATACACGGTGCTTGTCAATGTGCTATTTCGTGATGGATAATTTCGACGCTTGCCACTAGTTAGCAGCATGTCTCGGCCGTCTAAGTCGCCGTTATGGCAGTCGCTGATGCAGCGCGTCGGGCGAAGGAAAGGGAAAAGTAAACGCCCTCCTGCTGACGTCGAGCCCGGCGAAAAGGAGACACGGCTTGACCTCGCGGAGGGCGACGACACGGGACCGTCCCTCGCGGAGGCTCACAATGAGGGATACAGAGACATCGCCATGGAGGATGAGGGCACCGACAACCAGACGCGAGACGACGATACACTCAACGTCGACATGAAGGACGACGATGTCGAGGCATCGTCGGGCATGGTAACCAACGGCGACGAAGACGATGCCGGTTCGGAGAAAGCCCATATGAGCGGAGGCGTCCCGACAATCGTTCCCCGTAAGGACTCCGAGGAGCATCCTAAGGAACCAAGGAGCCTCTCCCTAGACCCCTCCCTCCTCCGCCAGAGTACTGAGGAGGGACAGAAACACAAGTTCTGGGATAAACTCAGATTTCGATCCCTTTCGCCCCATAAATCGTCAAAAAAGGCGAAAAATACAGGTCAACCCAAAAAACAAAGTTTAAACTCCCTAGCTTTGGATCTATGTGTTGTGTTGCGAACAATACGGCCGACCAAGATTCGTTGGATGGAACAGATGACAATCGCCCCCTGCCCGAGCCCCCGAGCTCGGGGACAGGTGGCGGGTGGAAGGGAATGGGTCGAAGTGGATGGAGACGACAATCTAAACGATATAAGGTATGTAGCTACCTCGAACCGATGTGAGGAGCAATGCCATTGACGGGGCTGACTTGTTTGTGTTGTACATTGGGGCGCCTATGAATATGCCGTCATTGCGCGATACCAACTCACGCATGACGTTGATGATGGAAGTGCGTATGATATTCGCTATCTTCTTTCCCACTATTGCCCTCATCAACCAGCGACACCCAAATACCGTCTATCGGCATGCCGATTAAGGTGATCAATATGAACACTCGACTGAGTATGACTTGTGGTAAGATGCGAGTGCGTGCTGTACGCGACCAGCTGGTGTTATTGCGACTCGGCATCGCGCGTCGATATTGTATAGGTGAGACGATTGCTCAATCACGCCGACCTTTCAGGTGTACAGCTGGATGTCTGATAACCCCGGGGTGTTCGATATCAAAGATAAGCCTTTACTGGAATGAAATGAAAGCGTCAGATCAATGCTATCATTGCTTATTAGCTATTTTATACTTGTGATATGTTAAGGGCGGGGTTTATACAACAGTCACTATGTGTTGCTGGGGATAGGTACACTTGACATTCGTTAGGTGGCGCTGCTACTGTATCGGATCAAGTCATCATTATAATAGATAACAGTTAACCATATCATCGCCAGGACGTGGGCCATGATGTGAATACGAAGCGGCTACAGAATTGGGGCGTTTGAATGAAAGCGCGGGCATCTAGAATAGCTGCGTCTCTAATGTTCCATTGTATTTTAAGGCATAAATATCATATATACTGATTACGTTATCTTAACTGTTATCTGAGCCTCTGCTTAAAGGTATAATTTATGTTGTTTTGAGTCACTTGCTAGAAGTTAGTATTGTTTTTGTCTGTAACACGTCAGTGTAAGCTATATTGTTGCTTTACGGCGGATTATTCTCAGAACATGCCAAATAGCACCATGGTTACATGATAAAGGTCAAGGTCAGATTGGTTCCATTAAGTGAATATATGTTCAAGTAGTTACTGATGCGGACACCTGGTAGTTACTGTTCGTTGGTATGTGCGTGTTTAAGTCAACAGTTGCGCTTTTCATATTTTCTTTCGACCATAATGTGAATGCATTTGATTCTTATGCAAACAGAAAGATGGTTTTATAGTAGATTTCCTTTATCTGTGAAAATAGAACGAGTGTGAAGTATTGTGGGCGTTTGTTCAACTTTCCAGGTGGAACGTGAGAACGTAGAGGGTTTGGTGTAGCGAGATATTGGCGATTCTGATCCACTCTAGCCAGGGCGACAATAGACTAACAGCCGGTCCTATTGCCGTGTTGAGGGGATTCATAGACTCACGAACTTGGCTCAAAAAAGCCTTGGTCGGTTATGTGTGCGAATGAAACGCCGTGGCTCCGCGCCTGTTAGTAGATGTCTTATGAGTTAAGTACTCATTAGAACCAGGGTTGTGTGTCATGTCGTTAAGATCTGATTAAATCTCGTGTTTCCACATCGGTGCCTGTACATGATACAACGCGTTCGTGTTAATACAGATGGGCGAATCTTTTCTTTCAATATCACCTTTCCTCATGGGAACTGTAGTAATTTTACAAATTCAGCGTAACTGGTCTCAAATGTTAACAAAGACATGTGTCACGGTCAATTGTTTCGAACACCCATCGATAAGGTCCCTTTGACTTTTTTGCACTTTTCTCCCAGATAATTGACCCTTTGAAATATCTATGTTACCAGTATTAAACGAATCGAGCTTGGAGAACTTAACTGTCAGCTTTCGGGTAGACGCAAAAAGCGCGTGGTTATGTTCATGAACTGGGTCCTGGCATGCTGGGAAATGGCTTCGCTTTACCATCAGGTTATGTGACGAAGAAGGACTTGACCGTATGCTCTCGCCGAGAAACTCGAGGAAAGTCAACGTCAAATAGGTTTTTTGCTTGCGTTGGGCAGTGGAGAGGGAGTTAGTAAACAATGTTTAAAATTTGCGCCTCTCTGTATGTCTGACAATGCTTACCTGCCTAAATTGGGTCTTAGAAGTGGAGTTTCACTTAATGAACCGTGTCTAGTAAATAGAAAGGGTGAGGTATTGTAGTGTCAGGTCCCATGTCGGCAGTAGACTCGGCATATGGTGGCATCAATGGGCTTCTCAAGGCGAATACCTTATGCATGACTGGGGTCTTCAAACGATGTGTTGATCCAGCTCAGCGTCACACCGGGCGGGGCGATCATCACCAGAATGAGGATACGAAGTATGGTGCGCTCGCCGGGCAGCTCCGCGGCAAATCAACTTTTATGCAGACCTTAATTAAAATTTTAACTCGGCGCACTGTTTTGTTCTCGTAAGGTGAAGGCGGAGTGGCGTCTACGTCATCGGATATTCCATAAATTTCCTCATCAGCTTGGCCCTGGTTTGTGTTAACAGCGCTGTACGTTGCGGTCATGACCACTGCTTAGATGTATACACTGATAAATTGAATTGGTGCGTTGACATGAGATGAAAGTCTCCGTTACCTTCGTGTTCACAGCAGGTCAGAGATGACTGGCCGTTCGGGTGGATTAGCGTGCGGATGAACTCGTCGATACGTTGTCACTGTGAACATAAACGCAGCTTCAAGCCTTTGCACTATTGACATCAAGATTGGTGTGGTTTTAATGTCTAGATGACGTACTGTTTGCCACCGCACTTCCATCGCCGGATATTGTTCGCCTGAGGGTATCTATCTCTGGTGTCTCAACCGCCTACCCTACCGTCTGCTGCTCCAGCTCATTTCGGCCTTAACATATCTCCTGCTCGCCGTACTCAATCTGTTATCGAAGATATCACGCTACTGTCTGTTGCATGCGAGTATTGTATTACCATAATCTATGTTCTTTTCTATTGGAGTCCCTTTGCACAGACCTATCTTCTTGTTCCATCAACTTCAGCTTAAACGCCCGCCGATGGTCATGTTTCTACGGCTCTCAACAACTCTGATCGCAACTGATCTTATTAGCATATATGCAAAAACAAAACCAACCAATCAAGAGGCTTTCAGACGCGTTAGAAGAATTCAGGTCCAACTCGATGACTAACACACCCTCCCAATTAGCTCCGAAGAGATAATCTGCTTTCACTCGGGCACAGACGTCCACTCCTCTGATGTCTGCCACCTTACACAAACAGCTCTATATGAACGGTCGGCATCTGGCTGGCCGCTTTAATTAAGTTTGCCTTTGCACTTTGACTTGTTTGAGGCGCAGAACTGGTTTGTGTAAGGGCACCTGTTTGGTGTTTTTATTCCTTCATGCGCTAGCCAAAAAAACCAACAATTCTCCTTGGTTCTTGAAAGAGGGCGTGGGTGATGGTTTCACGACGCCCGCATCCCCTCTCCTCAGCAGCCAGCGTGATACACGGTGTTATGTGCCGCTCTGCTGACCGGGCGCTTCTCACGCATCTCACAGTACGCGCTGCACGGTGAACTTCGGCGTGGATTTCACCATAGCATCGTACATTAATCTCTGCTGACTCTCTTTATTTCCTTTCGGCCAGCTTCAACAAGGAAGAAAGCCTACCCCGAGGTGTATAGCTGGGTTGGTGTGTGAGTTAACCTGTTAGCAGCATCTCCCGTTCATTTCGGAAGAGAGAAGCAAAAAGGACGAGGCCGCTATGAGCAAGGCGTAGTCATTGGTAGGGATAGCAGGCTCCGTGGTGCCTCCAGTAGCGTCAGAATCGCTGGATGTGGGCTGTAGTAGTGATATCGCACTAACTACACTCTGGTCTGACATCCACCGGCCTCTGCGCAGTACGTGTTGGGCGTCCGCATAGGAAACACCACTTGCAACTTCCAACTACTCAGTGTAATTCCACTCGACTCGAGCCAGTTTCGCCGTCAGCGTTAGGAAATACTCGGCCTGTGGACATAACTAGCTGCCGTGTTCATTGTCTGATCGCGGTTAGCCACTAGAGGGCTGTGGCGAGACTACGTGTCTAAGTTAGACAACGGCAGTCGGTGTCTACGCGTGCCTACTCCGCTACGCCTCTCATAAGCTCTCCAAGTTTAGAGCGGCAGCTGCTGCTGCAAAAATTATGTCAACATTCAACTTTCGTGGATAAGTTTGTGATTCGGATATAACCACCGTTTTTCGTGACTACGACAAGATGCCTTTCTGTGGTTGTGGCCGTAAGAAGAAGAAAAAGAAGTCCCAGAATCGCTACAGCGACTATTACGTGCCTTCAGAGAAGCACGAGTCGCTTCCCGCATCGCCCGAGGACGCGACGGACGCGTCGACCTCGATGAGATGGCGGCTCGGGCAGGAGGGGTGTAGGATGAGTATGGTGCAGGCCGGAGCCATGTGGGATGCTGCGGATGCTGATGGTGATGACGAGGATGATGGGGAGGGGAGGGGTTCGGGGGGTACCATGACGCCCACCTACCTGGACACGCTGGAGAGGAAGCAGAAAGACAAGCCGGTAATGCTCCTTAATGATATCATCAAAGCGGGCGTGTGTGGATGCCGCTCCGGGTCTCCACTGGGTCCTCCGGGTCTCCACTGGGTCCTGGTATTAAGCTGGGTGTTGATGTGGCTAATTGACATCATACAATTAATGTTAACCTTCATGTTTGATCGTCTCATTACTCGTGTCATGCGGGACTTCTGAGCCCGGAATGACGCAACCTTGCATGCCTTCTATTGCTGTCGGTGTAGTCGTTGACGGCCTGTCTATGTCTACGCGTAGCAACGCAACACAACTAGCGGCTTTCTTTTCACCTGGCGTCGTAAGCCTGAGGCGTGATTGGTGCCCCTGTGTTCTTATCCACGTGCTGTCAAAGACATTGACCTCTTTGTGTGACTTTATTCAATATGTAATTATAAATAGAAACAGGTGATAAGATCATTATACTGCTGTAGTGGTGACTCATGCATTGGTGAATGCTCAGAACAAAGGGTAATGTTATGTGTTATAGGAATGCAGTCCCACCTGAGTCTTTTTGTACAGGACATTGCTATGTACGAGTAGCAATGGAAATGGTTAGCAACAGATAAATCTAAATATCAATGGCAACTAGTACACACCACAGCCATGTACCATTATAAAGCACTAAAAGACAGCTCTCCTAACACCCACTCACAGGATGTCCATGTACCATTATAAAGCACTAACAGACAGCTCTCCTAACAGAAACCCACTCATCGCCGGATGTCATCATGGGCTAATTGGGGGTTTGACAGGTTGTAATGTCCTCTAGAACACTTAACTTTTAGCAAGTTGACTTCATGCTACATTACTGATGGACAGTTTTCTCTGTGTAACATTACTGAATGGAGTTTGTCTTAGTGAAGCATTACTGAAGGAAGGTTGTCTTTGTGAAGGAACATAACTTACTGATGGGTGTAGAAGGAAGGTTTTTGTCAGTGTTTGTTTTTGTGTAAGATTGCTGATGGGAAGTTTTCTTTGTGTAACTTGATGACATTACTGATGGGAGGTTTTGTCAGTGTTAGATTACTGATGGAAGTTTTCTCTGCTTTACATTACTGATGGGAGGTTTTGTCTGTGTTAGATTACTGATGGGAGGTTTTGTCTGCTTTACATTACTGATGGGAGGTGTTAGATTACCGATGATGATGTCTATGTTACAGGTGTCAGATGTGTTAGTTCCTGGTCAAGCAGATATTACAGCTAAAGAAGCCCTCCTCCTCTGGTCGCGACGCACTGTAGAAGGCTACCCAGGCGTACAGATACGTAACTTCACTACTTCCTGGCGGGACGGTAAAGCTTTCCTCGCCATCCTACACAGACACAGGTGAGAGCAAGCCTGGGTTAATGCTGGCAGGTGTGTCAATGGTGATTAACACAGGTGTTTATGAGTCAACAAGTTCTAGAACAAGAACAGTAGAGTTATGCTGACATGCTGAAGGGCAATTAATATCTGTCTCACTTCTGTCATGCACATATATATTTAATGCATTGAGTCGGCAAGAAAAGATATTTGTTAAGTATGATAAAACATTGATAACAAATGGACTTCAAACCACCCAGTTACATAATTGGCTTTGCATGGACATATTTGTGGAGTGTTAATCAGATCTGTCAAAAAATATGTTCCACTTGCTTGTAGTAAGAATTGTTGTGAACCTAATTTCCATGTCCTCAACCCAATTTACCACTTTGGCATTCATATGTCAGTCTGTTAGTACCTAGTTATACAGTTAATGTTTATAACCTTTGAATCACGTCAGTTTCCAATTTTGATTTCAGGCCGGACCTGGTTGACTTTCGCAAAGTTCGTAAGCAGACAGCCCAGGAAAACCTTGAGATGGCGTTCAGTACTGCCGAGAAGGAGTTTGGTGTCACAAGACTGCTTGATCCAGAAGGTGAATCACGTGCTTGCATTGCAGTCTCATTATTGGCATGAGATCTAACGCTTTCGGTGTTGACACAGCCATCCCTGAAAAAAAAGCCCCTTGGCAAAGTGCTTTTCCTTCAGATAAGGAACAAAGAGTAAAACAAACCCATGTGCTTGTTTGTCTAATGGTATTTTTTGCACTGTGAATGTTTTGAGATTTATAGCTGTGTGGAGAGTGGAACAGGGAATGTTTCTTGCCATTGAGGCATAATGCTCTTCCTTCATACACATGGAGTTTGTTTGTCTATTGATTATTGTGAGATTATTTTGGAGTTAGAGAGCATGCTATATCAGCCAGTGAGAGAGTCAGGGGACCCCATTGTATCAGCATCAGTATTTGGGTATGATTGACAGGCCATTGATGTATGGTGTGGGTGTAACAAGCCCCCTGAGGGACAGTGACTCACTGACATATTTATTGCCTTTCTAGGGCAGTCTGTCTGCTTTGATAGCATAGTGTATCATGTAGGCTTACAAACAGTACTCCCCATGAAAGGAATCAAGACGCCAAATTCGTTGATATTCTGCCAACTTAGGACATTCAATGAAGTTGGGAGCTTCACTAGAATCCTTTCCAGAGGCAAAAATCCTATTGATATGCAGTTATAGACATAGTGCTTATCAAAATACAAAAAAAATACTAAAAGTACTATGGGAAAAAATGTGTGCTGTTTATGGAAAAGGAAAAGGTGTTTGTTGCTGTTGCAGCATCTGGCAGTTGTTAATAGAGCATGTTATTGTGGTGTTGTCAGATGTGGATGTACCTGAGCCAGACGAGAAGTCCCTCATCACCTATGTGTCATCACTTTACGATGTCTTCCCTGAAGTACCCAGTGTAGAACAGTCCCTCCGTGATAATGTCAGTCAACTGTCAATCATCACAATTGTTTTCACATTTTCCCTATACTGTTGTGTTACATATTGATAAGCAGTTGCTGAGATGACCTTTCTTATTGCCCTGTTTCTGTCCAGGAGCGGCAGTTGAAATCAGAAGACTATGAGGAGCTGGCACGATCTCATCTGAATTTCCTCCAGCACGCAATCTCTCAAATGCTTGATAGAAACTTCCCAAACACACTCATAGAAATGAAGGTAAAGAAGAGGTGCCAGTTTGGCATCTGAAACTATCTTGTCTTAAGTCTGATATAGCTGACGCTTAGAATCACAGAATCGTGGACACTATGTTTCTTACTTATGATGGTGCTTTAGTCCTTGATCAATAATTTACTCAGAATGAAAGTATTTTCTACACATAAAGCCTGGTCTATCATTATAGAGTGATTAATATTGTGTTTCAGTCCCTCCTGGCTGAATTTGGTCGTTTCAAAGCAGAAGATGTCCCTCCGAGAATTACCGAGAAATACAAGCTGAGACGCCTTTACGAAGAACTATTGGTAATTTAAATATACATAAATTCAATCTGTCTGAATTATATATTATTCTCTAGTATATAGTTGGTTGAACCTGTGATTTGCATTTCAGGCATTACATGAGGAAACAAGCCCCTCATCCATTGATGTAGAGTTAGGATTTGACAATATCTCTCGGCTGTGGGAGAGATTGACATTGGCGCAGCAGGAGAAGGACATGGCCATTCAGGCCGAGATGTCCAAGTGAGCTTATACAATATTAACACTTAAACATAACTGACACAACAGTGACTCTGATGGGTACATCAGTAACATTAACAGCAGTGACTGATTGGCCCATCAGTGACATTAATAGACACAATAGTGACACTGATTGGCCCTTCAGTGACATAAACTGACACAAGAGTGACTCTGATGGATACATCAGTAACATTAACTGACACAACAGTGACTCTGATGGGTACATCAGTAACATTAACAGCAGTGACTGATTGGCCCATCAGTGACATTAATAGACAATAGTGACACTGATTGGCCCATCAGTGACATAAACTGACACAAGAGTGACACTTATTGACTCATTAGTGACATGAATTATCACAAGAGTGACACTGATAAACCCAACAGTGACATTAATTGACACAACAGGGGTACTGATTGGCCCATAAGTGACATGAACTGACACAACAGTGACACTGATTGTCCCATAAGTGACATGAACTGACACAACAGTGACACTGATTGTCCCATAAGTGACATGAACTGACACAACAGTGACACTGATTGCCCCATAAGTGACATGAACTGACACAACAGTGACACTGATTGCCCCATAAGTGACATGAACTGACACAACAGTGACACTGATTGGCTGATTCAACACTGACATTACATTTGACTGACATTAAGGTATACTGGCTGATAATAAGACTTGCATGAAGACACATTGATTTATATGATGTAACTGATAGCATTGGTGTTGAGCAAATCATCAGTGCATTTTATCCTCATGTAGATATACATCATAGACAGTAACATGCTTAAGTGACCTCTCTGCACCGGGAACCATAACAGATGGTACATGTGGTTTTGGTATAGAGTTGATTTACTTTGAGGACGTACCTATAACTGGTGTGTTATATTGTCTGCAGGTTGGAGAGGTTGCAGAGGCTGGCGGAGAAAACACATCGGGATTGTCGTTCATGTGAAGACCATCTGGATGATGTAGACCGCAGAATCATAGAGGTGATGTCACATCCTGTGTCACTTGTACGGCATGCTACATGTTAGAATACAATTGAACACATCTCATTGTTAGACTTCAGATGTTTGGTGTGAGTTTTGTGATTATAGGAGGCAGTGATAGGATGGATGTCTTTGAGGTAGAACTCAAGTATGTTGTATTGTGTGTAGGATACACAGCGAGTAGAGAGAATGCCGTACACCGAGGCAAAACACAGTCTGGACACCCTTGTCCACGCTCTCTCGCTTGTAGAGGGCAACATCAAAACCATGCTGTCCGATATACAAGCCTTAAAGGACGGCAAATGCCAGCAAGCAGAACAGCTGCATCGGAGGTACCTTCACACTTGACATACATCTAGCTTCCTCATTACCTCAATCTGTTTGCCACATCTCTGCTGTATTGTCTGCTGATTGGCTGTCTGTCTGTCTCTCCTTCCTGCAGGGTGTATCGTTTGCAGCAGCGACATGCCAGCCTGCTGGCCAGTCTGAACACAGAACTGATGCCCCGTGTTGCACAGCGTACATACACCACAGAGACCGTGATGGTGACGCGTACCACGCAGGATACAGTCACCACCATGAGGAAGTTGGCTGCAACCAACCCCAGCTTCCATCACCTGCAGGAGTGCATTGATTGGACGCAACAAAAACAGGTGATTGATGAAAGATATGAGCTCTTCCGGTGTTGCTCATGGGACAAAACCGACATGAAATTAATATACTCGTAGAAATGGTTGCTTTAAATATTCATTTATATGTTGATAATCAACAGTTTTCTTCTCAACAACTCCTTCACAAGCAGTTGTATTGTTGGTGTTGTGTGTTATCAGAATGAGTTGGAAAACACAGGTTATGGCAATGATCTAGAATCCACCAAGGATGCTCTAGAATACCATACAAGCACTCATCAAGAAATCCTGCAGTTTCGTTCTCAAATTGAGAAATGCTTTGCTAACAAGGTGAGATCTGATATTTGGAGTCACAGATATGTTTTTAGCTCTAGTTAGGTATGTGAGTATCATCTTGCTCTTGCTGGATATGTTATTTACATTTGAATGGGGAATGAAAAGACTTATTGTCTCGGCTCTCTTCAGTCTGGTTTAGTATTGGGTTTGTTATTTCAGCACATGATTAGAGGGGAAGAATCGGGAGTCTTCCAAGAGTACCTGTCACAGTTGGAACAAGCATACAGCCAACTTAATGTGAGTCATGCTCCCTTGATCAAACAATCAACAATTTACTTGCATGGTAGATTGGTGTGTAAGGTAGTGTATTTTGTGAACCAGAAAACGTCGAATGAGAGGATGTTGGCATTGGAGAGTCTACGTGACTTTATGGAGCTGGCGACTCGTGAGCTCATCTGGCTCAACGAATGTGAGGAGACAGAACTCACTCGTGACTGGAGTGCCAAGACCTCTCAGCTGGCTGACGTACAGGCCTACTTCACGGTAGGTAGCATCCCCCTGCATTGGCATAGAATACCACCCCCCTGCCTTATAGCAAAAATATTTAACATGTCACAGGGAAAAACACTGTGTAAGATTCTTGGGTATCCAAGATGCAGTGAATTCAGGGGTAGTTTCTTGATGTTGTCCCTGTAAAATTTAAACATTAATACTACTGCATATGCTTGACTCTGTGTGGCATTAAATCCTTGCGCTTTGCTGTTGTTCCTCAACAGGGCTGCAATCCCAAACAGGTACTCTTGCTAATTGCCTGTGTCATACACCTGTCTTGTTGTTGTTGTTGTTGTTTAGTTATGCAGTAGCTTAACAGATCTGTAAGATTTGTCAATTTTAGTTGCTTCCCCATTTGTCAGCTGGCTTTTTTGTTTCTGGATGCATTGCATTACATATGTCAGATATGTACTCAACATTGACTTGAGTGTCACCTTCATATGGTTTGTATTCCAATCTGGATCTTTACAAAAGCAGAACTTAATTATTTTGAGTGTGCCATCGAAGCAAAATATAGCAATCACAAGAATTTAGTTGATATCTGTCATAGCATGCATTTTATTATTTATAACTAGACACCAGCATCTTATAAGCCATGGATATGATGGATTGCACCTGACCTGTTAGTTTGCTCTTTGCCTTCAATGTTTCACTTGAGGCTCTGCTTGAGTTGTTAAATATTGTAGTGAGAATGCATGATTGTTTCAGTTGGAATTGTTGGTTTACTTTTGATCAGTAACCCTGATGCTTTCCTATCTTCACCTTCTTCTCTTCCCTGTAGCTTATGGTGTATGTTGTGATGTAGGGACTGATGTCTGAACTGGAGAGTCGAGAAGCTCAATTCCGAGTGGTCCAGAGTACAGGGGAGTCACTGACAATGCGGCGCCACCCAGCATCCAAGACTATCGAGGCTTATATGGCTGCTCTACAGACACAGTGGTCATGGTTACTGCAGCTGACCATGTGTCTGGAAACACACCTTGAGCATACTCAACAGTACCAACAGGTGCAACAACAAACTCTTTTGACTGACTATCTGCTGATGATGAGTGAGAATAATCAAAGCTGATGTGCTTTTGGTTATAATTTTTATCTGTGTGCTTTCTCGTAGTTTTACTCAGATATGCGAGAATTGGAGGAGTTGGTGAAGAGACAAGCACACCAGCTGAACACAGCATTCAACCCTGTGTCTGTTGGGGTCGATGAGGGAGAGAAACTATTCCAGGAAACTCAGGTAACTTCCAACAACACACCTGTAATTACTGTTCTTTGTCAGACATGCTGACAGGTAACCCCGGTGAGGAGTGGCTTTATCCTTGCTGTGTATGTTCTGATTTGCAGTCTCTGCAGCGAGCTCTGGCCCAACAAGAGGAGCGTGTGGAGGAGTTGTGTCGACAGAGCACTCACATCTGCCCCATCAAGATGCGCAGCCAGTCGCACTTCAACCCAGTGCCACTACAAGCCTTGTGTTCATATAAACAGCTCAATGTAAGTACATCCATATTGACACGACTCTGTTCTGTTAATATCCTGCAGTGGTTGCCTGTTGAATGATAAAAGGATTGAATTATGAAGTACATCACTACCTGTTTAGACCTCACTGATATATATATGTGACAGATGAGCATTTCGAAGGGTGAGTCGTGCACTCTGCTGGATAACAGTCAGAAAGTGAAATGGAGGGTTCTCAACTCGACGGGTCAGGAGGGTATGGTACCGGCTGTCTGCTTCCTCATTCCCCCACCCAACAGAGAGGCTATCGACCTCGCCAACAGGTGGGCTTAGCTGTTATTACTAGCCTAGTCTTGATACTGGATGATTTCTGTCTACTCATTCCTTACCAGTACATTGTGTGACTACAAATCCTGGAATTTTGTTCATTGGTGCTTGTTCACTGCATTTTTAGAAAAAACATTGAAAGAGAGCTTCTTGGTTTGTACTGTAGTTTGCGTCAAGATCTGAGTCGCTTGCGGCCCTTATTGAGGGATCGGCAGTGCCACCTGAAGAAGCTGATCATCCTCACCACAATCAACATCATTAAATCCTGGGACATAACAGAGGTGCTCATTAATGGATTACTTCTCATCTTACTATTATATAGTGGATTACATATTTTGATTGAGTATATTTGTAAAATTTAATCATCAACTAATTGTGATTTTATGCAATGCCATTTCATTATATTCCATACAATCTTTTTTGTGCCCATCTGTGTCATATTTTTCCTCCATTTTTTTGTTCAGTTTAAGAGAGTGCCCCCTCAACAACGAGAAACCATCATCAAAGCTCTCAACGAAGATACCGAGAAACTGATGTCAGAGTTCTCCCATGAAGACCAAGAAATGAAAAGGTTGCAAGAAGAAATGAGAAGATGTAATCAAATATATGAAACATTATTGGCTGCAAGCCAATCAGAAGGTAATAATACCATTCTCATTCTGAACAGCTTGGACAGGGTAACTTAAGTAACCATGTACATCCAATCAGTGTCATTGGAGGTTAATTGGGAATGGTTTGATTGTAGGTTTGAGGCCTAGTCGCAGCCAGGAGATGGTCTCCCTCCTTGATTCTCTCAGCATAAACCTCAATGCTTTAGAGAAAACATTGCGTCAACTCATGCAGGACTCATTGCCTCAAACTACACCAGAAACCAACAGGCTCATGAGGGAGCATGCTGTAAGTCATGTTACCAATGTCCATAACTTGTCTATCAAGATAATTATTTGCTTATTTGTTTTGTGGTATCATGAATAATGTTTCATGTCGACACAGGAGTTCGAGTCACAGCTATTGACTCAGGATGGTGAGTTGGAAGCTGCCCAGAGCCTCTATCAGGCCTTGACTTCCTCAGCCCGCACTCCTGAGGTGGAGACTAAACTAAGCTCAGCTGTAGAGAAGTCAAACCAGCTAGCAACAATGTCTCGTCTATACAAAGAGAGGTGAGAACCTGACAGCAAATGTCTTGTATTGCTCAACATGATTGATATCTGTTAGTTTTCTTGGGAGTTTGTATCATGTGTGTATTGTGTGTGATGTTACAGGTTGATGGCAGCAGAGGGTCTCAACACAACACTGTCCAGTCTGGGCCGTCTTGTTGATAACCATGAAGACACATTGATACAGAATGCTACTCTGAGTGCTGACACAGTCCACCTCAATGGCACACTGAATGAGCTCAATGTACACAGACCAATTCTTGTTCTTGTTCCTGATTCCGGTTGTGAACCGATTCTGCATGAAAACCTTTATGATTTTGTGTGTGTTTGTACAGAATCTACAGCTCAATCTGGAGCAATACCAGTCAAGTGTCAACCAACTGGGCCGTGATGTTATGGGGGTCAAGCAGCTGGTTTCAAGGTCAAGGCCGGGCAAGGCTCGTATCCACCCTGACGTCCAGAAAGCGGAGAAGGTTGCTGACACACTAGTGACTCGCTGGGAGAATTTGTCCATTCAACTCACTGACAGGTGCTTGTAGCATCAAGTTATCTTTTCATTGCACCATTTATCACAGAATGACTAGCTTCTGTAAATCTATCAGGTTCCTAAAGAAGAATGTGACAATTTTGTCTTATTGCCGCTTCTAGAGTGAAGAATGCTGAAGTAGCCACACACCACCAAAATGGTTATGAGAATGGTGTTGATGCAGTTGAACCATGGTTGTCTAGCAAACAACAGCAAGTCAGTGAGGTTATTTCTGTGTCAGATGACCTCAAACCCTCACAGGACCTTGCTGATGCTGCAATGGTGAGAAAATACCCTAACTGAACCTGCTCCCTTGTCATGAACAATGTTAATTACAAAACACATATTTAAGGTAATATAAAAAGTTGACAGTTTTATTATTTGTTTTCTCCAGAGCTTGTATGATGAGCTTAAAAACAGAAGGTTTGACATGGAAGACATAAACAAGAATGGTGGGAAGTTCATCAAAGAAGCCAAGGTGAGAATTTCAGCTGCATTGTGGTATACAGGAAACCTTATATGTTATGCTGATGTCAGCACTTCCATGGCAACATGCAAGTGGTCTCATTAGCATCCATACCACCAGTAGACTTATTTTGAATATGTGGTTGTTGAAACTGCGTGATTGATAGAGACTTTGATTTTTTCCCCTCAGCATAGCTTGTTTCTATGAGCTGTAGATCTGCTGGCTGCCAGCTTGGTTTAGGGCAACACCCTAACCTGTGTCAGCATGGATTCATCACAACACTTCTTTGTTGCAGCTTCCTGATCCTATTGTTGTTCTCTTGCATGGGTTCATTTGTGATTGCTTTGGTGTGCCTCCATTTTATGTCATAATCCCATGCCACTGCTTGGACCTTTTGCAGCCTCTTGCTTCAGTAGCCCATGCTGTCTTTCTTGGATCTCCATTTCAGCTGTGTGCATTTTCAACCTGATTTAATATAGTGCTGAATTTTTTTTCTTGAAATATTTCTTCAAGACAGGCAAAGTTTGAGTTTTTTATCATCTCAAGAAGGCAGGCCTGGTAGATGCAAATGCTTAATGCTGGGCTATAAGCCGTGTGATGTGAGTATTTAGCTGGGAGATTTAGGTGTGTGTTAACACTAGCACTTAAACAACTATATAATGCTTCATGCTGTGGAGGTGATTTTTATTGCTCACCGTCGTTGGTGACTTTCTGGTGTTTTTCTTTTTCTTATAGTAACAGTCAGTCATTGTAATGACTGAACTAGAGGCCAATAAGTGCATCTCTTTTGCTCACTCACATTCTATTGTGCTCATTCTCTTATAAATGGGTGATAACTGTTCAAACGAGCCAATAAGTATCTCTTTATCTATTGCTCACTCACATTCTATTAAATGTAGCTTAATTGGTTAGACAGGAGTGAACAACACAGCAGTCTATGTTTTAATAACTGTAATAATCAAACGGTCAAAGGGTGAATGCCCCTTGCTAAAACCTGATGACATGATTGTTTGATTGTTGATGTTAATGTTGTCTTTGTGGCACATGGTGTTGAGTGTTGTTTGTTTTGCCACCCAAACTGGTGCTACTTACATTATAAGTAAATATTTTCTAAATCTCTTGAACACTTAATCAATATTTCTATTGAGATTGTTTTTTAAGAAACCACCAGTTTGCCGAGCGGCTTTAATGTCGACTGCATGTTCACCCTTCCCCTGTGTTAGTGTTGTTCTGGCATGACAGCTATTGGCTCTACCTTGTCATGCTCTGCATCAGTCTTGTATTGTTTGCAAATGACAACTGATGTATAAGATCTATACTGTCCCTGTATTTACAGGTATCTATACTACTGTCCCTGTATTTACAGAGGTTTCATACTCTTCTTGTTAAGTTAAATGAGTAAGACAATCTTCTTATATTATGATGATGATTAAGATATAGGTATATATATATATATATATATATATATATATATATATATATATATATATATATATATATATACACACACACATATATATATATATATATACATACACATGCATATACATATATATATATATATATATATATATATATATATATATATATATATATATATATATATATATATATATATATATATATATATATATATATATATATATATATATATATATATATATATATATTCATTTGCTTCCTGGCACTTCATTTCATTTCTCTTTCTCCGTCTCAGAGCTATGAAGCTGGTGTCCAGCAGTACACTGAGAGTCTGCAGCAGCAGTATGGTAAGCCCAGGGTGCCATCAGCATCACCTGTGTCAGGTGCTGATGAAGTGCAGGCTCGTGTCGAGAGGATGAACCGCACATACATGGAGCTCATGGCTGCTTTGCTCCACAAGCTCAGACGCCTGAAACTATCACCATGATGCTGCAGGCCTTTACTTCCCCGTGAGATCCCTCATGACTTCACTATTTCTTATTATATATGTCTATTCTTATAGAGTCATGGTTTCATCATGTTAATTATTTCAAGCTTGTAGCTTGCTAATTGGGCCTTGTTAATCATCTATCTACACATGTGACCCACATTCATATGGGCCCGTTATTGACCCTGGATCATGTGCCACTTCATGTAGGCACACTTTTCGATTTGTGATGCTTAGATGAGATCTTTCAACTCTGTGGAAATTGTGTTGAATAGTTAATAAACAGGCCCAAAAATATATTTGTTGGCTTTTTGGATTGGTTGTTTATTTTATTTGTCTATTTCATCAGCTTTCACTTTTCTTACAATCTATTGCTGTGTGCTTTCAGTATCAATTGGATGACCAAATTCCAAGGCTAAGGACATTCCGAACAGAGCTGGGGTTACTGGAGTCTGAAATCACTACAACACAGGAGTATCATACTGTGAAGCAGTCCCCCAGTCTATCTGGTCCCCTGTCTTCGCCTCGTGATGAAGTCTACATCAGATCTCCTGCATCTTCTACAGCCACAACACCTACCAGCTCTACCAGGGTAGCTATGAAAGCAGAAACCATGGAAGGAGTGGAAACGAGCCCTGAACAAATTTCATCCCATCACCCCATTACACTATCCTCTGTACCATTACTTGCCACAAGTAAACGTCTTCCAAACATCACAAGTATCTCGGTTCTCAGCCGTGGTCACGAGATGGATCAGTCCCCTCCAGACATGGCTCAGTTCTTGCAAGACATTCCAGATGTTTTAAAACAACATGTTCAGACTGTGATACATAGTAATGATGAAGTGATAATTCCTCGGACACAGATATTCCATGTGGCTGCCATTTTGGATTCTACCACAGGGAAGTCTCTTACTCTGCCTGAGGCTGTCAAAGCGGGTCTATTTGAACCACATTCTGCGCTCATGGTTGACCCTGCATCTGGCAGACGGATTTCTCTCAATGAAGCTGTTACTTGTGGATATATTCAACAAAACTTTGTGAGAGAACTGCAGCAGAAGTGTAGTTTGGTTGATCCCAAAACAGGTCGCGAAGTGACTTTATTGCAAGCTATGCAGAAAGAATTGGTTGACCCACAAACCATGACAGTGCTTGACCCTAGGTCTGGTTCTCTAGTTTCCGTTCAGCAGGCTGTTCAGCTGGGCATATTGTCAAGCGATATGGCCTCCAAGTTGTCATATGCTGCGGTAGCCACATCTGCCACCAGCCATTCCCATGGCTACTTTGGGATTGGAAATTGTGTTGGTACGTCTTTGGGGCTGAGTTTGTGCGAAGCCATTGAGAAGCAGCACATTAATGTTGTCACTGGTAGTGTAACAGACCCTATATCACAGGAGATGTTGACCTTGAATGAGGCCATCCACAGGCAGCTGATTGATCCCAGTGTCCATGAAGTGCGGCATTCTGTGACTGGAAATAGACTCTCACTATCAGAAGCAATTGATCAGGGAATTGTGGATCCCCAAAAAAGGTAAATTCATCGACCCACGAACCAAGAAACATATTGGGCTGGATGATGCTCTCCTTCGAAATCTCATACAGAAACAATTTACCTTGTCTGAAGCTTTTTCACAAGACTTGATCACTGCGTCTGGTGAATTCATTCAGCATTCTGGTCATAAGTTGCCTCTCAAAGAAGCCATTGAGAAGAAGGTTCTGGATGCTGACTCAAAGTGCTTGTTGCTCACGACTACTGATTCTGTCTTGTCACTGAGACAAGCTCTTGGGCAAGGAGTGCTCAGTAATGAAGGCTGCGTGATTAATCCTGTTTCTGGTAGGCACATACCACTAGTTGAGGCTATCAACACGAAGTTTGTTCAGCTTCTCAGTACAAGTGTCAGTTTTGCTGAACGGGGAATTAAAGACACAATTACAGGACAAATGCTTTCGCTACCAGAAGCTATTCAGCGTGGCTTCATTGCCATTGCAAGTGGGAACTTCATAGACAAACAGAGAGGGTTAGAGATGAGCATGGATGAAGCTTGTAAACATGGGCACATCTTTCCTGATTTCCTCGATATGCTTAACTCACCATCTGGTCTGACTGACATTGTAGGCAATAGCTTGTCATTGATTGAGGCCTTAAAGCGAGGCCTCATTAATCCACAAGCAGGTCATGTGTTTGACCCTGTTTCCAACCAAAAGATGACCATTCAAGATGCAGCCAGTTGCCGTTTGATTAAACCTCACCAGGCGCGTCGTCTTCTTACAGTGATGAGTCAAGTGGTGAAAACTACAACTGTCACTAAAGAGATTATATCCCGAAAACAACCACAACCCATATCCATTAAACGAGCTTCTGAAATAGGAGTTATCAATGATGAGGAGAATTTGTTCACTGATCCTGACACTGGCATGACCATGTCTGTAGAGGAAGCTGTCAGTAGTGGGAGACTGGTACTCTCTACCCCATGGCCAGACACTGCTACTGCTTTTACTGCCCATGATAAAGCATCTACTGATGTTGTGGCCGTGCGATCTGGAAGTGCCATGGTTCAATCTACCACACCAGAATGGAAGTCTGCAAGGGGGAAAGTGGAACATTCAAGAGATGAGCAAGAAGAGGAATTTGTTCAAGAAATAGTTGGTGGGCAGGAGAAAGTGCAGCATCACACATTGAAAGAAGTCCACATGCACAGAACACCATCAGGAACTGAGGCAATCATCATTCAAGAAGCCAAGATGAGGTCAGTTGCTTCCACTGCAACTAGCAAGATGTCTGGAGATTTACCACTTCCAATACCATTTGCAGAAGCCATAAAGCATGGCTTATTGGATCAGACCACTGGCTGGGTAAACGATCCTAGGTCTTCAGACAAAATGACACTGGAGGAAGCTATTGAACAAGGACTTATTGATTCCACCAATGTTCTTTTCAAAGATCCTCAAACAAATACAGACTACACCCTTCAGGATGCGATATGCAGAGGCAAACTTGACTCCACCTGCCAATACTTTAACAGCAAGACTGGCCAAAGACTTACATTGGAGAAATTGTTATTTCATGGAATCATTTCTCTGCCCAAGTCTGCTATCAATAAGACAAGCATTCTCGAAACCAGGAATGCCATCATTGTGGCTGCCATTAACCCCATGACTGGGGAGGAGATTGACATAGAAACTGCTAAAAGACTGGGGGTACTGGACACCGAGCATGGAGTTTATATCAACACCAGGACTGGAGAGAGATTGACCATACAGGAAGCAGTTGAACAAGGTTTGCTGCTAACTGAAGAAGGAAATCTTGATGGAATATCTGAGGCCACGTCTGTGAAGGAAACAAGGAGCTATACTATCACTGGTGCCATAGATCCAGAGACTGGAAGGAAGGTTGAAGTTGGATATGCTGTTCAGAAAGGAATAATTGATCAAGCAAATGGTCTCTATCATGGTCAAGATGCATTTGGTCGTCCAATGAGTATGCCAATAGCAGAAGCCATAAAACAAGGGTTCATTATAACTGGAGCCTCTTCAATCTCAAATTCTGCTTCTCATGAAGAAGGTTATAAACAGCAGACAACCACAATGTCTATCAAAGCTGTGATTGACCCAAACACTGGCCTTGAAATCTCTGTTGCTGAGGCAATGCAGAAAGGATACCTTGACCAGGCACGTGGCCAATTCATCAACCCGTCTACTGGTGATACAATGCTCATCACTGAGGCAATAGAGCAAGGGGTTATCAAAGCAGATGTCACTACATCCGAGTCCAAGGCAGAGGGGATCGAATCCAAAACAATAATCACAGACAGGGAAGTGATCTATACCATCCTGAGCATCAAACACCCTGTTACAGGTGAAGATATGTCAGTTCAGGAGGCAATCAGACAAGGTATTTTCAACCAAGAAGAACAACTGATCATCAACCCAGTGACTGGTGAAACAACCAAACTTGATGATGCCATCAATAAGGGTTGTGTTGATGTTCAGATGGGCAAACCTAAGGTGTCTCGCAAGGAAAGGGAGGAGAAAGTTTCCAGTCTCCACATTGATGATCAGATGGATGCTCTTGAGGATATAGGGTTGGAGCAAGTGAAAGAAGAAACCAAAACCTTCCAAATTACTGGTGTAATCGACCCACAAACTGGGGACATGATCTCACTGCAAGAAGCCACAGAGACAGGTGTTATATCTCCAGATACGGGCATGTATGTTGACTTTAACAGTGGTAAAGAAATAGTCATCTCTGAAGCTCTCAACCAAGGCCTGATTGTTGGGCAACTCACAAGCAAGAGTGATGAACAGGAGATCTTCATGAGTGAATATCATGCATTGAACATTGATTCAAAGAAGATTAAGGCAGTGATACATCCCAACTTTGACATGAAGATGTCTCCAACTCAGGCTATCCAGATGGGTTTGCTTAGCAAGGACTTGGAAACATTTTACAATCCTTCTACTGGTCAACACATATCTCTGGAAGATGCTGTTGAGAAAGGTTTTGTTATTCTAGACGTCGAGGATAAGGCTAGTGAGAAGAGAACTGTGACAAGCAGATCGCTCTCAGTCATGTCTGATCCTGATGGTGATATCACTGATTCCGTGACAATGACCATTCAGACCACACAGTTGGTGGGAAGACCAACTCCATCGCACATCACAGTGGTCGAAGACTCACAACTGAACAAGCCACCTGCTACTGTAGAAGGTGTATTCTCCTTGGACACAGCTGTGAAACTCGGACTGTACAATCATAGTACTGGTACATTTTGTGACCCCCTGACTAGCAAACGAATGTCACTTGAAGAAGCTATACAACAGCATTCCATTGATATTGATGCACCGGCAGTGGTTGATATCAGAAGTGGGAAAGTGTCCTCTCTAAAAGAATGTGTGGACCAGAATATCATCAATCTTGGCAGTGGCAAGCTCAACACTTTTAAAATCAATGTGCTGAATATGACATATGATCCAGTGTTTGACCATGGCCCTACACCAGTCAACCTTGAAGATGCCGTCATAACTGGGATGTTTGATCCTACCACAGGAACTGTGATTGAACCTAAATCCGGATGCAGAATGGCCTTTGGTGAGGCAGTAAACACAGGACTGCTGACTGGAGATGCTATTTTTGTAACAGACCCCAATACACAGAAATTAATGACTCTCAAGGAAGCGTTGGATAGGAGAATTATCAACTCTATGACAGGGGACTTGTTGGATGCTGAGGGAAAGAAAGTATCTTCACTGTCCGATGCTATCAGAACAGGATGTGTGGGAAGTGTATTTGAGCCTTGTACATCTGATGTACTTGATGTCAAATCGGGGAAAAAGTTCAACTTGAAAGACGCATTAAAAGAGGGTATTATAAGTTGGAATGACCCTATAGTGTATGATGTTAAAAGCAGAAAGAGGATTTCGCTGAGACTTGCTAGCCAAATAGGTTGTGGATGAAGATACAATGATGTACTGTGAGCCAACAATGAGTTCCAAACTCACTGCTGCTGAGGCATGTAAGTTAGGTCTCCTTTCTATCATTGGTGCACCAATTCTTGGGGGTGTTGGATATGGGTTGAGTTCATTTGAAAGAATTGATGTGGAGTCTAGAGCTGACGTTGGCAGAGGTATGAGACGGGTTGATAGAATGGGAGAGTATGGATCTGAAAATAGTGTGGCACCAACAAAATCGTCTGAGAAGAGGTCTTTGTTGCCTACCACCAGGGACCCTGATGAAATTGTTCCCAAGCGACGAGCAGCTGAATTAAAGCTGACAGAGACCACCTCAGAAGTTCTTCCTGTTGATGTGATTCCTGGTGCTGTGCGGGAAAAACACATTGTGACAAAACAGTCCCGCCATATCACAGAACTAATTCAAGATGATAGTTCACCTCCTGGATTTGACTTTGATGATGTGGATGAAACTCATAATGTTAGTGTAACTCAGCCTTCAATAGCAAATGTTGAATATCACCTGTCTCTTGCAAAAGATTCAGAAGAGGAGCAAGGGAAACACATTGCAAAATTGACAGTTGCTAAAATGGGCAAAGGTGGTGCATTTCCAGAAGAGAAACCAGAAGAGTTAATTCCTTCTCACCAGCCACATCGTCCTGCACAAGTTAACGAAACACCAAGGGATGAGGTCATTGACACAGGAATTTCTCATGGAGTGCAGGCAAGACAAACTGGTGAGTTCATAACAGAAGCCCGACTACCTCCCAGCATGGATGTTGATGTGACCTGGGAAGCTAAGCCACAGAGCAGAATTGGCACACAGAGAACACCCACCACACTGCAGACCATTGAAGACACTGCACGCGTACTGGATGAACTTACAGGCCAAATGAAAGTTGAATCAACTCATGTGGTGGTAGAACCTAGCAGTAGAGGTAAAGTTACCAGAGCTTCTTTAAAGGAGGCACCCCTAGGAATCAGTCTTAATGAAGCTGTCACAAGAGGCATGATAGTTTTGCCATTGGGTCGAATCAAACATCCAAACACTAGTGAGATAATGACAATCAATCAAGCAATTGACTGTGGTCTCATTGACCCAAACAAATCCACAATAATTAATCCATCAAATGGACAAACATTGACTTTGACAGAAGCCATTCAAAGAGGTACTCTTGATCCTGAATCAGGTGATCTGATTAACAGGTCGGATGGCAAGCACCTGACTCTTGCAGAGGCTGTTATGGAGGGTTTAATCCCCGAGTATGGCCTGAGAAGGCCTGATGCTATTCCATTGAGTGAAGCCATTCAGAGGGGCATGGTCAATGTTAAAACTGGAGTGTTTACTCACCCAGAGACTGGCCATATGATGGATATTGAAAAGGCTTTGCAGCTTGGTTTTCTGGAAGCAACTGAAACTCATCTCAGTGTCGCAGTTTCAGAGAAGTCTACAAGTCGGCAACCATCTGTAACTGTACCTCCAGTGTTTCAAGTAACTGATAGAAGCGAGAGAGAAACAGATATGCATGACCTGAGCAGAGGAGCAGTTCCCCTGGATCAAGCAATTGAATCAGGATTGGTGAGCTCTGATGATGGCCATTACATTCATCCAGTAAGTGGGGAGGTGATGTCTCTGGCTGCTGCCATCATGCATGGATACATCTCGGCTCCTGTTGCTCCTGGAGACGTGGATATGGAAGGTATCCCATTCGAAGAGGCCATGCAGCGAGGTCTGATTGACATTATCCAGAACACATTCAAGGAGCCTGTATCGGAAGCCATTATGCCTCTGGATGCTGCGATTAAGAAAGGTTTTATTATTTTACCAGCTGAAGGTGTTCAGGTCACAGTAACAAACAGAGCAGAAGAAACAATTGCGCAGCATACAGAAGAAATTGGCGAGCCTGGTCCACAAATAAAGCCTATATCTGCTGCTGAAGCATATCAACAAGGCTACATTGATGTCAAATCGGGTTTAATTACCATTCCATCTTTAGGGGAAACAATGCCATTGTCTGATGCCATTAAGAAGAATCTAGTGAACCCTGTTCCTACTGGAGATCCTCTTGCTGTGCCAATGGTTCTGAGTGATGCCATAACCAATGGCTATTTGGATGATAACATGGGTGAATTCAGAGATCCTCATTCTGCTCGAGTTATGAGTTTGACACAGGCTGTAATGGAAGGGTTGGTTGATTCAGAAACACTCCTCTATGACACAAGAAACCGAAAGACAATGACCACAGAAGATGCTCTTGCCAGTGGGTTGATTGACCCAAGAACTGGCCAATATATTGGTCTCACCAGACCAATTTCTTTCATGGATGCTGCTGAGCGTGGTCTTCTTGCTGTGCTGTCATTGCCTAATGTGACTGACAAAGCTATGATTGAAACTAGATCAAAATCAAGGGACCGATCTCCACAACGTGCCTTGTTCAAAGACAATGTGGTGGAAATAGTTAAGATCAGTGAATCGCGTGCATTGGATGATGGAAACGAGATCGGGCAATCGCCAGTCATAAAGATCCTGAGAGTGAAAGAAATATTTCAGCTGGCTGTTGACAGTGTCATTGATATGAGCACTGGTGAGAAAATCTCTCTTCAACAAGCCATTCATCACAGAATTGTTGACAAAGAAAATAGTACATACCTTGATACAAGCACTGGTGAAACTCAACCTCTGGGAGCGGCATATGAAAATGATCTCATCCAGGGTAATGTAAAGGACTACAGGAGAGTTGCTGATGAAACTCGACTTGACACTGATGACATACCGAGTCATATCAGTACAGTACTGGACCCTGTGAGCAAAAATAAAATATCATTTGAGGAGGCTGTTCGGCAAGGCATTCTGGATCCCAGAACTGGAGAATACATTGAGCCATCTTCAGGTCAAAGGATGTCGTTGGCAGATGCCGTCGTGCACGGTTATGTCATTACAACAAGCAAATCTAGCACTGAAGTGATCAAAACCACCACAGAAGAAATTGTGTCTGGTTCTGAGCAGGCAAACATCATAGGAGTGATTGATCCACGAACAGGCAAACAGATAAGTGTTCTTGAGGCTGTCAGAGAAGGCCTGCTATCTGAAGACAATAGCTGTTTCATTGACCCCATCACCGGCAAGGTCATTCCATTGGAAAAAGCTATCCAAGATGGGCTGATCATAGTTTCTGATCGCAGTGCTCTTGTAGAAGCTGGCAAAACATACAGCATTGGTGCTGTCCAAGATCGTAGAACAGGGGAGTACATATCTCCAAGTCAGGCTGTAGAAGATGGATTGCTGGATATGGCTGGAGGTGTATATATTGACCCTATCACCAACCAATCTGTACCACTTGCCGAAGCCTTTAAGCTGGGCCTTATCAGAGCCGAGGAGTTTCAAGACAAAAAATCCAGTAAGGACAAACATGAAGCATACAACATCACATCTGTTCTTGACCCTAAGTCTGGGAAGATGATAGACCCATCAGAGGCAATGAGGAAAGGTTTACTTGACACAGAACATGGTACATATGTGCACTCTGTCACTGGTAAAAGCATGCCACTCCATGAAGCATTTGTGAAGGGCTTTGTTGTGGCCGAGCATAGCGATGGTAGGGAGTCCGTAGTCACTGCCTCAGCTGTTGTAGAAACCAAATCTTTCACTATCCTTGCTGTTGTGGACCCTAGAACAAAAGAAAAGTTGACCGTGAATGATGCAATAAAAAAGGGAATTTTGGACAAAGAGATGTGCCAGTACATAGATCCCAGAAATGACCAGGTTCTTGGTATCAGGGAAGCCATTGACAATGGACTCATAATTGCTCACGAGGGGGACACCACTAGTGGAAGTAAACTGCTGGAAGCTAAATCCTGGACCATCAAGTCTGTCATTGACCCAAAAACAGGGGAAGAAATTCCTATTGCTGATGCAGTAAGACACAGAATAGTTGATAAGGCCAAGGGGTTATACTGGAATATGTCAACTGATGAGAAGATACCTATTCACGAGGCTATCCGTAAAGGTCTGGTTATTACAGAATCGCTTGATTCAGGAAAAAAGACAACTTTACTTGGACAACCCTCAGTTCCGGCAACCAAGGTGTTTTCACTTAAATATGTGAAGGATCCCAACACAGGCGAGGAGTTTGACCCAGTTGAGGCCGAGAGAAGAGGTTTGATCAATAAACTTCAAGGTATCTTCATGAATCCACTGACAGGGGAGAAAATACCAATCAGATTGGCTATAAGTCAAGGACTTATCACAGCTGCTGAAATTGAGGATGTGAATTTTGATGACTTGGAAGAAGATGAGGCTATATATTCCACGATAGAGGCTTTGCAGCAAGCAGAGACAGTTCATATAAGAAGTGTTGTAGACCCAAGGTCTGGTGAAGAAATATCTGTGCTTGAAGCTACCAAGCGAGGTCTTATCGATTCTAGTCAGGGCCTATTCATACATCCAATTAATGGGCAAAAAATGTCCATTTCCATTGCCATTGAAAAAGGCTACGTGAAGACAGTGATTCCCACAAAATCATCCTCAGAAGACAAGACAAAATGCACGATTTATGCTGTTGTGGATCCACAATCTGGTCGACAGATTTCGGTGACTGAAGCAATTGAAAGGGGAATTTTGGACATGCAGAGAGGGTTTTACTTAGATCCCGAGAGTGGAAAGAGAATTCCATTGTCACGAGCAGCAGCAGAAGGTCTGTTGTTCACTGATGGCACAAGTGAGATGTTTTCATCAGACCATGATGGCCATATTTTGTTCTCGGTTGGAAATACAGGACCATTGACAGCCAGATTTCCAGGACAATCATCTGTTGCTGGCATTGGTAGAGACCAAACACTGAACAAGGAGGAAACGACTGAAATTATTACAAACAGGTCAGAAACCACAACCACTGTTGGTTTCACATCCATGTCACGCCATCAAACCAAGGCATCACCATCTCCTGAAAGGAAGTATATGATTTTGCCCACAGCCATGACCTTTCCTGAAGCTTTTGACACTGGCTATATCGACCTGTCAACTGGGGAATATTTGAATCCTACTACAGGCGAAAGGATGCCAGTGGACGAAGCCATTAGATCTGGACTTTTAGAGCCTAAATCACTTGGACTAAATTGAGCCTCATTGAAGCCTCTGTGCGAGGATTTGTGAATCAGGATGATGGAACATTCACCCACCCAGACACGGGCGATGTTATGTCTGTGGATGAAGCCATGATGTCTGGCTTGTTGGAAAGGCCAATTCCTCAAAAAAGAATGACCCCAGAAGACAGAGAATATGCTGTGTCATTTAAAGAAGGTCTCCAACAAGGTTTGATTGATTTGGGCCTTACAACATTCACTGATCCACACACAAACAGGGTCATGGTTCTCACTGAAGCACTAGACAAAGGTTATATTGTGCCAAAGCTTGATGATATTCCAATAGATACTACTACAAAGCATGTTTCTCCACAAAAGACACTTTATGGTAGTGGACAAGAAACCCTCACTGTGGTACAAGATGAACGAAGAATTCTTCAAGAAGCTGAAACTATCTATACAAATATAGCTAGAGACAGTCAAATATACTCTCCACCAACCACAAAACCCAATGATGAAAGTACCAATGGTCATATCAGCCCAGACAAGGGCATAGGAAGGTCCCCAACTCGAAAAACGACAACCTCTATGGGTGATTTGCCTCTAAACCACATGAAATTGATCCGAACAAAAGTGTACTACCATCTCATGTTCAGGCACAGAAACCAAACTGGGACGATCGTTCAGATTCTGAAGACAGATTTGAAGATGCTTATGACCACATGGATGTTGATGAACCAACTGTCCAATTTAACATACAGGGGTTGACAGAAGCTGCTGACAAGCCAGATGCTTCTGAGAGAACCATATCACATGATAAGCATATAAACATCATCCGTCGCAAAGAGTATCCTCAAGATGAGATTGACAAAACAGTACAAATGATGCAAGAGCTGGAGCAGCAAACCAAGAGAGCTGGTGACACATTGAATGAGGTCCAGAAGGGTGATGTCTCGAAGGTGATTGACATAGATATTCATGTCATTGATGATGGAAATGTCACTGATGTAACTTTAACTCCCACACAGTCAGTACCACAGAGAGGTGTTACACACCAAAAACCTTCAGTTCAACCAAAAGCTACTGACATATCCAATGGACATGCTCCTGGACAAGAAGTAAGACAACATGACCCTATAAAACAGGAAATTAGGGATGGTTATGCACTATCACCTGCTCCTGATGTACAGTACCCCGATGGACAAGCACCTGCATCAGATCTAAGCCAGGTGTATCCACAAAAACCAGCTCCTGTCTCAAAGCGGGATGAGCAGTACCCCAAAAGACAAACACCTGGCTCCGAGAGTATTGAACCGCTCCCCTATTCACAATCACCAAAGTCTTACCCTTACAGTCAGGTATCTGGCTCTGACAGGAGTGAGGAGTACACCGATAGTCAAATACCTGGGTCTGACAAAGATGAACTGCACCCTCGCAGTCGAACACCTGTTACTGACCAGTACTCCAATATTCCAGCACCTGGTTCTGTCAGTAGTGTACAGCCCACCTATGATGGAACACCTAGCTCTGACAGAGGTGAACAGTACCCCCATGGTCAAGCACCTAGGTCTGACAGAGTTGAACAGTATCCTCACAGTGAAGCCCCTGGCTCTGACAGAGGTGAACAATACCCACACAGTCAAGCACCTGGTTCTGACAAAGGTGAACAGTACCCTCACAGTCAAGCACCTGGTTCTGATAGAGGTGAACAGTACCCCGATGGTCAAACACTTGGCTCTGAAAGAGTTGAACAATACACACACAGTCAAGCACCTGGCTCTGACAAAGGTGAACAGTACCCTCACAGTCAAGCACCTGGTTCTGATAGAGGTGAACAGTACCCACACAGTCAAACACCTGGCTCGGACAGAGGTGAACAGTATCCTCACAGTGAAGCCCCTGGCTCTGACAGAGGTGAACAGTACCCACTCAGTCAAACACCTGGCTCCGACAGAGGTGAGCAGTACCCCCAAGGTCAAAAACCTGTCTCTGATAAGGGTGAACAGCATCCCATCCATCCAAAGTACCCTCAGGAGCAAGCAGCTGGTATGGAAGACAGCCAAGAATATTTACATCGAAAAATTCCTAGTGGAGGTCATGATGAAATTGAAAAGCCAGTGAACGGATTATCAGCCCATGGTCTAGAATCGCCACTGACATCCTCAGTATTGCCACATTTGTCAAGTCCTAGTCACTATGAAACTCTGGAGGATGCCAAGGAGGTTGCTGTGGAGCATCAACTGGAGATGACCAGAATGACTTCACCAGTGTCTGCACTTATGACAAAGGTTAGTGAGGAAAACAGATTGATTCACATTTTGAATCATGATGCTTATTTAACTCCTTTAGGTTTTGGTCTAACTGACAGAGAAGGGCAGCAGTTGCAACAGCCCATCTTTGCCAGTGGTGTGACGGTTTCTTCTGTTGGGTGCTCGGATGATCATAACCAAATGTCACTAGGGTCCCCTGACACTGCTTTGTCAGATTTGCATGTGCTAACTTGCCAGTCATTGCAGGAATCTAGCCTGGTAGAAACCTCACCCACTTCACTTGTGGGGGATGACATATCCTCGGCTGCAGCTATTGAAAACAATTTAGCCTCCAAATTCCGTGTTCCTCCAACTGAAACAGGAGAGGAGCAAACGGGTCCTATTAGAAAAGCAGAAAAGTTTGGTTCCTCCTTAGCTACAAGTGAGTATTAGTGTATTTTCACTTAAGTATATTGCTTTGTCACAGTACTAATGCATTATCAAATTTCTTTGGAGCTAAATTTGGATTATTTGTTGCCACCCAAATTGGTTTGCTAATGAGTTTAGCCATATCACAAAATGATTTATGAAATGAACATCGATTGTTTTCATCCGGATATCCAGAAGATGCTTCTCCCTCTAGAAGATCCTTGTCCAGTTTGGATAAACTTGACCATGATCACCATGCCAGCACCTTGTTTGATTCCCAGTCTAATCCCCCTGATTCTGTCCTTAGCAAAACACGCGAGTCAGTGGGTGATTCAATCCACCCAGGACTTCAGTCTGATGTGTTCAGTTTTGATTCTAGATCCATCGATTCAGAATCAGATAAAACTATGTCTGTCCAGGAAGCCATAGATCCTTGTTTAATTGATGGCAGGACAATGACAACCAATGTCAATATGCCTGGTGATATCCTAGCTGAGGGTAGTCCCAAGCAAAAAACTTTCACGGACGTGAACCCAATGGATGATGTAACTTGGTCCACTGAACAAAAGAAATCGGATGACATTATTCCTCCAACTTTGGATAGTCTGATCAAGCAAGGTCTCTATAATATTGAAACTGGGCTTGTGACTGATATGAAGACAAGAAAAAGGGTTCCACTGATGGAAGCTACAAAGAAGGGAATGGTTGCCAAAGATTCCATTCAAATTGTAGACCTTAAATCTCAACATCGTCTTACAGTTAGTGAGGCAATCGACTCTGGTATGTTGGATCCAGTGTCAGGTAATGTGGTCATTGAAAAAGGCAAGGGCATGTCTTTAGGGGAGTCAGTGAAGATGGGGATTTTTGCTGTTGTTGCAGCACCTGTTGTGGGACCAGTGCTACTGGCTCAATACGTCAAAAAGAAGATTGATGACAAATCAACGTCAGGGAAAATGGAAAATTCTTCAGTTGACTCTTCTCATGTAATCTCCACTAAGAGTCATTACAAAACGACAACCAATCTCAAAGCTGACGGTGGCGAATTGTCCAATGACGATGCAGTTCATCCTGGGTTGGTAACTGAAGTTGTGGATCAAGAACAAGTTCACATTACACCTGAATCGCTGGATTACCTGGCTCATCAAGGCATATATAATATTGACACAGGTCTTGTTACCAACCAGATGACAGGTGAAAGGACACCGTTGATTGAGGCAATGGAAAAAAGTCTAGTAAAAAGAGAATCTGTGAAAATTATTGACCCAATTTCTGAGCAATTGATATCTATTGACGAAGGTGTTAGTAAAGGTGTTATAGATCCAGTAACAGGAAATGTGTCATGGGGAAATGGCATGGCAGTCGACTTTACACAATCGGTCAAGCAAGGTCTTCAAAGAGCTCCAACAACGTCAATGACTGAGTCAGATACGCCTGATAGAAGCACTGCCTCTGATATGGCTCCTTCACAAAAGGAAGACAAGGAAGCAACAAGGATTAAACTGACCCCTGTCAGTTCACAAGACACAACAGTCGACTCTAGCATAGACATACTCAAGCAAGACAAACTGAAATCTACGGATGCTATTGAAACTGACAGTGACAGAACTCAGTCTGTTGATGGCAGCAAAAAGACTGCTTTGGTTGAAGTTGATGGACGAACTCTGACCTTCAATGAAGCTGTCGACGCAGGGAGAATTGACACAGTGAGAACCACTGTTGTAGACCCTGCCTCACAGACAACAATGACTCTGAAAGAGGCTATTGAATGTGACATCGTAGACCAGAGCACAGGAGAAACTGTGAATGCTTATACAGGACAAAGGGAACCTGTCACGTGCGTTGTACTTCATGAGCCTAACTCACTGGAAAGTCTGTCGCAACAAGGACGCTATGACACAAACACTGGACTTGTCACTGACAGGAAGACAGGTGACAAAGTACCCTTACTGGAGGCCATGGAGAAGGGACTAGTGACTGATGAGTCAGTGAAAGTGGTGGATCCCGCATCTGGAGCTACAATCACGGTCAATGAAGCCATTGAGAGAGGTGTTATCGACTCGTCCACAGGAGATGTAATGGTTGGTGAGGCTAAAGGCTTGTCTTTCACCGAGTCTGTTAAACAAGGACTGTTAGCTGTGGTAGCTGCCCCTGTTGTGGCTCCTATTCTTGTGAAAGAACTGATTGAAAAGAAACTGGCCGCTGGAAAATATGCTTCTGAGTCAGATGTGCCTGATAGAAGCACTGCCTCTGATATGGCTCCTTCACAAAAGGAAGACACGGTAGCAACATGGATTAAACCGACCCCTGTCAGTTCACAAGACACAACAGTCGACTCTAGCATAGACATACTCAAGCAAGACAAACTGAAATCTACGGATGCTATCGAAACTGACAGTGACAGAACTCAGTCTGTTGATGGCAGCAAAAAGACTGCTTTGGTTGAAGTTGATGGACGAACTCTGACCTTCAATGAAGCTGTCGACACAGGGAGAATTGACACAGTGAGAACCACTGTTGTAGACCCTGCCTCACAGACAACAATGACTCTGAAAGAGGCTATTGAATGTGACATAGTAGACCAGAGCACAGGAGAAAACTGTGAATGCTTATACAGGACAAAGGGAACCTGTCACGTGCGTTGTACTTCATGAGCCTAACTCACTGGAAAGTCTGTCGCAACAAGGACGCTATGACACAAACACTGGACTTGTCACTGACAGGAAGACAGGTGACAAAGTACCCTTACTGGAGGCCATGGAGAAAGGGACTAGTGACTGATGAGTCAGTGAAAGTGGTGGATCCCGCATCTGGAGCTACAATCACGGTCAATGAAGCCATTGAGAGAGGTGTTATCGACTCGTCCACAGGAGATGTAATGGTTGGTGAGGCTAAAGGCTTGTCTTTCACCGAGTCTGTTAAACAAGGACTGTTAGCTGTGGTAGCTGCCCCTGTTGTGGCTCCTATTCTTGTGAAAGAACTGATTGAAAAGAAACTGGCCGCTGGAAAATATGCTTCTGAGTCAGATGTGCCTGATAGAAGCACTGCCTCTGATATGGCTCCTTCACAAAAGGAAGACACGGTAGCAACATGGATTAAACCGACCCCTGTCAGTTCACAAGACACAACAGTCGACTCTAGCATAGACATACTCAAGCAAGACAAACTGAAATCTACGGATGCTATCGAAACTGACAGTGACAGAACTCAGTCTGTTGATGGCAGCAAAAAGACTGCTTTGGTTGAAGTTGATGGACGAACTCTGACCTTCAATGAAGCTGTCGACACAGGGAGAATTGACACAGTGAGAACCACTGTTGTAGACCCTGCCTCACAGACAACAATGACTCTGAAAGAGGCTATTGAATGTGACATCGTAGACCAGAGCACAGGAGAAACTGTGAATGCTTATACAGGACAAAGGGAACCTGTCACGTGCGTTGTACTTCATGAGCCTAACTCACTGGAAAGTCTGTCGCAACAAGGACGCTATGACACAAACACTGGACTTGTCACTGACAGGAAGACAGGTGACAAAGTACCCTTACTGGAGGCCATGGAGAAGGGACTAGTGACTGATGAGTCAGTGAAAGTGGTGGATCCCACATCTGGAGCTACAATCACGGTCAATGAAGCCATTGAGAGAGGTGTTATCGACTCGTCCACAGGAGATGTAATGGTTGGTGAGGCTAAAGGCTTGTCTTTCACCGAGTCTGTTAAACAAGGACTGTTAGCTGTGGTAGCTGCCCCTGTTGTGGCTCCTATTCTTGTGAAAGAACTGATTGAAAGAAACTGGCCGCTGGAAAATATGCTTCTGAGTCAGATGCGCCTGATAGAAGCACTGCCTCTGATATGGCTCCTTCACAAAAGGAGAGACAAGGGTAGCAACAAGGATTAAACCGACCCCTGTCAGTTCACAAGACACAACAGTCGACTCTAGCATAGACATACTCAAGCAAGAAAAACTGAAATCTACGGATGCTATCGAAACTGACAGTGACAGAACTCAGTCTGTTGATGGCAGCAAAAAGACTGCTTTGGTTGAAGTTGATGGACGAACTCTGACCTTCAATGAAGCTGTCGACGCAGGGAGAATTGACACAGTGAGAACCACTGTTGTAGACCCTGCCTCACAGACAACAATGACTCTGAAAGAGGCTATTGAATGTGACATCGTAGACCAGAGCACAGGAGAAACTGTGAATGCTTATACAGGACAAAGGGAACCTGTCACGTGCGTTGTACTTCATGAGCCTAACTCACTGGAAAGTCTGTCGCAACAAGGACGCTATGACACAAACACTGGACTTGTCACTGACAGGAAGACAGGTGACAAAGTACCCTTACTGGAGGCCATGGAGAAGGGACTAGTGACTGATGAGTCAGTGAAAGTGGTGGATCCCGCATCTGGAGCTACAATCACGGTCAATGAAGCCATTGAGAGAGGTGTTATCGACTCGTCCACAGGAGATGTAATGGTTGGTGAGGCTAAAGGCTTGTCTTTCACCGAGTCTGTTAAACAAGGACTGTTAGCTGTGGTAGCTGCCCCTGTTGTGGCTCCTATTCTTGTGAAAGAACTGATTGAAAAGAAACTGGCCGCTGGAAAATATGCTTCTGAGTCAGATGCGCCTGATAGAAGCACTGCCTCTGATATGGCTCCTTCACAAAAGGAAGACAAGGAAGCAACAAGGATTAAACCGACCCCTGTCAGTTCACAAGACACAACAGTCGACTCTAGCATAGACATACTCAAGCAAGACAAACTGAAATCTACGGATGCTATTGAAACTGACAGTGACAGAACTCAGTCTGTTGATGGCAGCAAAAAGACTGCTTTGGTTGAAGTTGATGGACGAACTCTGACCTTCAATGAAGCTGTCGACGCAGGGAGAATTGACACAGTGAGAACCACTGTTGTAGACCCTGCCTCACAGACAACAATGACTCTGAAAGAGGCTATTGAATGTGACATCGTAGACCAGAGCACAGGAGAAACTGTGAATGCTTATACAGGACAAAGGGAACCTGTCACGTGCGTTGTACTTCATGAGCCTAACTCACTGGAAAGTCTGTCGCAACAAGGACGCTATGACACAAACACTGGACTTGTCACTGACAGGAAGACAGGTGACAAAGTACCCTTACTGGAGGCTATGGAGAAGGGACTAGTGACTGATGAGTCAGTGAAAGTGGTGGATCCCACATCTGGAGCTACAATCACGGTCAATGAAGCCATTGAGAGAGGTGTTATCGACTCGTCCACAGGAGATGTAATGGTTGGTGAGGCTAAAGGCTTGTCTTTCACCGAGTCTGTTAAACAAGGACTGTTAGCTGTGGTAGCTGCCCCTGTTGTGGCTCCTATTCTTGTGAAAGAACTGATTGAAAAGAAACTGGCCGCTGGAAAATATGCTTCTGAGTCAGATGTGCCTGATAGAAGCACTGCCTCTGATATGGCTCCTTCACAAAGGAAGACACGGTAGCAACATGGATTAAACCGACCCCTGTCAGTTCACAAGACACAACAGTCGACTCTAGCATAGACATACTCAAGCAAGACGAACTGAAATCTACGGATGCTATTGAAATTGACAGTGACAGAACTCAGTCTGTTGATGGCAGCAAAAAGACTGCTTTGGTTGAAGTTGATGGACGAACTCTGACCTTCAATGAAGCTGTCGACGCAGGGAGAATTGACACAGTGAGAACCACTGTTGTAGACCCTGCCTCACAGACAACAATGACTCTGAAAGAGGCTATTGAATGTGACATCGTAGACCAGAGCACAGGAGAAACTGTGAATGCTTATACAGGACAAAGGGAACCTGTCACGTGCGTTGTACTTCATGAGCCTAACTCACTGGAAAGTCTGTCGCAACAAGGACGCTATGACACCAAACACTGGACTTGTCACTGACAGGAAGACAGGTGACAAAGTACCCTTACTGGAGGCCATGGAGAAGGGACTAGTGACTGATGAGTCAGTGAAAGTGGTGGATCCCGCATCTGGAGCTACAATCACGGTCAATGAAGCCATTGAGAGAGGTGTTATCGACTCGTCCACAGGAGATGTAATGGTTGGTGAGGCTAAAGGCTTGTCTTTCACCGAGTCTGTTAAACAAGGACTGTTAGCTGTGGTAGCTGCCCCTGTTGTGGCTCCTATTCTTGTGAAAGAACTGATTGAAAAGAAACTGGCCGCTGGAAAATATGCTTCTGAGTCAGATGCGCCTGATAGAAGCACTGCCTCTGATATGGCTCCTTCACAAAAGGAAGACACGGTAGCAACATGGATTAAACCGACCCCTGTCAGTTCACAAGACACAACAGTCGACTCTAGCATAGACATACTCAAGCAAGACAAACTGAAATCTACGGATGCTATCGAAACTGACAGTGACAGAACTCAGTCTGTTGATGGCAGCAAAAAGACTGCTTTGGTTGAAGTTGATGGACGAACTCTGACCTTCAATGAAGCTGTCGACGCAGGGAGAATTGACACAGTGAGAACCACTGTTGTAGACCCTGCCTCACAGACAACAATGACTCTGAAAGAGGCTATTGAATGTGACATCGTAGACCAGAGCACAGGAGAAACTGTGAATGCTTATACAGGACAAAGGGAACCTGTCACGTGCGTTGTACTTCATGAGCCTAACTCACTGGAAAGTCTGTCGCAACAAGGACGCTATGACACAAAACACTGGACTTGTCACTGACAGGAAGACAGGTGACAAAGTACCCTTACTGGAGGCCATGGAGAAGGGACTAGTGACTGATGAGTCAGTGAAAGTGGTGGATCCCGCATCTGGAGCTACAATCACGGTCAATGAAGCCATTGAGAGAGGTGTTATCGACTCGTCCACAGGAGATGTAATGGTTGGTGAGGCTAAAGGCTTGTCTTTCACCGAGTCTGTTAAACAAGGACTGTTAGCTGTGGTAGCTGCCCCTGTTGTGGCTCCTATTCTTGTGAAAGAACTGATTGAAAAGAAACTGGCCGCTGGAAAATATGCTTCTGAGTCAGATGTGCCTGATAGAAGCACTGCCTCTGATATGGCTCCTTCACAAAAGGAAGACACGGTAGCAACATGGATTAAACCGACCCCTGTCAGTTCACAAGACACAACAGTCGACTCTAGCATAGACATACTCAAGCAAGACAAACTGAAATCTACGGATGCTATTGAAACTGACAGTGACAGAACTCAGTCTGTTGATGGCAGCAAAAAGACTGCTTTGGTTGAAGTTGATGGACGAACTCTGACCTTCAATGAAGCTGTCGACGCAGGGAGAATTGACACAGTGAGAACCACTGTTGTAGACCCTGCCTCACAGACAACAATGACTCTGAAAGAGGCTATTGAATGTGACATAGTAGACCAGAGCACAGGAGAAACTGTGAATGCTTATACAGGACAAAGGGAACCTGTCACGTGCGTTGTACTTCATGAGCCTAACTCACTGGAAAGTCTGTCGCAACAAGGACGCTATGACACAAACACTGGACTTGTCACTGACAGGAAGACAGGTGACAAAGTACCCTTACTGGAGGCCATGGAGAAGGGACTAGTGACTGATGAGTCAGTGAAAGTGGTGGATCCCGCATCTGGAGCTACAATCACGGTCAATGAAGCCATTGAGAGAGGTGTTATCGACTCGTCCACAGGAGATGTAATGGTTGGTGAGGCTAAAGGCTTGTCTTTCACCGAGTCTGTTAAACAAGGACTGTTAGCTGTGGTAGCTGCCCCTGTTGTGGCTCCTATTCTTGTGAAAGAACTGATTGAAAAGAAACTGGCCGCTGGAAAATATGCTTCTGAGTCAGATGCGCCTGATAGAAGCACTGCCTCTGATATGGCTCCTTCACAAAAGGAAGACACGGAAGCAACAAGGATTAAACTGACCCCTGTCAGTTCACAAGACACAACAGTCGACTCTAGCATAGACATACTCAAGCAAGACAAACTGAAATCTACGGATGCTATTGAAACTGACAGTGACAGAACTCAGTCTGTTGATGGCAGCAAAAAGACTGCTTTGGTTGAAGTTGATGGACGAACTCTGACCTTCAATGAAGCTGTCGACGCAGGGAGAATTGACACAGTGAGAACCACTGTTGTAGACCCTGCCTCACAGACAACAATGACTCTGAAAGAGGCTATTGAATGTGACATCGTAGACCAGAGCACAGGAGAAACTGTGAATGCTTATACAGGACAACGGGAACCTGTCACGTGCGTTGTACTTCATGAGCCTAACTCACTGGAAAGTCTGTCGCAACAAGGACGCTATGACACAAACACTGGACTTGTCACTGACAGGAAGACAGGTGACAAAGTACCCTTACTGGAGGCTATGGAGAAGGGACTAGTGACTGATGAGTCAGTGAAAGTGGTGGATCCCACATCTGGAGCTACAATCACGGTCAATGAAGCTATTGAGAAAGGTGTTATCGACTCGTCCACAGGAGATGTAATGGTTGGTGAGGCTAAAGGCTTGTCTTTCACCGAGTCTGTTAAACAAGGTCTGTTAGCTGTGGTAGCTGCCCCTGTTGTGGCTCCTATTCTTGTGAAAGAACTGATTGAAAAGAAACTGGCCGCTGGCAAATATCCTTCTGACTTAGATGTGCCTGATAGAAGCACTACCTCTGATATTGATTTATCACTGGTTGAAGATAAAGATGATGGAGTAAGAGTGTCTGATAAAGAACAATCTTCAGATAGCTTTGTCAAACCCACATCCTTGACAGTAATTCCGGAAAAACCTAAGCGAGCAAAGTTTTCTTGTGGCACTGATGATCAGCAGGAAGTTATTGTACCCCTAACTCCCATGGTACCCCATCTAGAATCTGCCATGATATCACAGAAACCATTGATTTCTTCTGAAGATGTTGATGTCCCAGACAATGGTTACACAATGCGTGAAGCTGTTAAGATGGGTCTCTATGACGCTAAATCACACACATTCTTTCACCCTCTTGTTGATCAGCATTTGTCCATCGAAGAAGCTTTTGACTGCTGTTTGGTTGACCCCAGTAGATCAATAATGCGAGACCCTGTCTCCGGAGGTAATATATCTGTTGCTATGTTATTGGAAAGAGGTCTGTTTGACATGGAAGAAGGCATAGTCAAAGATGCTTCTGGGAACGATGTTGACATACAGACAGCTGTAGATGAGGGTTTAATGGTTGATTATAAGCAGGAATTTGAACCTCTTTCCCTGCTTCAGATCTTTGATGACCGCCTGTACAATCCTGTCACTGGTGAGTTCTTTGACCCTGCATGCAATGAATTCATCACACTTGGTCAAGCCATAGACCGAGGCATACTGAACAAGAACTCTGTAGTGGTGAATGACCCACGCAGTGGTGAAGTATTAAGTCTCGAGGAAGCCATCAAAATCAATTTGGTTGACCACAGAAAAGGCTTTGTGAAGGATACATCAAGTAAAGAGAAAGTTCCATTAACAGTTGCAATGGAACGGGGTATCTTAATCAGCCGTCCTATGTCCATTGCAACAGCAGTAGATATCGGCCTGTACAACGAGTCCGCTTGTAAATTCCTTGACCCAACATGTAGACAGTTTTTCCAACTGGAAGAGGCTATAGAATGTGGCTTGATTGACGCAAGTTCAAGCATTGTAGATCCTGCCAATGGCAAACAGATGGCATTAGCAGTTGCTACAGCCTGTGGTGTGCTTGATGCCAGACATGGTAATGTTGTCAATGTCCACACAGGGGAACTTGTCACTTTGAAAGAGCACATTATTGCTAGCAGAATCGGCCGCCGCAGCAATGCTATGAACATACTCGATGCCATGAATAACAAGATATTTGACACAAAAAGAAATGTGTTCATAAATCCTATCACTGCAGAAGAAGTGCCTTTGGCTGATGCCGTCAAGTCTGGTCTGATTGATGTGGAGTCTCTCATACGTGACCCTGCTACAGGTAATAAAGTCACACTCCAAGATGCAATTGACAATGGTATTCTAGATCCCAAGTGTGGTCTGATTACTGACCAGAGAACAGGAGAAACAAAGTCATTGAAAGATGTCACAGTCGGGCTACCTTATGGTGTTGACATGCATGAAGCTGTCCAGAAAGGACTGTATGACCAAGACAACAACACTTTGATTGATATCCACACAAGGGAAGCAGTTACATTTGTGGATGCTTTCGAAAGTGGCTTAGTTGATTCTCAATCAACAATCATCAATCCGGCTACAGATTTACCAATGACTCTGGAAGATGCTGTGAATCAGGGAATTCTGGACTTGTCTTCTGGACTTGTGATAAGCAGTCATACTGGTGAAACTGTTCCTATATTAGACTCAATACCTAAGCCATCTAAACAGGTGAAAAGAGAAGCGGTTGTTACTCCGATGCTTTCTTTGGACCAGGCCATTAAGCTCAATCTGTACAATCCTGAGACAAATGTTATGGTTGACCCAGCTACCAAAGAGGAGATGCCTGTAGATGTGGCATTGCAAAAAGGCATTCTTGATCCCAACTCAGAAATCATAGACCCATATTCTGGCCATATTTGCACATTTAAGAATGCCATTGAGAGTGGAATCGTAGACACAAACCTGGGTGTTATTATTGATACCAACACAGGTTGCTCCTTGTCACTGAAAGAAGCATTTTCAAAAGGTCTGGTTGTATCATCAACAAAACCCAGCGAGCCTTTACCACTCTCTGTTGCTGTAAATGAAGGCCACTTTGATCAAGCCACAGGGCTGATCCACCATGAAGCAGCTGATAAGCCCATCAATCTGCATACTGCTCTGCAAACTGGAGTTGTCACTGTTGACAATGTAAAAATGGTTGACCCTCAAACAGGTGAACTTATCTCAGTTGAGGTTGCGCAGGAAAAGGGCATCGTTAACCTTGATCAAGGGACTGTGTATGACTCTCAATCAGCAAGCATGGTATCAATGTCTGAGGCCTTTAGTCGAGGAATTGCCATTGAATTTGCCAAACCACCCATGAGCCCAAGTATAGCACTGCAACAAGGATTGCTAGAACCAGAATCTGGCCATGTCAAGGATCCAGTGTCAGGCGGGAATGTGAACATGACCGAAGCTGTGTTGAAAGGAGTGATCGACCCTGATTCATTTGTGGTGGCTGATCCTTTTGGAGGAGCGGATTTGAGCATGAGAGATGCCATGCACAGAGGGATCATGGATTCGGAGACTGGAGCAGTCTATGATGCTGAGACGAACAAATCAATACCAATTAACCAGGCGATTACCAAGGGTCTGGTCATTGACAAATCAAAGCCACAAATAGGACGACTAGCTAGTGGGGCTCTCCCACACATGTACAGTGATGCACAGCTAGCAAAAACTCTTACTTTTGTGGAAGAGATTCAAAAGCCTGGTGCACTAGTGCAAGGAGATAGAGGTTTGACATTGAAACAGGCTGAAGAACAAGGCCTCTTCAATAAAGAAACTGGTGAGCTTACTGATTCAAAGACAGGCAAAGACCTTTCTGTGAAAGATGCCATCAGAGCAGGAGTCGTTCAGCCTGACTTGCTTGTCCTGTCAGAGGATGGCCAGATGGTTGAGGTCTGGGAGGACCCTTCCAGCGGACGAGTACTGGAGTGTAAACCCACTCTTGCTAAAGTGAGCCTTGCCTCCAAAGTTTACTCGGGTGCTATGAAAACAGAGGATGTCATTGAAAATTTGAAAGGTTTGACTGTCCATCAAGCTCTACACAAAGGACTTATTGATGTAAAGGCAGACATACAACCTTCCCCAGCTATCGAAGAACACACCAGCTTACAACACACTTTTGCCGATAAATCCAGCCAAGAAGCCCCATCAAAACCCACTCATATCAAGTATAATATCCCTGTTGGTGGAGACGAAATAGACCAATCTAAGCCTGTATACGAGCAATATCCAAAAGGTATTTCCTTTAAGACGGAAATCAAGCCAGTGGTTAAGTCAATTCCCAAACTCACTGTTCGTGATGCCGTGGATGCAGGATATTTCGATGAAGACAGCGGCAAACTGCTTGATCCAGAAACTGGAGATAGCATGACCATTGAAGCTGCTATAGAGCGTGGTGTACTTGACAAAGATTCCATCAAGATCCGAGAGCCAAAGACAGGAAGGTTGCTTCACTTTGATGCTGCAGTGGACAGCGGTGTTATGGATGGTGTCACTGGTGATGTTGTCAATGACGATGATGAAACATTCACATTGAAAGAGGCTCTTGATAGTGGTCTTATCCTGTCTGTTGGTGTTGAGCCAAAGAAAGAGGTGAAGCGTGTCTATAAAGAGGGTGCTAGAGATGTTGATACAGCAGGTTCTGTCCATCCCCTTCTTGAGATAGGTTCAAGTGTATCAGGGGGTAGGGATGTAGGGATGATGCAAGGTGCTCATGGCATGTCTGGAAAGGAAACTGACAAGGCTGCCAAACAAACAAGAAAGACAAGTGCTGAAGGAACAGATGAAGGGTTGAGTCTTGCAGCAGCTGTTGACAAAGGTGAGCTCCGTATACCTTTGATGATTTAGTTTCTACATTTCCTCAATCGTATTCATTGACTCAACAATGGAAATTTTGATTTGTGCCAGGCATTTATCGCCCTAAGTCTGGGAAATTGACCCATCCTGTCACTCAGAAAGACATGACAGTTGACACAGCTATCAAATCTGGCCTGATTGACCCAAGAAAAACAGTAATCAAACACCCAAAATCTGGTCGAAACATCCCGCTTGACAAAGCCATGGATATTGGACTGGTTGATAGCAAGACAGGTGAGAGAAGCATTGCGTGTCACAAGCGTCTTGTATTAACAATTAATGAATACTCTCATTTCTTTAATCTTGATGGTCTTTTGTTCATGATTAGGTTATGTGAAGGATCCAGTAACTGGTCAGGCATGGCCATTTGAGGTTGCTCTGGATCGTGAGCTAGTGATGGACACCTATGTGCCCCCACTGCTTAGCCTGTCTCAAGTTGGTGAGCAGAACCTTATGGATGCTGACACAGGCAAGGTTATTCACCCAGTCACCAGACAAGCAATGGCATTTGATGAAGCTATCAGTCAGGGCATTGTTGATCCAGAAAAATCACAAGTTATCTTCCCAGATTCCCAAGCTGTCCTGAGCTTTGCTGAAGCTATAGATCAGGGATTGGTGGACCCACAAACTGGCCATTTAGAAGACCCTTCATCTGGCATAATTACAAGTGTGATGGGAGCTGTTCAGAATAAAGTAGTGGTGGATGCCATGGACCAGGGAGATGATGATATGAAAGGAGAGGTTGTCCAGTCTAAGGCTTTACCCCCACAGCAGCTCTCATGGCAGCAAGATGTGATGGCACAAGACAAAGCTGCCACCAACATCACTATGACAGTTGATCAACAGGTACCTGTTGGTGAGGAGCCTCTAGCTGCTGAAGACAAGAGCCCAGAGAAAGGCACTGTTGATATGGTAAGTCAGTTGGGATGGTCTGGCCATTTTTACATTTACTCGACAAGATCTTGACATTGTGCATGGTGAATTCTTATCCCTGTCCCTTAGGTACCAGAGTAGTTGGTTGTTGCATGAGATGTCTGGAAGTCTTTTTTTTCTGTGCTGAAGCAAAACCCTTGTTAGAATAGCTCTGACATACTTTGTGTCCCTTTGTTATCATATGACAAGAACTGTGTATGACTCATCATGTTATATTTGGCAATCCTGATATATTAAAAATTCTTGCAAAAAATGGAAGTAGAAGAGCTCCTCTCTTTGACCTCTTGTTTTTAGTGGCTCAGATTCTATTCTATCACTTCCCTCTGCTGGAGATAGGTTGGAACAAAGGGAGAGATATGATATTGTATATCCATTGCTTCACTTGCTTGGCTGTTGACCACATGACCATATGAGCAAACTGAGTGTCCAGTGATGCTTGGTAATATTTATTGACTAAGTGTTGTTGCCATGGTGGTTATGGTGTGTCCTCTTCATTGATCCTGTGTTTCAAGGATTGTTAACTTCTTCCTATCCACACTCTGCAAAAGAGTGATTGAGTTGGGATTATTTTCCTTTGCTGAAGTCTTCAGAGTGACAGTGTGGTTGTCCACCCCTCATTAGCACAGGCTCACCTGTTGGATGTTGAAGTCTGCAATAACCTGCCTGGTTGTGAATGTTTCCTTCTTGAGTGCACCCCTGTTAGTAAACCACTTGCTTAATTCATCTAAAGGATAAGAATTGATCCACCTTTTGCATGCCCATGCACCCCTGCATTGGGAATACATTCCAGTACAAAATGAAAGTTGCACCCTTCCAATGATTCCTTCTGATATTGCCTGAAGAGGCTCCAATAGTGATTCCTGCTTTGTTTAAGCTGCACAATGTAAAGTCTGCTAGCCTTCCCCATACTTGTAGAATCAATGTCACATAGTCTGCTTGCATCTCTTCAGTAGATTAGCTCTGTGTTATACTTGTCAAACCTTGTGATGTTGTGTTGTGGCCAACATGCCCAACTGGGCTGTGTAGCCATTATTGTATCTATTTTTTAAATCATGATTACAATCAAATCAAATATTCATTCTGTAGAGATAAATTAGTAATTTGGTTTGTAATTTTTTTTGGTTGTATTTGTTGTTGATGGCCTACATTTGACATTACTCAGCTTTTGGGATTTTAAGAAATTAATACAAAAAGTATTGACCTTAAATATGTTCTGACGTTTTTATTAATTTGAAAAATATGGTATATGTCAAATGTAGTCCCGTGTTGCTGTTGACTTCAAGCTCACAAGCATGAAGTTGATAAGTAAAATGTGATTTCAATGGATTTGTTGCATCTTGCATGTATGTATACATATGTGTGCATTGGGGAGTGATAGTGTCTAACTGGGATCTTACCTTCACCACCTTGCCCATTATGGTGCTATGTGTGTTTGGCGTGTGATTGCTAATTCATGGGCTACCTGTTTTTCTAACATTTTCTAAAATTCTGATTAATTGCTTGATTTTTTTTTCTAATATTACTTAAATTTCGCATGTGACTGCATTTTGCCTTGCCCAAATTTTCCTCTAAGTTAAATGATTATTGAAGGCGATTTAAATTATTTCATATTTAGTTGATTGTGTTTAGCTTCTGAGCTATTGCAGTTACTGCTACCTTTAAGAAAGTTTATATACTGAAGTAGAGGCTATCATTCAGTGCTAAAGTCTTCACTGAAATGACAGTTAAAATCTGAAGATGATATTAGTTATCTCCATATAATTCCTAATAGACCTAACATGATTGGAACAGCAACGCTTGGATAGAATGCGGTTGACTGTGTGTGAATGTTGTGTATGGCATGAAGTACTTCCAACATATGATTAGTCTTATTGTTGCATTTCTCTGCTCTCAACTAGATGTCAGTTTGCTTCCATTTCATTTTATATTCATCTGTTGCATTTTGTGTTGTGTTTATGTTATTTTTTGTTCCACTTTGTATAGGAAATGTGTATATATTGTATGTATATATGCTCCCAACCAGTTGCTACATATACAATCAATGGCTATGGGTTGCTAACATTTAATTTTGCACCTAAGTTTATCATTTCGTAACTACTAATTTGCTGGTACAAACCTATTCACTTACATTTAAGCTACTTACTGTAAGAATAGCCTAACTGTGTGTGCCTGAGAACGTATGCAGTTCCTTGTTTTTATTTGCTATGAGACGTTTTCACAGCATTGTTCTTCCTGTTTTTGCTCCATTGACATGTATCTGCTTGTTGGCATTTCAGCTTCCCAAATGCTTTCGTGACCAAGTCCTGATAGTACCACAGTCTCCTAATAGAAATGGCTCGATGTTCAGCCTTTTGTGTTTGTCTATTCATTATTGATGATTTTTATCAATGTTGAAATGATTGATTCTATGTAATGAAATATAACATTGAGGATATTATTGCTTGATTACTATGTGGCAATTCCAGATATTAGTATTCAGGGATTATGGTTACATTGCTGGGTTGGGGTCAATGCTGTTCGACTCTTGTCACCTCAGTAAACAATGATCCTTTATTTTATGATACAAAAGTTACTGAGATCAAAATTGGAATTATAATTGACTGTTTAGTCATTTGACAGAGAAAGACCAGCATTGGCCAAAGGGGCATGAGGTTTTGGAATACTAATATTGTTGTTGCATGTGCATCATTTGAAAACAAATTCATTGCATTGTATTCCTTCACTGATGTTGCATGTCATTGATTCTTAAACATAATGATAAAAGCGTTCCGATGAAACGACTTTCACAAGAAAGAGCTTTATTTAATATTTTAGCCATGGTGGCTACAAGGACAACTGCTTGTAAACCATAACTTATTACATTCCATCCATAAGAGAAGTGCTGTAAAATCGAAAAACATGGTATTATCGTATCAGGATGTGAGTCTGGTCAGCCCTATATTTCTTGAAAAGAAAATTCTAGCAAGTCCAGAAAATGGTCACGGTGACCCTTTTTTTTTTGGTGCAAAACCTTTGGCTGGCATATGTTGAGCCAATGAGCTGTATATCAAAAAGCAAATAGCATCTTGTTTGGTTTGTGCATGCAGTCAAGTCTTGTAAATAACACAGTAATAGTAATCCCCCATCTACCATTGGAAGGATACCTCTGTATGGCTGATCCTTCACCTCAGTGTCATGGCATTTCAGGAGGGCCTGGATGATGTGTTTGCACAGCTGCTACATGATCTGAGAGCTGAGCGCACCCTTCTGTCCAAAGCCGAGGACTCGTTGGCTGCTCCACAGCCTATCAGCGAGGACCCCAAAACTCTGAAGAAGCAGCTAGAAGCAATCAAGGTTTCTGATCGTTCTTGCCAGGGCTAGGCTTTAACTTGATTATATTCATTAGTAGGCTGTGTGTTGGTGGAGAACTAACATGTTCTATGTGTACAGAGCTTGCATGAGAGCGTTGTGGAGCGCCAGAAGCCAATCATGACTCTGGCCTACCAAGCAGGACAACTCCTGGAGAAAGCCAGCGATTATTTCTCACCTGAACAACTCTATGATCTACGACGCATCTCAAATGAAGTCTCAGACAACCTTGATCAAGTAGGTTTAATTTGGTATTGATAGTCATACATTGAATGTTACAATAGCTCTGTTAACTTTGTAAACTCCATTGTTTACTTCTGATCTCAGGTGTACACTCAGAGTGAACAACGTTTGCGCCACCTGGCGGCAAGTATGGAGGAGATGAACAAATTCACAGATGAACTGACTCAGTTCAACACGTGGCTTGACTCGAGTGAGGACTCTTTCCGTGGTCTGCAGCGCTCGGTTGGGGACCCAGCAGAGCTGTCTGAACAAAAAGGAAACCTCAAGGTGATGACAATAATACTGTTTGCTGCATCAGATTTATTATTCCGTTCGTTAGAACATGTATATCACGTTTGATGTATGTGCTGACTAAATATGAATCAGTTCTGCATATTTTCATTATAGCTCACAATATTTACAAATGTGAGATCATAGCAAGATTATGAGTAAAAATTATTTAATTGCCTTATATTTATGAGGCATTTGCTGAAAGCCTGAGTTTTGTTGTTTTGTAGTTTTTCTGCGAGGGAGTCATAGAGCATCAGGCAGACCTCCGTTTCATCAACCTAGCTGCTCAGCGCTTCATGGATGAAGCCAAGGTATCTCCTCATAAGCATAGCCACCACCATGTATCCACTATGTTTCTCTCATTATCTGTCAATGCAAGTATTCTGTTTTGTTGTCTCTATTAGAAATTTCAGAAGGACGTTTTGACGTACCAATCTGAGAAGGCAATGAAGAGACGCTCCACCAGCCAGCTGGCTGTAGACTTCGAAGTCACGAGAGATAAGGTGAAAGCTGCGAATGAGCGCTATCAGAACCTGAAGACATCCAGCACTGCATTGCTCGACAAACTGCAGACTGTCAAGGAAAAGCAGAGAGACTTTGAAGATATTCTTGAGAAGATGCAGGTATGGCTTGAGGATGCTGATGTCAAGGTTGTAGAGCTTGAATCCAAACCAATTAAAGGCGACCCTCTGGATATACAAGATGACCTGGAGGATGTTAAAGCATTTGGTGCTGAAGCTATCTCACAAGGCAAGCTGTATGAAGAGTTGAGAAAATCAGGGAAAACCCTGATGGAGAGTATGCAAGATCTTGGAGCTGATGATCAGACATTAATCGACATAGAAAATCTTGTGGCTGATGCCAGGGACCGCTTAAAGAATGTGAATGATAGCGCCACAAAGAGGTCAAACATTCTCCAAACAGCCCTGATCCAGTCACAGGGAGTGCAGGATGGCACAGAGGGTCTGCTGAGCTGGCTGAAGGATACAGAACACAGTCCTAGCTAGCATGCGGCCTATCAGTCTTCACTCTGATAGTCTAAACAGTCAGATACAGGAACTGCAGCTCATTGAAACAGACATCGAGAGTCACAGTCCAAGCATCCAGACCATGGACCAACAGGGACAGCAACTTAGTGACTCATGTAGTGACCCGAAGAAAATCAATGACATCCAAACTAAACTTGCTGATCTACACCAACGCTTTGACACAGTCAACCGGTCCTGTAAAGAGCGAGGGGACGATCTCCAGGATGTGGCTGACCGCTTGGCCGAGTTCCAGGAAGCAGCTCAGAAGTACGAGGAGTGGATCATACCAACGATGAACATCCTTGAGTCGCGTGACACCTCCCTACTTGACCTGCCTATCTTCAAAGAGAGAATTGACGAGATCGCAGGTGATGTGGCTGCTAAAGAGGAACACCTGGCTGTGATTCTAGAGTTAGGGAAAGACCTTGTCCAGAGTGAGGTGACAGGTGAGGTGAAGCCTGTTAAGGAGAAGATGGCTGCCTGTCAGCAGTATGGTGAAGAGATCAAGGAGCTGGTGGAGGAGAGACAGAGGGACCTAGCGGCACGTGAGCAGCAAGCCAACCAGTATGAGCACCTCAGGAGGCTCATGCTGCTCTGGCTCGATGGTGTAGAGGCTACAATGGATGAGCTCGAACCTGTCGCTATTGACATGGAGGTCCTAGAAAAACAGATTGAAGAGTTACAGGTGAAACAAGGAGGATTTTCCTCAAGTGCTTCATATACATATCTGAAATGAAATGAATGTTCACTCTGTCTTAACAGAGATTTAAGTCACTCCAGTCTATAACTAACTAATAAGATGATGATCGTTATTTAAGGGTGCTGTGATAACATTTGTCAGAATTGTCTTAATATTGTTCATTGCTTAAAAACCTGTTGTGCATTTCAGCCCTTGCTGAAGGAGTATGAGCAACATGGTGTGAATCTAGATGAGTTGAATGATGTTGGTAATGCCTACGACACTCTCCAGCGGGGCGATCAAGTCAGCAGTCCTATCCGTAGAAGCGCAAGTAGGTCCCCTTTGTCAATAGCTGCTTACACTCTCCAGCCAGAGCAATGCTGTAATTTAACGGCTTCTTTTAATTGCCTGAAGTTGCTAATTTCACTTTACTAGAAGTATTGTTCTTATGATAACTGCATATATCTCCTGTGGGGAATAAAGGTCTCATTGTTTGGCACGAGCACCAGTGATGTTTTATTTTTGTGGCATTCCAATTAATGCACATGTCACAATTATTTTTGCATATTGAAAAGTAAAAGTTTGCTCAGCAAAGTTACCAGAAATTGCTTTTACATATACCTCTCAACCAGAAACAAATAATCATGCTGTTTGCTTTTTGTAAATTGGTAGAGTGCTTATGAATCAAATTGCTAAGCTTATGCCTTCTTGTTAACCCCAAGTAGCCTTGTTTGACCAGTGCTCACCTTAGCACTTACCTGAGGTGATCAGTGCTGTGGTTTAATTGCTTCTTGTCCTGTTTCTCTACCCACCACACCATGGAACCTCCTTCTCTTTGGCTTTGGTAACACTGCATATGCTGGGCACGTTGACAAGTAGAAACACGCAGGCTATTTGGTAGAGGGGGCTCTCCTCTGAAGATATCACCTTCCCCCTCTCGCAGTACTCTGGTCTCGCCCATGAGTGATTCCAGTGGTGTTAGCAGTAAACGCTCTTCTGCTGACAACCTCACATTTGGTGGTTTGTACCTTTATAGGAGTTTGTATTGGGGTCAAATCATTGTGTATATATATTGATAAGGATCAATTGATTGGATAATTGATAACTAGAGAAATCCACAGTAGAAACAATGTAGACAAAGTACCCCCATACTTGTTTACCTATAAGTTACTTTTTCCTCTCTGAGCTAGCTCTTACTCTCTCTGCAGATCTCTCTGAGACCCAGCAGCAGTTGGTTGATATGAACCAGCGCTACGAGTTAGTCGGGGAGAAATTAGCTGACCGTCAACGTGAGTTAGAGGGCACCTGTGAAAAGGTGCGCCATTACCTGGAGGACCTCCAGGAGGTGCTCACCTGGTTGGAAGAGAAAGAGACCACCACTCTGCCGTTGGCTACCCTACCAGCTTCTCTTGATGAGGCCAAAGAAAAGCACAAGGAACATAGGGTGAGTAACATTATCCCACAGTTAAAATTCATTTTCCTTAATGAACATTTGCCTACAAATCTGTATTGGTGATGATGTATGGTGACTGCTCTTTGTACAGGCATTCCATGATGATCTCATCAGGAAGGAAGCTGTGATGGGCACACTGCGTGAGAAAGCTCACCAACTCATGAAGAATCGTGAACATGTGCCAGGACTCAAAGAAGTGAAGAAGCAACTCCGTAAATTAGGTAAGTAGGTCAATGTAGATCAGGTTAGAGTAGTTAATATTGCATGGACAATTGTATGCGTTTCCACTCAGCTCCACAAATTGTATATTTCTGACTGTTTGTTGGATGACCTACAGAGAAACGATGGGGAAGCTTAACAGAGATTTCCGGCCAGCAAGGTCACTCCTTGGAGGATATGATGGAAGAATTGTCTCATTTCCACGATGACCATCGACATTTGTCATCTTGGCTACAACAGAAAGAGAGAATGGTCTCTGTGTTGGGTCCCATTGCCACAGAAACCTCCATGATTGGCCATCAACTCCAGCAAGTGGAGGTAAACCAAGGTTTCAGAAAATGGATATATCTTCTTCTTATTAATGTGTCTCCATTGTTACTGTTACCATGGTGATGTTTGTTTACAGCTCCTGCAAGAAGAGATGACCAATGAGCAGCCCAGGTATGAGCAGTTCATCCAGTGTGGCATGTCCATCCTAGAAAAATGCAACCCAGAATCTGCTGATGCTGAGAGCATCAGCTCTAAGATCGAGGAAGTGAACAAGGCTTGGGACAAGCTGCATAATAAACTAGGAGAGCGGGATGCCTTGCTACACGACATGATTGACCTAAGCACCAAGTTCCATGATATACTCACCAATCTGCAGGAGTGGATCGGTCAACAGGGGGAGGTTATTGATGGGTTGAACACCGCTGAGGGCAAGTCTGACTTGGCTGCCCAGCATGCTCAGGTGCTGAAGGTGAGAAATACCCATAATACTTGATCCTCTCCTCTTGTAGTGATTGTCAAGGTTGCTTACTAAGACAATGGTGTGTTGGTGTTGTGTAGAAGATCCAGGAGGAGTTTGTCCCTCGAGAAGCTGAGTTGAATCGGGCGCGGAAGCTGAGCAAGTTGATGGGTGAAAGTCTGAAAGAATCTTTCACCAAGATGGACCTCAAGAATAAACTGAATAATGTAGAACAGGCCTATCTGGACCTCAAAAAGAAGCTAGGTGTGTTATACCTTTGTCTCCTCGCCCTCTTCTCAGCAGATATCTAGATACAGAATATGGTATTTGAAGCACTATGACCTATTTGTTGATGTATCCGATACAGATGCATGTCGGAAGTCTCTTGACAACGCAGCTCGTGAAGGAGTCAAGTTCCAGACGGCTCTGTCAGAGATGAAGGATTGGGTGCAACGAGCTGACAGGGAGGTGGAGAATGAGGGGCTTGTGTCTGGTCAACCTGACATCCTAGCCAAACAGTGCCGTGAACATGAGGTGATGTTTTGTGTTCTAATGTGGAGATTTGTTGTTCTCATATTAGGCGTTACATTGTTTTAAAAATCCTCAAGTTCTTTTTATCTGAAGGTTGAAAAGGTATATATTTATCCCTGCTTAAATTTCTGCTTTATTTGTGCAACTTGACTATATTAAGGATGTTGTTATATATAGTTTAAAAGATTGACTTGACAGTCTTATTGTCATTTTCAATAACAGGCTCTGCAGAAGCAGTTATTAGACCGTGAGCCAGAACTCCAGCTTCTCCTCAGCCAGGGGCAGACTCTGCCGGATCAGGCCTCACCCATGTCTGATGGCACCCCAATTTTAGAAACTCTTGACACTGTGAAAGCAGACTTCAGACAGCTGAAGAGGAAGGTACAGGAGAGGAACCTGAAGCTAAAGGAGGCTGGCAAACACGGGGAAAAGTTCCGTGGAGAACTAGCCACTATGCTTGCTTGGCTGGATTTCACCGAGTCCCAAGCATCTAAGTTTGGACCTGTGGGAGTGGATCAGGCTGAGGTGGACAAGCAACTTAAAGAGGCCCAGGTCAATGATTGCTGTAGTGTTTATTGGAGAAGATGACTACTAAAAAGATTTTTATGTAGATCTGTGTCAGGAATCTAAACTTTTGACATTTTGTCCTTGTGGCAGGTTCTGCAAGCTGAGGTTCAACGCAAAGAACCTGACTACAATTCATTACGATCTGAGGGAGAGGCTGTCATGGCCAGCAGTGACCAGGACCAGGACTTTGTGGAGGACCAGATAGCTATGGTCAAGCAGCGTTGGGATGCCCTGCAGGAGACTCTGACTGACAGAGTGGAGACTGTGGAGACTGCCCAGCAGAAGCTGCATGAAATGAGTGACACCACTGGGGCTATTGACGCCTCACTCAAGAGGCTCGAGGATAAACTAGAGGCACACATGTCTCTGGGGCCAGCTGCTGTCAGCAACAAATATCTTGGCAAATTCCAGGTGCCGCTATTATTCCTAAAATTAATATCTGCCTACCATTAATCAACTTTCAATCAGGATATTACTTAAATTATATTATTTCATGAATTCGTGCGGCAGTGGTTTTAATGAATGTTTTTCTGAATCATCGTTTGTTGATGTTGTATAGAATCTGAAGGAAGAAGTGGATGCCATTCAACCACAGCTTGACTATGCCCAGGAGTTCCTCACCAGCCTTGTAGACGACTCTGCTGATGGCTCAGAACCTGAGGCAGCTAAATCCAGCATCCAAGATGTTACAGATCGCCATGCTGCTCTCACAGGCAACATAGAGAAGGTCCTTTCACAGATAGAGAATGCCACGGATGAAGTAGGATCATTCCAGGTTGGATAAACAGTCATCTTTATGATGAAGTATTATCAACATGGCCTGTTTTTGATATCTGAGCATCCACTGTGTTTTTCAACCATAAATGGACATTTAAAAGTTGTATGTTCCACTTGGCAGGAGTCCCTGAACACAGCATCTGATGAGTTACGTGAGCTTGAGGAGGAGGTTGAGGGAATGGCACCTCCTGCACGCAGCCGCCAACAATTAAATCAACAACTCGATGATATTCATGTGAGATGTCCCAAACACTTATAAGTCCTTGCTATTTGAGGCGAATCCAATGATTCTAGCATGGTTGATCTGTATCTTGGTGTGATATTACAGGACTTGCTGAACAAAATTGATGATTCTAAGAACAAAGTGAGCCAGCTAGAGGACTGCTGCAGACGGTTGATTGACAATGGATACCTGTCAAAAGCTGACCCTGCTGTGTTGCAGGTGATTATCTTATTCCTCCACTACTATCACTGGGTCATGATAGCTGAACCACGACTCCTTTTCTTCCTTTACAAACATGAAATGCCATATTAGCAGAGGTATGTCAGATTGTCTTGTATTTAACACTTTACAATGCCTGTATAGCTGGAGGGGTTGGCTAAGTTGGTGAACCGTCTGGAGAGCAGCGCAGAGAAACAACAGAATGAGACAGCTCAGACACTGACTGATGTAGAAGACTTCCTTGATACGATGACTGGCCTGAAGGAAACACTGAGAGACATTGAAGATATGGTCAGCTCACTGCCCTCTGTGGGTGGGGACCTGGAGACCATCACTGACATGCAGGCTGAACTCAAGGTTTGTTCCTACATTACAGCTATAACTTATATTATGTATTTTTTTACAATTTTCTTGAAGTTTTAAGCAGAATGTTTGTTGTGTGCGAGGCAGTAATGTTAGATGTTTGTGTGAGTAGCAGTTGCAACGTGACCATATTGAGCCATTACATCGTGACGTGGAGGCTCTCACTCGGGTTGGTCAAGGTCTGATTCAATCTGCTGCTTCATCTGTACCTACTCAAGACATAGAGAGTCAACTTGACGACCTCAATGAGGACTGGTCCAACACCAATGAGAAGGTAATCTCTACATCCATGAAGCCTAGCTCCCCATCTGTATCAAATGTGTGCCTGCTGTTGTAAAACAGTGTATGTAAGCTTTCACAAGTTTTCAGTGGCTATTAAGTATAATTTGTCTTGGTTTCTGCGGCATGATATTGGTTTGATTCTGCGCCATGACGACCTTGATGGACTTCTATTTCAGTTGACAGAGAGAGAGCGTGCCCTTGATAACGCTCTCTTACAGTCGGGCAAATACACAGAAGCACTGGACTCCCTTCTCAACTGGCTGGGTGAGACGGAGGACATGGTTGCCAATCAGAAGCCCCCTTCTACCGACTACCAGGTGCTCAAGACACAGATGCAGATGCAGAAGGTACAGACGGACATTTTGAATGCTGTGTGGCTCCTTTTTGAGTTGCCACTGACTTGTTATTTTGCTATTCTTCCTGGCTTGTCTTCATTTGTTATGTTTTTCACATTGTATCATCAGCAGTTCTCATATGTTCTTTTCACCGAAAATGATTTCCTTTTCGTGATCCAGTAATCAGGAGAAAGTACTAATCGAAATGTTTTCATCTGATTGATTAGCTTTGTGTTGTGGTTGGTTGCAGTTCGTCCAGCGTATGGTGGATGACCGTAGTACCAGTGTTCAGTCTGTTCAAGATATAGCCAGAGATCTCGTCAAAGCAGCTGCAAGTCCAGAAGAAAAACAGAAAGTTCAGTCTCAGATTCGTGAGTTGAACCAGCGATGGGATGCCCTGAAGCAGTCAGTAGATGAGCGTCAGGCTAGCCTCGAAGCAGCCCTGCTTGCCTCCCAGCATTACAAGGAGCATCTGCAGCCGTTCCTAGAGTGGCTTGATACCACCGAGAAGATTGTTGCTGGCTTGGAAACTATGGAGCCTGATGCCGTCAGAATAGCTGCCCAGATCGAAGCTCAACAGGTGAGTGGATAAAGTGTGTCTGTGGATGTATCATACCGTGTGAGCTTAGTCTTCACGATGGTGATGTAGGATACTTATTTTTGTTGCTTGTTATTACATGAGAAGCCTTCAGTAGCCAGGGAGAAATGGATACAAATAATTTACCCTGATTTGTATGGTATGTGTGGCAGATGGTTAACACCGATATCATTGAACACAAGCCTAATCTAGATGATGTGCTCATTGCTGCCCAGAACCTCATTCAACATGCCACAGGTACGCACGCATTCACCTGTAATCAATGGTGACCAGGCTAAAATGAGAAAGGGAGTATTCTCATGTCATCGTATTAATGCCTCTTTGTAGCAATCAACTTATCAACCACCATTTATGTATGCATTGATTGCAGATGATGACCAAGTTAAGCTAAAAGGGTTCATTGGAGACATCAAGTCTCGCTATTCTGATCTCAATGAGAAATGTGACCAGCGACTCAACAAGATGGAGGAAGCTATGCCATTGGCCAAGAAATTTCAGGATGTTCATCAACGCCTGACAGGAATTCTAACACAGATGGAACCCGAGTTGCGTGGCAAGGAACTGGCACCTGGTCCGGAAGCACAGAACCATATTGAGGTAACCCTTATCTGGCTCTGTGAAAACATATCATATATCATTTTGGATCATAACCTGCACCCAATCATTCTCTTTGCAAAAACGCCTGTATTGTAAGGGACTGTACATTGTATTTGTTGTCATAGAAACTACAACAAGCACTGGGAGAATGTGAGCCATTGATAGAGGCTCTGAATGCGGAAGCCCCTCAACTAGCCGCTCTCACTTCTGGCGAGGGTGCTGCTAAAGTGGACAGCCTCGTCACTAAAGACAATTTCAAATATTCCACCGTTGCCGACCAGGTTCAGAGGCAGGTGGAGAAGGTGATGCTGAAGAAGGAACAGTCTATGGAGGTGAGACAATATCAAATTCTCTGAGTTTTTCATGGATTACTGAATCATGCCTATGGCAATGATGTTGATATGACAGCAGACTAGATAGTGATGTGTGGTACGGTTACAGGTGCTGCGTGACATCGATGACGTGCTTCAGTGGTTTAACGATACTGAGAGACAGTTATTAGACTCTGAAGCAGTCAGCTCAGATCCTGATGTACTGCGTGGTCAACTGGCGCAACACAAGGTGAGATCATAGGCAATAGTCTATGGACTCATAACACATTCTTATCAACAGGGTCCCCAGCCCAACTAGACATCCCATGTTATTTACAGTTTATGATATTGACAACAGACCCCTGTAGAGACAGGTCTTCCCGAAAGATATAGTCCACAGAATGAGAAGATGTATAAGCTCCTCTCATTTGTATCATCATCCATAGCCTGTATTATTCCTCTTATCGTGTGTCAGGGTTTGCATGATGATATCACCGGCCGTCGCAGCAAAGCCAGAGATATAATTTCCTCAGCCAAGCGTATGCGGCGAGATTCATCCATGGAGGATGACCCTGCTATGGTGGATAAGATGGAGGAGCTAAAGATGCAGGGTGACTTGGTGGCTAAACTCTCCACTGACAGACTCACCACCTTGGAGCAGGTGGGTGTATTGTGAAATATACTTACCCAGCTGAAATACTAACTGTCCAGACCAGCTGAAGTACTTCCATGAGTTCATGTTTTTCACCATGATCACCTCTGCTTTGTGTTAATCAGGCTGTACCACTGGCAGGACACCTATTTGACACTCACAGCGATTTGGAGGCGTGGTTTGATGCTACAGAGGTGGAGCTTAGTGAGCAGGAGCCGGCCACGCTTGACGCTGATCTCATCAAAGAGAAACAGGATGAACTCAAGGTGGTCATCATGCATTCGCTAGTGGTGTGGTTAACATGACATCAAACATACCCTGCAATTAAAGGTTCATGGCAAGATGCTGCTTGCATGGTCTGATGTGTTGATTATTTCTGCAGATCGTAAAGCAGAATGTCGCCGATCAGAAGCCTCTGGTGGATCGACTCAACAAGACTGGATCAGCTCTGATGAAGCTTGTTGCAGATGAGGAGAAAGACAAACTACAAGCGCTCCTCACGCTGGACAATGCTCGCTTCGATGCCATCAAGGGAAGTCTACGTGAGAAGGGCAACACCCTGGAGGAAGCTCTCCATCAAACCTCAGATGTAAACACCTCAAATGTTGCTGATGACTTCTCATTTAATGACTTGGTGCCTTTGTTACTTTTATAAAAAGGTGACAATTCTGCAACGGTTAATATATGAGTTGAGGTGAATTTTACTCTGACCTTGTGTTGATAATGCTTGTGTTTCAGTTCTCTGACAAGTTGGAAGGTATGGTTGAGACCATCCAATCTGCTGCTGATCTAGTGGAGAATGCAGAGCCCATTTCTGCTCATCCCGATAAATTGAAGGACCAGATAGCTGATAACAGCGTAAGTTCAGGCGTAACATCAATATATTTTACTATTAATTGCAATTAAATTATTCTCAATAAATAGCCATTTAGGGCATTCCATGACATATTGTAATAACTAATTGTTTGTTGCCAGGCAACTCTTGAGGATCTAGACAAGAGGCTGGCAGCTCTGCAGGCTGTGAGGGTTACAGCAGAGGAGCTTGTTTCTCAGGCTGGTCCTGACGATGAGAACGCTAAAGGTCAGTCTCGCCTCACATTGCTACTGCAATAGGCTCTCATATACAGGAGAAGTCCTGGTTTAGCCAACATTTACTGTCATTTATTTTTAACTGATTTGCAGAACTGAAAAAGAAAGTGGATGATTTGACAGCCATGTATGAAAAAGTCAAAGAGGATATGAAAGATCGTAATAATGACCTTGTGACTACCTTGGGAGTGTCTGAAAAATTCTGGGACGATCTTGGTGGACTGGTGGACACCTTGCAGGATCTAAAGGAAACATTAGATTCACAAGACCCACCCGCCCTAGAGCCTGCAACTATCAGAGAACAGAAGGAAACGCTCCAGGTATGTCTGTGAATAGTGTTAAGTTTTTATACTGAGTGGCAATAAAAGTAGTTGAGAGTTTCAGGTATAATCACTAAATATTATGACATGATTGAATTTGTCACTGCTAATATTTATTAAATCTTGGGTTTTGTTTTTGAACAAAGGCTCTGGGAGAGGAGCTGTCAGCCATGCAGCCGGATCTGGACAGTGTCCATGAGACCGGAAAGGAGTTGGTAGGTCTCATCGGGGAGCCTGAGCAACCAGAAGTACAGAAGAACGTAGAGGATGTAGATGACTCGTTTGGCAGCCTTAACACCCAGTGGGCTGCTCGTCAGACAGAGCTCGATCAGGCCCTCGCAAAGGCTACCAACTTCCAGGATAAACTCATGGTATGAGTGATCTGGCTGGAAATTCTGTCTGTGTCTTTATATGAAATTGTTGACTTATATCAATGTAGTGTTCACAAAATGCCAGAATGACTCAGTTACATGTGTTGTGCAGAAAATGTTGGTGTGGCTGCAAAATAAGGAGGATGGTCTGAGAGCCCTAGGGCCCATCGCTGTGGAGACTGATGAGGTCAAACGGCAGATAGAGGAACTCAAGGTATTCAGCGCAGCAGTGTTATCCCATATGATTATAAAAATATGTTGCTGTAGAATGGATTCAGTGCCTTGTTTTATGTCTAGCTTTGTGAGCTTTGATTTGACAGGCATTCAAAGAAGAAGTGGACCCTAAACATATAGACATACAGACCCTGTACCAGCTGGCTGCTGACCTGGTTAAGGAGTCCCCATCAGATCAGGCGTCTGCAATTAGGTCTCCAATCTCAGAAGTCAACAAGCGATGGGATGGCTTGCTGGAAGACATCGCTGCCAGAAAGGTGAAGTGCTGTTTTGAAAAAATTGATAAATTAACCCTGTAGTGAATCTGTCCCTTTCCTTGTCCTGTCTGACCTGTCTGTCCTCAGTCAGTGTTTTTTTTTCATAATCTGGATGTTCTGCTTCAGATGCGTCTACATAACGCCCTGCTGAGTCTGGGACAGTTCCACAGTACCATTGATGAACTTCTTAACTGGCTTGACCGTACCGACAAAATGCTTGACGATGCCCCACCACTCTACAACGACCCCTCCACCATAGAAATCGAATTGGCCAAACTGAGGGTGAATTTCAGATATACAGTGCTGAAGGGAAGCACTTAGTCTATTGTGTATCAATAAATGTTATATTCCATCAAAGAAATTACAAATTATTGAGTGGAACTGTTTTCATTAAGTACGCTCTGTATTATACAAAAGGTACTACAAAATGACGTGGAGGGTCATAACTCATCCCTGGAATCTGTGAATGAGGCTGGGAAGGAGGTGATTTCTAGTGAGGGTGGTGCTGATGCTGCCAAGACCAGAGCCAAACTCGAGATGATGAACTCCAAATGGGACAACCTGCTCTTCAAGATGAAGGACCGCCAACTGGAACTCCAGGACGCCCTCAGAGATGTCAGTTACCCTCATGAGACATTTCCCATTAGACAGCCTCGTTAATATTCTTCAATTATATTCTATGTGTATTTCATATTTTTTTCTTTTTGTGCACAGGCTCGAGGTTACCAGTTGGACCTACAGGACATGATTCTCAGACTGAGTGAAATTGATGGTCAGCTCACAGCATCCCAGCCTGTGGGTGGTCTCCCTGAATCTGCCAAGGAACAGCTGGAAAAATTCATGGTATGAAGGCTTTCTGATTTCATTGAAATATGAAAAGACATTTTTGACAATTGTTTCGATGACAGTGTTAATCTTAATTTTTTGGGGTGATGATGTTTGAAGGAGACAAAATACGAGCTTGATAAGCATGAGCCTCGGGTAGAATCGTTACTGGAGATGGGTCAGGACATCCTGGCTGATATACCTGACTCGGCTGCTCAAGGTTTACGCCAGGCGTTGCAAACTCTCTCCACCCGCTGGAACAACATCAAGTCCCGAGCCAATGACAGACTAGCCAAGCTGGAGGAAGCTGTTGATCGTGCAGGAGGGTTCAATGAGGACCTCACTAGCCTCATCGCCTGGTTGACCGGCACCGAGAAGACACTCAACAACTTGAAGCCTGTCAGTGGGGTACTCGAGCGAGTGATCAAGCAGATCGGCGATCATAAGACCTTACAGAAGGATATTTCAAGTCACCGTGAACCCATGGTTAAACTAGATAAGACAGGAACTCATCTGAAGTACTTCAGTCAGAAACAAGATGTGATTCTTATAAAGAATCTCCTGTCCTCGGTGCAGCATCGCTGGGAGAAAGTGGTGTCACGATCAGCTGGCAGGACTCGAGAACTGGACCACGGCTACAAGGCCGCAAAGCAGGTACAATTTGGCTTCTTGTGTTATTTACATAAATTCCTATTGCATTATCCAGGAGTTATAACATAAACTTGCCTTTGAAATCACTGTCTGATCACCTTCCAGTTCTTTGACTATTGGACTGACTTGATGGGCTGGTTGGAAGCTAACGAACTTGACCCTGACAGTGGCATCAGCAATGACCCTGAAAAGATCAAGGTTCAAATCAGCAACCACAAGCACTTTCAGCGTACTCTCGGTGCCAAGCAGCCTGCCTTTGACAATGTGTTGAGGATGGGAAGGACATTGAAAGACAGGAGTCCTAAATCAGACAGTCCACTCATTCAGGATATGCTGACTCAGATGAAGAATCGCTGGAACACTGTGTGTGGTAAATCTGTGGACAGGCAGCGTAGACTGGAGGAAGCTCTCCTTTTCTCAGGCCAGTTCAAGGATGCACTACAAGCTTTGCTCGACTGGCTCTATAAGGTGGAGCCTCTTCTTGCCGAGGACCAGCCAGTGCATGGTGACCTTGACACTGTCAACAGCATCTTGGAAGAACACAAGGTGGCAATAACTAACTCTTCAGTGTCTTGCTTATTGATAGGGAGGATATTTATCTATGAGTAGGGGTGATATTTATCATGCTTTATTTCTTTTTGCTTTTCAGGCTTTCCAGCATGAGCTGGGCAAGAGATCCTCGAACGTGGCGACTGTTCGTAAGGCAGCTGATGAACTGTTGGATGAATCCCAGGAGGACACAAGCCATGTTCAGAGTCAGCTGGTTGATCTGGCCGCTAAGTGGGAACTCGTGTGTAAACTCACCAACACCAAACAGGACCGTCTTGATGAAGCCCTCATGGAGGTAGGTCCTACAAGCTCGATTTTATGCCCTCTCAATATTGCCTAATTTGATCGCTGAATTCACAGAAATACATCTAAATTGTTTTTTTTAACATTAATAAACCTTATACATGTACTTGTTCTGCATAGCTGTTATTCATGGGTGATTGTTTGACAGGCTGATGACTTCCATGACAAAGGCCATGCACTGCTTGAGTGGCTGACTGAAGCCGAGAGACATTTACGTTACCAGGCCAATGTCTCTGATGACGAGGACACCCTAAAACAGCAGATTGGTGAACACCAGGTGGGTTGAACAACTTATTACCACATTACACCTGTAATAGACAGGTGGGTTGAACAACTTATTACCACATTACACCTGTAATAGACAGGTGGGTTGAAAACTCATTACCACATTACACCTGTAATAGACAGGTGGGTTGAACAACTCATTACCACATTGCACCTTTAATAGACAGGTGGGTTGAACAACTCATTACCACATTACACCTGTAATAGACAGGTGGGCTGTACAGCTCATTTCCACATTATACCTGTAATAGACAGGTGGGTTGTATTGCTCATTACCACACCCCAGGTATGGACAGATGGGTTGTACAGCTCCACTTAAGATGTCACTCAGATACACTGTGGCAAATGATCCAAACAGTCTCTCCATCCAATCTGTTTTACTTTATTTGTAAATCTTTTAAAAAAAAACCCATTGATATGCTTTAGGGGCAACATCTGCCTATTTGGTGCATAATTAGCAGATATATTGTTATGATTTTGTTGAATATATTGAGCATGTATTGATATGATTACCAGAAGCTTGAGAGTGATTTGGGGAGTCAGGAGAGCAAGCTCCACGAGTGTCTACATCTGGGAGAGGACATCTTGAGGAAGGCCCATCCTGATGCTGTCAGGACACTCAAACACTGGCTCACCATCTTACAGTCTCGCTGGGAAGAGGTATGGTACTACTACCTAGGGTACCACTGGTCACATGATGACGTGACTTGTCCATGTTCAAGCGTTGTTATCTTATCTCTTTGGTGTTCGTCAGGTGTCGTCCATGTCGAGTCAGCGAGGCAAGCAGCTGGGGGAGAACTTGAATCGTATGCAGTCTGACTCCTCTCTAGTCAATGAACTCATGGCTTGGCTCACTTCTGCTGAGTCTACTCTAAAAACCCAGGATGAGGCACCCATTCCAGACAACATGCCAATCATTGAGCAACTGCTTCACGATCACCAGACGTTTGAGGGCGACATTCAGCAGAAACAGCCAGAGATGGACCGAGTTGTGAAGTCTGGCAAGAAGCGACCATCGCTGTCTGCCAGTACGCCCGACAGATCTGCTACACCTGTGTCTTTCTATGGTCGCAGGGCACTGGCTCTCAAAGGGTACGTAGAAACTTAATAATGAACTGTACTTGCTTAGTGACCTAAATTCTTATCCACAGGATTCATTCTTGTTGAAATCAATTTTGTTAATGAGTGATTATAAGATGTGTTCATTTTACTCATGGTGGAACTTGGGGTTGTAGGAAGAAAGAGAGTGGGAAGAAAACACCTGATCCAGAGTTCAAGTCACCCAAAGTCCAGTCTCTCTACAACAAGTGGCGCCACGTTTGGCTCATGGCAATTGAACGGCGACGAAAACTTCAGGATGCCCTTGACAATATCGCAGAGGTAAATCTTTATTCCTGGTCAAGCATCTCTCAGTGAATTCTATTCAAGTCTCTGCTATGATTCTTGATTCTCTTTGTGCTTGGTAGATGGAGAAAATGAAGCAGTTTAACTTTAACGTCTGGAGAGAACGTTATATGAAGTGGATGAACCACAACAAGTCCCGCATCATGGACTTCTTCCGCAAACAAGACAGGGACCACGATGGCAAAGTCACTCGCAAAGAGTTCATCGATGGCATCCTGGCTTCCAGTGCGTATAGATGCAGAAATCTATTTCATTCAAGGACCATAATATAATGGCCTATTTTTGTATTTTTTTAATATTGGGAAATATTTCTACTTAGCATGGTTGGTGGTGGGTTGTAAATTCATTTAAATACATGGGAGGGTTTTGCTTTTGTAAATGATAGGAGTGGAGGAGAGGTGATTTGTGATAGTGGTGTGATGTAGTTTGTACCTCATGTAATGAACCCTACCTCGTCATGACAGGTCGGATGGCTAACTGGAGGAGAGCCGGTAAGCTCAAGTGATCTCCATATGGCATGGCATGTTCTGCTGTCCCTTTTCTGTGCCCCCTATCCACCCCCCCCCCCCCCCAGTCTACATGTCATTTCTCTGTTATGTGCTTGCAGTATATATTTGTCATAATACTGCCGCTATCATTTGCCGCTTCGTTTGAGTTGTGAGGAGTATGCATTATGGTATTAGGACTGTTGTGAATTTATAGATAAAAAGTATTTTCGCAACTTCCTAAGTGATTTCATGATAATTCAGCTAGATGGTGCATGCGACCGTAGAAAACCAGTCAATGTTGTGTGTACTTAATCATGCATCACAAATTCTGTACAAACAGAATCACTTGTAATACAAATGTCACCATTTTTAATTTCAGTATCAGTGGCTAGACAATTATTTTAATCAAACTTTTATAGTTTATATGTAAATGTTAATGCTGTATTAGCAGGTTTTTAAGATTCACAAGGAAATGTTGATTTTAGCATGCATTTCAGTGTCTAGTTTAGTTGAGACTAACTTGGCATCATTTTGTCTAATGAGGATCTGTGGGCTTGTTCATCAGCTTATTATTTCAGCCCTATTTTATTCTGTTTGAATGGGGAAGATGTCTTTTTGTGTACGGCTTAATATGACTTTTGAACTTTTGGGCTCTGTGGATTGGGGTTTCTCTTTGCATCTTGTGATAGCTTGAGTTGTTGCACGCGCGGTACATGGGTTTACAGACTGATGATTTATTATAGATATATTTGTTATTCAGTCAGGATTTAATAACTGATGCATATTTGGGATTCAGATTCAGTATTTGTTAAAAAGGTGTGGTTGCCTGTAAACTTTTCATATTAGTTCCATAGCTTGACCCATAGAAAGGGCTAATGAGGCAATATGTACTACAGCATATATAGCAAGTTTGTCATAATTGTTTCAGAATTCCCAACATCCCGCATGGAGATGGAAGCTGTAGCGGACATTTTTGACAAGGACCAGGATAACTACATCGACTACAAGGAGTTTGTGGCTGCCTTGCGACCCGACCGAGCCGGGGTATCGCATCAAAGCATTCATCACACATCAGTCAATTTGTATAGTCCTCTTATTTGATTCTCATGTTTGACCACGCTTGTGATAATCGGAATGTGTCTGACTTGTTGTCACAGAAGGACAAGCCCGCCACTGAAGTAGTGCGCATCAATGATGAGATGAAGATACAGTGTTCTAAGTGCACATGTAATCAGCAATTCACCATACACAAAATAGGAGAGGGCAAATACAGGGTGGGTGTCTGTAGTAACTAAACGATGCATTTATTTGTGAAGATGACATAGATCTGTGAAGCCTTGAAAAAGATTTCTGTAGTTGAGCAATTTACTGATGAGTACTTTTTTGGGTTGATAGTTTGGCGAGTCACAGAAGTTGCGCCTGGTGCGAATTCTACGTAGTACTGTGATGGTGCGTGTCGGAGGGGGCTGGGTGGCGCTCGATGAGTTCCTTGTGAAGAACGATCCATGTCGAGGTGAGTTGTCTACCTCCATCACATTCTGTCTTGCCCATTATGATATCTTATGTATAGGTGGTACTGCTAGTTGCCAGGAGTCCCCTCGGTTGCTGTTTGACAACTCCAGCTTCCTTGTCCAGAGTCGTTCATTTCACCAGTCTTTGATGAAGCGAGTAATAATAAAAACCTCTATATCACAAGAACAGGCAACCCATCAAATCGGGAATTAAAAGATTTTTGAAGTCTACTTGTGTGTGTAATTGTTTGACCTACTGTATCAACCAGTCAGTATTTGTATTTCAGTAATCTATTTGGAACACGGTAATCATTGATTGCTAGTCATTGTGTGACTCTCACACCCCTAGAATTGTTGTCTGCTGTTTGGCAAAACGCCAAGTCTGGTTTCTCGTTGTGCTCTCCATCTGGTAGATCTTACCAGTCGTTTTTTGTTGTCGACCCTGTAAATATTCTCTCTAATGAAAACATCACATCATTGGTTTATCTTTACTCATTTTTATCATTATATATTAGATATGGATTCTTATCTATAAATAGTATTAGTCTGGTCCATTTTTTGGTTAGTAAGCTGGCTGTAAAAGCAGTTTGATATGCTGTAATTGATGCCTAGCTCTCAGTGGGGATACTAGAATCTCTTTATTCAGATGTGTTTTGTACTAGCATGTTGATGTTAACGTACCATCAGTCTGTGCCAGTATCATTTGCCCCTGGTTAGTATAATCTGCACTCGTTTGACTCCCATGGGTTTGGCTTGATGAGCTTCAAGTTATGTCATAAACAATTGCTTGAGTGGCTCTCTACCATTTCACCTGCCAGATTAGAGTAAATGTCAGTGATGTCTGGAATGTGTGGTGCTCTGTCCACTGATATGATGTTGTGTTGAGGTTGATGTTAGTTAAAACGATTGTTAATGGTAACTTCGAAAAATTATTCTCTTTGTTGAACAATTTACTGTAAACAGTTCTTTTTTTTTTAACCAGAGGTTTTTGTGAGGATAATTCTTTAATTGATTTATATTTTGGTACATTTTTATTGTCCTTAAATGAGCAAAGTTGAACTAAAGTATGATTCATATCAGTGCTGTTTAGATGTGACTAATGTATAGTTTCATGTTAATGCATCCTCACACCAGACTCTTCAATTATTGGATTCAAACTGATAAGACAAAGTGAGTAATGGTTTGATGGTTGACCGTGTATATGCCAGGTTGTTGGTCGTCATGTGACACATCCTCTCTGTGTTCCATTGTTGTTAAGCCGTCATCACCATGGCACCAGTCTCTTTATTTTGTATATGACTGCTTCTATGTTGTATGATTCAGTATACAAACGTGGTACTGGTTGTGTGAGGTCGGTGGTGTGACATATTGTTTGAGTTATACAACCCGGGTCTCATTCAACATGCTCTGGGTCACGTAATTATGGTGGCATTGACAAAATAGAAGGAATGCCTTAGTGTAGCACTGGGATTTGTTATATTTATTGGTTTCTGATTTTTGTTAATGAGGATTTGGTCATGTACATGAAAAAACTATATTTTTCATCATTCCATTTTTAGTTGGGCTGTGGAGACGAAGGCGACTTATGTTTTTGAAACGACGGAGATATTTCACTCCTCGTCTCTGTATCACACCTCAACGTAGGTTTTCAAATACACCTTTCTACATCTGCCTTCTTGTGCATTTGGCATTTTGCCATGGACCACCTACTGACCCCTGATTGGCACTAGCGACCTGTGTGCTGATTTCCTGCCTTACCACCATGTTTATCAACCTGAATGAAAGCTTGCATGGTTACCGTTGTCAACCTAAATCAGAGAACAATTATTGTTAGACACTAGGTGTCTGTTCTCTTTTACCATTCATGTGTTGTTTGTTTACTTTATCTGAATATAACTGGTTGACATTTTAACTAACTCTGGTCATGTGAATGCAGCATGTCTCACTAACAGCATTATTTCATGTGCATTTAGTCCAAGCTATACAGAAATCGTTGGAAGGTGTGTGTATTGATGATATATTTTGGGTAATAGGTATATGGATGCTTCATTTGGAGTTTTCAATTTGCACAAGCCCTGCTTGAACCTATGTTATCATGCCTTCACACCCTGGTAGGGGCAATACCGTTGTTGCAATGAGCGAGTTCTGACTCCTTGTTCTCACTGGGGTTGTTTTATGTTGTTGACAGAGTGTGTGGAGGGTTTGAGCAGTCAGCTATCAGACCTTCAGTGTTCCCACAGGGATGAGAGCTTGCCATCAGGCTACCCGTACACACGGCGCCTCTCTCTGCCCACCATCCCCAGAGCCTCCACTCATCGACTATCTCTCTCCATGCAAACTACGACATTCAATCGTAAATTCTCTGTCCAATATTGAGAACAATCCACATATAACCTTACCATAAGCAACAACCCACTCATTTTGTGTAAGAAGTCCAGCACGGCCAGCAACAGACCATCCTGGGCTGGGATCTGCTCTGCCCCACCCTACCCCCACCTCCTTTCCCTCTATAAGCTGCATGTTGTAATCATCACGTGGTCCCCATGACAACACATCAAGGTGCATGGTCTCCTAACCGACAACAACCCCCCCCCCCCCCCCAACACATAGGAAATGTTTATATCCATTGAGTTAACAATGAAACTATACATGATGTGCACCGATTAACAACCAACCAACCAACAGCCAATGATATTGCCCCTGACACCGCCACCAGTCAGCCAAGTCACTCAGTTTAAATACCTTTTCCCAGTGAAGGGGCATGGAGTTGCGTCTATTATTTTGAACACAAGTTCCTCCATTTCATATCATTTTTTCACACCTCTGGCTTGATACAAGTTCCGTTTTTTTTCCACCTTGATATGCTTTGTTCTGCTCCCCCCACACTCATCACTCATCACACATCACTCATCACACATCACACATCACCAGTTGCTGCTAAAGACCCTGCCATTGCACTAGTTGAATCACCCTGTAACATTTTGATTTTTAAGAGGTGCCATTTTTTCCAAACCAGTTATAAATCTGCTTTGTATGTTCTATCATTGTAAACCTCTCCATTTACACTTGGGCCCCCCTGTGTGTACTAACCATTCCATCAATAACTGAATCTAGGGAATCATACAAATATTATTTTATCCCTCAGCACAAAACCAATTGGTCTTTTATATGAGGCCTTCTATGGAAACACCATCCATTTTGTACACTTTTTATCCCAAGTTTTTGTTGCTATGCTGCCCACCCTGGGTGTGGTTTTAGCTAAGCTATTATATGAGTCTTAAGAATACTTGTGCATGTCTGTGTTCACACTAAATTATTGTTATGGAGAATATGGAATCTAGAGAAAATTATGCAATATTGTAATTTGTAATTAAGTGTATTTCTTCCCTGAGTTTCATCTTGGGGGAGAAATAGTTGAACTTGATGATCTGTCAATTGCAATTTGAGAAACTTGATACTTCATGTCTCCTGTGTTACACTGGCAGACATAAACAGCACATAATCCCTCATCAAGCAATCTCTGGTGACACATGGTGAACCATTAGCTAAGTTCTATTCACTGTTACCTTCTTGCCCCTCTGTCTTCCAGCTAAGGGCCGCACTAATGTAGAGTTGAGAGGTGACCAGTTTGTGCTGGCTGAGGGTGTCAGTCAGAGCATGGGCCATTTCCGATCCAAGATGAACCCTCCCCCCTACTCTCCTGCAGCATCTTGCAGCCGGGCGTAAAAGCCCCGCCTCCTCCGTGACAAGTGGCACCACCTGGAGTGGCTACTCATCAAGCTCCGCCAGTGGACCAATCATGAAGGTGAGCAGCAGTTGCTATGGTGACCAGAATTAGATTTAGAATTAATGATCCTGCTTGCTTTCCTCTCACTCAGATTTGATTGATATTGAATATTATTGATACATTTCTATTGATAAAAATATGAAAGTGATGGATAAAGTCTTGATTCTATGTTAGTCACGCATGCCAAGAAGGCTGCTCGATCTCTCCCAGGTGGGCTATGCACTGTGTCGCTGGGATATGTTGTACTGTGTCTCATGGTGTGCTGTCATACTGCACCACCAACTAGATGTTGTGTGGATGTTTTGATGCTTGTCTTTCCTGTTGCTCCCCTGATTCGTCACATAAGTTTATCATCATTTGTTGCTTTCTTGCTACATTCAGTAATTGGGATTTGTTTATCATCATGCTTCCTCTGACTTAATGTTTAAAATTCTCATAGTAAGGTGGATGTAAGTTAAGCTGATCTGTGTTATCCTGGTGTTTTTTAGTTTGTTCAGTATTAGTCAATCATTGATTTTTTTTAAAAAAATTAGCATTAGCCATCATACTACTTAAGTGGCAGAGCGTGTGGTACTTTTAAAACATGATAATCAATAGCTCATCCTTATTGTGATTGGTTTGCCAGTCGAACCTTCCGAGACGTGTGGTAAGTGGTATGTTTGGACCTGACTCGGTTTGGTGCATGTTGACTTGATGGATTCTGTTTCGATTTTCTGCAAAACCTCTTCCGTTTCATATTAATTGTACATCATTATAAAACAACACACCTCCATGATGAAGCTTACTTGAGTTAATTCCACGTAACACAGTTATCAATAACCTCTTCAAACAAACAAACAAACGTTTTTTCCAAGTTGAAATGCAGATTTACAATTTGGTTGTGGCTATGATTTGAGGTGGAGAAGCGTGGTGGATTTGCATTCCTACATGTGTAGTCCTTATATTTACACATTTATGTTACTTCATTCTTGTTTGAGTGTGCATTCATTAATGTGCTTGATGGTTGATTACAATTTATTAGAGAGTGGCTAACAAGTGAGACAAATTGCCAATTCCTGGATTCAGCCTTCAAGGCTTTTAACATCAGACTTTATTTCAAGTCACTGTTGGCTGTGAATTGTTCATGAAACCAAAAGATTGTAGAACCACCTTTCCATAAGTTCTGCGCAAGTTTGTCTAATCAATTTTTTGGGTACTTCTTTTTGACAGATCCGTGAGAAGACAACCCATTCAAGACCTTGGGCCCAGACTGGACGACCTCGTGTCAGCCCAGACACAGAAGTCCGGAACATCATGACCCCCACTGGTACCCCACAAGGTCGTACATCCACACTGAGGCATGAAATCGTCAGTCCAGGCATGTTCATCAGAAAGGATTCTTTCTCTGTCATTGACTTGTCTATATTTTTACAATCACTATATTACTGGATGTTTAAACATTTCATTAAATGTTTTGTTTTGACAGGAAGCACAATAAGCCGGGGCTCCAGTCGGCCGAGCAGTCGCACCAGTAGTCGCAGCAGTCGACCAGCCAGCGTGGCCAGCGACATCTCTGATGGATCTGATATAGGCCCCGATGTGTTCACCTCGGTTAAGACTGATTCTCGAACAGTGGGTGGCAGAACCAACAACACCGTCACTTACCAAACTCACCAAGTCCAGACACGCACATTAACCAAACCTACCACAACGTCAAGTCGTACCATGGCTTCAGCTGCTAGTCCTGCTTCACTAACGCCATCTAGCAGGCTGCCCAAACCATCCACGACGCCTGCCAAAAAACGGACACCGCGACAATCTCCGTTGATGAAGTAGCATTTCTATGCTGTATGTGCGTTTCGTTCGTTCTGACAGGTGCTCCATATCTCATCATTTCTCCATGTACAGCATTTTCATTTCACAGTATGTGGTGTGCTTATGAACAGATGCATGTTCGGGCTTGCTAAGAAGGATGTATATTTCACTTTTTTTTATTAATAAATGACTGAATGTGTATGTTTAAACACAGATGGTCTGGGTGAGGGCTTTTTTCCCGTGTGGAGTGTATGAAAGTAGCGAGCTTTTTGGATATTTATACTGGTTGTCAGTGGATACACTGAAGATAATGTGAGGCTGGATGCCTCTTTCAACTTGGCCTTGGTGATGAATTCAAGTTTCTGCTACCTTCTTATAGTGTTATGTAACCTAGCTCATTGTAGCATCAGATAGTAGAGTACAGCTTATATCTTTGATGTTATCACATGCTAACAGAGTTCGGCAATGAGCTCAGAGGTGCATTGTATGGATGGTTACACCTCCATGTCCCATTGAGCAAACTACAGAGGTATCCCAGATGTTTGTTTTGTATACTTACCTGAGTGTGTACGTACTTACCTGTCCCCACCAGCCTGTGATGTTACCATAATTAATGCTTTAACTCCCATGGCTACCCACATGGCTGATAGGAGATGGATCATTGTGCCAGCATTTGTAAGCTACTCCTAATATGTATGTGTCCCTTAGTGTTGCTGCTTTAGAATCTCTTTAACATTGTATATACTGGCATTGACAGTCAAAATGTTTGTTCCAGTAACCCAATGTTACTAGGTTTTACATAATTTTGTTTAAGAAACGGTCTACTGTGTTTGCTCAATTGATTACGCAAGTTCTTTCTCTTTTAATTTAACCTTATGAAGACAACAATTCTTTGTTAGATATTTTGGGAGAAGTGAATTGTAAATTTCAGTTGATTTGTAAATTTATTTTAAATATGGTTTCAAATCATCTTTAGATAAATATTATATATATTAGCTGAGCTTTGAATATGTGGCTTTGTATTTTTTTATATTCATTTTGGTTTGATGGGTAAGAACCTTAAATAACAATTTTAATTGTACATCTGTTAAAGCTACATGTAAAAAAAAACATTAACAGCACTGTGTTGTTATTAATTACAGCATAAATGAGTCCAACCTCATTATGCTGTATCTGGAGACTGGCTAGGTTGTGTTGCTGCCAGACATGATCGTATGAGAGGCAGGGTCTGTGCTACTGGGGAACTAGTATAATGAAATACAGTGTACACCTAGTTCATATTGTTTACAGAAGGAATGGAGACCAGCTATGAGATTAACAGACCTGGTTCCGTTCTTGTATCAATACACATACAAATGTTAGTGCACACAGATTATGACAATGCATGTATGTAGCACAATGGAGGTGTTATTCATGCCATTACATCTAAGCTAGTAGACGGTTATTGATGATTGGATGAGATACGTTGCTGTCAAATCTGGATTCATATTTCTTGTTGCACATGGTGACATTTTAATGGACCATGTCGCAACGAGACCGTGTTTAAGTGTGATGAGCGAGCTGTTGTGGTGTGTTTTGCTGTTTACTGATGAAAGAAACGCCATTATGGCTACAGCTGGCCCTCAATGAATGCCAGTTGCATGATCACAGGCGTTCGGTTTCCATTGCCAAGCTTCCGAGCGCCAACCCGCTTTCATTGAATAGCGGTTCGGAAGCTTGTCATCGGGAACCGAGCGCCTGTGGGCATGATTATATTGACAATGTTGCGCGTCAATATCGCACTACGATTCTTGGTGTGGTTGACGCGATGGATATATGATGTGGAATACGAACTGATCTCATCATGACACGCCCGACCGTCAATGGATTCACTTAGTTCTTTCTTTCGTTCGTTAATTTTTTTAAATGAAAGATACGTGCTCCTGCTGTAGAGTTTGGAGAATTGCTTGAGAGAAGGCTTCTCGCTAATGGAGGCAGATTAAGCTCATTAAAGAGCCCTAGAGATTCCTGGATGGTAGGTGCTAGTGAATAGTTATATTAAGTTATAAGTTGTGCAGCGTCGATCACGTGACCGCAGTGGACTCGCCACGCAGTGGTGCAGCGTAACACCTACACCCATACGGTGATCGCCCCCTGGTGGAGGTGGATGAGTTGCTGCTCTCCATGGCGACGCGTACGGTGTGTGTCTGTAACTAGGCCAGGTTACCTGGATCCTAACCAATACCAGGTCAAGTGCATAATGCATCCAGATAGAACTACTATGTTGTCACACGTTCTGTGGAGATTTTGTTCATGGAAGGAAAAACATAAGAATTTCTCAAGGTAAATCAGCTAATCCATGACACCTCGAGCACAGGAAATGCTTTATATAGTTGTGAATGTGTCTTGTTAGTCTTTGGAACGAATAATTTATTTCAATATACAACGCTGAATATCCCGTCCCTTAAAAACTTCATTTACATCTGGATATCTGGTCAACATAACGGTTCATCGTACACTAGCACCTTTCTAGTACTAATTGGTGTGTACAACGTTACCATTCTTCACCACATGTTTGATAACGTAGGCATAGCTACCTAGTTGATATACTATATGCTCCCATCTTGGCGCGTTAAGAATAATGAGGTCAGCATTTTTCCCTACTTCTATAGAGCCATGGGAGGCTGCCTGTCCTAGTGATGCAGCGGAGTTGATGGTGGATGCTGCCAGCGCCTCGTTCATACTCATCCTCAGGACGACACATGCCAGGTGAAGCACGATCGGCATGGCCATGCAGTGCGCATTAGGGTTGAAGTCACTGCCCAAGGCCACGGCCATTCCCTTCTCAATCATCTTGCGTACGGGAGGGGGCTGTAAGCGGAGTATGTAGGCAGTCGTCGGCAAGACTACGCCAATACTTCCTGCTTCAGCCATGGCGGCAATGCCCTCATCAGATATCTCTTCTAAATGACTGATAGCAAGGCTTTTTATCTCCGCTCCCATCTCAGCTGAATGTAATCGATTCAACTCTTCGCCATGGAAATTGATGTTCAAACCTATATCCAGACCTGCTTGTAGGATGCGTCGAGTTTGCTCCACGTCAAATACTCCTTTCTCACAGAACACGTCGATGTTGTCGACCTGCAGTTGCCCAGACTGCATCAACGCGTGGATTTGTGGGATGTGACGCTGGATGACGTCATCGGTGGCGTTCTCTGCGGTAGAGCCTTTGGGAACCGAGTGGGCGCCGCAGTAAGTGACGCTAACGTCTAGCGCCAACTCCGGATCGTCACGTGACCGATTGATGACCTTCAGCATCTTAATTTCGTTTTCAGCGTCAAGGCCATACCCACTCTTCACCTCAGCAAGAGTTGTCCCGCTGTGCAACATTCTCAGGGCATACTTCTTGAAGTCCGTGTATAGTTCATCGATGCTTGCTTTTCTAACATGGTCCACAGTGAAATTAATGCCCCCGCCCGCCGCGTGCACTTCCATATAAGTTGCCCCGGCTAACTTCATGGCGAACTCGTTGACCCTGTCTCCTGTCCATACTGCGTGCGTGTGTCCATCCACAAAACCAGGCATAACAGATTGACCACTCGCGTCGATAATACGATCGTATTCAGCTCCTTGGTATTTCTCAGCAATCTCTGCATCGGCCCCGAGAGCTGCTATTTTGCCATCTCTGCCCACCACAATACTATATCCTTCGCTGTTCGAATTATCTTCTAACGTTGCAATATCTTTCATAGCGTCCCCGGTCAAAACTTGACGGCCATCGTTGACTACTTGTACGATTTGTTTCGCTGAGCGAATAAGCAGACGATATCCTGCGTTCGTGGTCATGACAATGCCTCAGTTTGCAACTATTGTTTATCCACTGTCCAAGTTTCACTGGTTCATTTGGTAAACACACGACTGTCTCTTTTCCCCTATCACAAAAGATAACCAGGTGGGCATGAACTTTAATACTTTAGACCCTGATCCGAGGTGCCTTGACTCTAGGCTTGATCAGTCGCGCAAACTACACAACCGCGCACTTTGACCTTTGTGAACGCGCGTTTAGCCGCTGTCGTTGTCAACTAGATATGGTAAAGAAGCAAACGGAAGTTTATTTCAATTGGTGGTACATTATTTCTTTAACATTCACTGTCAAAAATGCATAAAAATTTTGTGAGAAATTTACGAAGATAGCCACAGACCTTCGTGTAATCAGGGCATGGTTGGCCAAGTCAAGAAGACCGCTTGGCCCATTATGGGCTTGACGCTTCTTCTAATACTTGGTTGCCCTTCGGGCAACCACCAAACCTTTTTCACTTGCCCGAATGAATTTTTTACATGCCAGACTTTTTGGGGGGCTTATTTTGTTGTTTTACTTCACATAAAAACGCATGATTTACCATATTGTCAGATTCAACCTGCACCTTATATGTATTTGCAATAAAAATGGACAAATAAATGTGTAAAAATATCTTTATTAACTAAAAGGAAAAAAGTGAATGCAACACACAACGGCGCAATTCATATTAGAAATGGAAATGAGATAATCTTTTAAAAGATGTTAATATCATATATTTCTTCTTAAACAATATCAATGGACTGGCAAAAACTGTGTGTCGAAACGCCATTTTTTCATATTGACCCTATACATACCGACGGATGGTCTAATATGGTAAATCCATACAATACATAACACTCAAAATACATATCATGCTGATTCTTTATATAACTGAGTTATAAGCGTGTAGAAACTATGATTATCGGTAAGTTGAATATTCATTGCATAATATAGCAGTTTCCATACCTGTATGGACCCCTGTAGACAGTTTTAAACAATCCACTTTTTGATCGTGACTCTAATAGGAAGGCTGCTGATTAAGTTTGTGCTCGGATTATAACCATTCCTTACATCCGTAATATGTCTCTATCTGCCCACGATAAGGTGACCACACCTGAATAACACTCACGACGGGGCCAAACAAGGGTGTACAACAGCTTTGTACAATCTCATTTTGAGTCTTTTGAAGATCAAATCGTAGCAACAATCATATACGCCCTTTGTATAAATATATATATATATATATATATATATATATATATATAGAGATATATATATATATATATATAGAGATATATATATATATATATATATATATATATATATATATATATATATATATATATATATATATATATATATATATATATATATATATATATATATATATATATATATATATATATATATATATATATATATATATCACGTATAGCATCACATTGTTCCCGTGTCTTGGAAGGTATTATAACTCGACTTCCCCACAGCAAACAACCATCCTCTACGCTCAACTCGGTCAACAAATGGCTGAAAAAGTCTTCCAGGTGTCCTTCTGGCCATCCATGCAGCACAAACTTTCTCACGCGAGACAGAATTGAATCCTTGTCAGTTAATTTCCTCAGAATACCTGGATTTAATGGTGTTGCTTCTAGATGTTCCATCAGCTTTACTTTACAACCGGGGGTCGGAACATTAGAGGGTTTCTCTGGTTAGGGCAGTCTACTAAGCCCATCTGCATTTCCCACTTCAGTTCCTTTCCTGAATTCAATGGTGTTGTAGGCACTCAAGTTTAGGGACCAACATTGTATGCGGGCTGCGGTCATTATTGGTACAGCTTTGGACTCGTGCATAATACCCATTAAGGGCTTATGATCTGTGCGAATACATACGTTCCTCCCATAAACATACTGGTGGTTTTTTTAATTCCAAAAATTATAGCAAGACCTTCTTTTTCAAGTTCTGTCGATTATAGAGTGCGGGAAGTGTAGGCACTTGAGCGATCAGAGCCATCTGCTATCACATGAGACAAAACTGCCCAAATGCCATACTGTGATGCATCACATGCTAGTAGAAGTTCCTTCTCAGAATCACAATGGACTAATATTGCTGAAGACTCCAACAGGTCTTTCGCTTGTGTTTCATGTTCCAGTTGACATCCTTCCGAAGCAGGGCGTGCAATGGTTCAAGGGTAGTGGCCAGATTTGGAAGGAATCGATGGTAGTAGTTGAGCAATCCTAAAAAGGCTTTCAGTTGAGTGACATTTGTAGGTGCCGGAGCCCTCTTTATTGCTTCAACATTATCTTCCATTGGATGAATTCATTCGTGATGAAGGCGGTGCCAAAAATAAGTGACTTCTGAAGCCATGAAAGTGCATTTTTTTTTCTTCAAATTAAATCCTGCTTTGGTTAATCTACACAATATCTCCCTGAGGTTGTCTATATAGTCTTGAACAGACTTCCCAGTCACCAAGATATCATCCAGACGAGACACCACAAATGGAATTCCTTGGAGTACATTATCTATTATTCTTTGGAAGATGCTTGATGCTGAAGATATCCCAAAGGGCAAACGAGTATCCTGGAACAACCCCTTTTGTGTGTTTATTGTGGAGAATTTTTTTCGAATCCTCTTTCCAACAATACCTGCTGATACGCGTGACTCAAGCCCAATTTCGAAAATCTCACTCCCCTTTTCAAGGTCGCAAAAAAGGTTTTCTGTCTTTGGGATTGGGTGATAATCCATCTTTGTTACTTATTCACGGTAACTTTGTAATCCCCACAGATTCTGATTGAGCCGTTAGTTTTTTTTACAACTGGTACAATGGGAGCTGCCCATTCAGTATACTGCACTGGTTCCAAGGTTCCTTCCCCAACCAACCGGTCTATTTCAAAATCCAGGTGTTCCTTATTGAGTAGTTATTTGCAAATTTGGTCCTTTCCCTTCCACCACTACTGCTAAGGCTTTTACTTCCTGGTTGTTGTGATTAACCATCACTGTAACTTGACCTTGTAAAAGAATCAGCTCCCTTGTATAAGTTTTCAAGACAGTTTTGCATGGCTCTAGCTTTACCTTTTCTTCTAGCTTGCGATATGTACTTTCATTTAGTACTGTCAATGATGCCCCTGTGTCGATTTCCATGCTGCAAGGAATGCCATTTAGTGCGACAGTGACTGTATATGGCTCTTTGGGAGATCTTTTTGTATGACACATGTTATGCAAAGTGCAAGGAAATGCCATTTAGGTGGGCAGATCAGTGACTGTTTGTTATAAGGTCTCTTTACCCATGAGCAGTTTTAGATCATTTTTGTATGTGTCCCTTCTAAAAAGCATTCAGTTATGAAACAAATCATTTGTGTTACCTCCACAACGGATAGCATTCGCCTTTTGGTCTGAAGTACCTTTTTTCTGAACTTGTTTGATCTGATTGCCTTACTTGATGGACTAGATTACTGACTGTTGGCTTTGCTGATGTGTTCAACATCTTTTGCAGCTGTCTCCATGGACAAAGCAAGGTCGTAGGCTTTCTTCAATGTGAGTTTGGGTTCTGCTTGAAGTCGTCTCTGTATGTTGTCGTTTTTGATGACAAACTCTTCGATTCTCCCGAAATTAGCCATTGTGTTGCGAGGCGTGGCACTAATTCTGAACTAGGCGTTTTCGCACCGCGGATCCATATCATTAACCGTCATTAATGTCTTGTTAAATGCAAGGGATTTTCCGAACAAAATCAGTGAAATCAGGCTCTCCGTGGATTAGATCCCATCCTCGTCGCCAAATGTAGTATATTATTGTAACAAAACACCATGCGACATGCACGAGGCATGCTGATGAACAACGGAAGAGTTTCCTGCTGGGAGCAGTCAATGTTTCTAAGCAAGGGGAGCATACAATATTACAGTTTATAATCAGACTTTTCCGAAACTTTGCACATATGTAGGCATACTCATGACCTTATCTTAGACATGAAAAACGCGACGTATTTGTGAGTTTATTGTCTTGTCAGAGCAAAACAATATATGAAAAATTGGCACTTTCTCCGCATCATTGTTTCTAGGATGAAATAAATATCGTTTGTAATCAGACTTTTCTGAAATTTTGCACATATGTAGGCATACACATGACCTTATCTGAGACATAAAAAACGCGACGTGTTTGTGAGATTGTTGTTTTGTTGTATGAACAAATGGCACTTTTCGTCTCCGCATCATGGTTTTAGGACAAAAAAGTCTGATTTGCGTTATCTTCCATCAGTAATTATTAATGTAAAAAAAGAGTCTAATTCAGCGTTTTGTAGTTTGGTCATGCGCAAGTCAGAATCCAAATGAACTCCGAGCAGCTCAAAAATAACGCGCGCTCGTTTAATGTCATTGAGTAGTATAAAGAGTTGCGATTCTGGCGCACCGCCACTCATCTACACTACACCACTAACTACAGCTTGTACATGATTTAAGATTTTTGCTTCCTGTGTTTTCTAAGAAGACCCCCAACAGGGTTACATGGCGGCCCGACTCATACCACAGGGGGTTCGGTCTGACCTTCACACCGGGCAACTACATAGCTGTAACCACATGGCTCATGTTCTTCGGTCTTCTGTGAGTTGCTCTTGGTAGGATCAGTGCAAGGCCTGGAAGCTTCACCGTGAGTGCCTCAAAGATGGCGTAGATAACATATGGGGGGTACCAGCTGCTTGTGCCAGTTCTTGAAGGATAATATGTTCTTCCCTTCCTCAGGCATGTCAACTCGCACAACAGCCTGCCCTATCCCCATGCACTCAGGCTTGTGCGCCTGGAGCAGTTTTTCCGTGGTATAACCATGCAGACAACCCTCACAGAAGAACGTGCCGGGTTCGTACTTACTATGATCATACAGCATGCGGTTCAGATCTTTGATCTGTGTGTAGTGGGACGTACCATCCTTCTCAATCCACATGAGGTTCCTACGTGGAATATCACCAGGCTGTTTACTGATGTGGTGTATGATAGTGCCCCCCCCCCCCGCACATCCCAGCTAAAGACGTTCAAGGCTAGGTAAGCATGCTTTTCTACTACTTCTCAAGCTGCGACATTGTTATATTTAGTTGGTCGCTGTGGGTCTTTAGAGACCCGGTGCAGAACTTCAATAGACCACAGAAGGCAGTAGTCATCCGTGTTTTTTAAGTTTTTTATTATTGCCTTTTTATTATCATCGTTGTGCTTTATGAGTCTTACCTGCAGGGCAAACTGACACTTGATACCGTTCAGCTCCTTAAGCTCATCAGTCAAAACTTTACGCATTTGTTTACGCCTCTTAAGAACATCATTACATTCACGCCAAGGGGATGAGACACAGGGACATTCGTCATCGCCATGCAAAAAGTTTTTAACATCCCACTTGGTCTTCTTGAACTTCTTGAACTTAAGGCATGGTGTGGGAACTGGGGGTGCTTTCGGAAGGGCAGCCGGAATCCCAGTTCTATTTTTAGACAGGAGGTACTTTTGTTGACAGCGGGAAATCCAAGTTAAATTTCAAGGCACTGGCTTTAACAGTGTCGCTGGTAAACACTGGTGAATCAGTCTGTTGTGCAGCAATCATTTTTTGTTGGTAAGCAAGCCTGTGGTTGACCTTATCGAACCCACAATCCATGCACAATCCTAGTTTATTTCTTCTACCCTTCTGACAAACCATACACAGACGATTAACGACATCGTGTTTCACTATACTGGGTAAGTTACAAAGAGCCCTACCAATCGCCAAGAGGGCTTTTGTGCAAATTGTTTTGCCCTTATAGCATCTTTAGGTTTGTTCCCAGTCAAGCGGGTCACCTCATTGTTTTTTGCAGAGACAACAGCTTGCAACAGAGAAACCCCCTCAGTCGAACGTTTTCCAGATGTCCAAAGAGCCGCTCAGCAAGAGTGCGTTTATAGCGTTCCACTGTAGCCTGGACTTGATGAACATCCACACGACCACACCTGATGGAGACCTCATGCTTTGCCAGCAGCTGATTCACTGCTACCATGACGCTTTGTAGTGTGAGGCAACGTCTACAACTGTGAGGGCATACTTGTAAGTCTGGCGTTTCATGCTGGTGTTCAGTAGAAACCTAAAAGCAACACCCGAGAACAGCTGCAAGCCTATCTCTCTTAGAATCCATGTCCTCTCTGGGTTCAGCTAGACCTTTGGCCGCCGGGTCCTGGGTGGACGCTCTGCAAGGAGTTGATCAATGATGATATCAGGATCGATAAATATACATATATACTTTCGAAGACTACCAGCCAGATAATTATACCTAACCCGGCAACGGATGACATAGTTGCTGTCAGTGTTGCGACGACCAATATAGTTTCAGTCAACGTCATATACAGTAATTTGATCAGTCTTCAGCAGCAGTTTTTCGTGCTTGGTCTCTGCTAGTAGCTGGCGTACTGCGGCACGTTCCTCCCTAGTAGGTCGAGCATGAAGACGGTTTTTCCGCATCCTGTCTGCCCACAGACAATAGCCGAGCAGGGACCATCTGGAAATTTTAAGTTGATCCGACTAGTACACTGCGTTGACGAACATTCCATCCTTAATGTTAAGCTGTGCATCCATAATAGCATACACATAGACGTTCAATGCACCAGCCGCCTCTGTTTTTTTATGATCCGAATGGTGATACCCTCAGCATACTTGCTGGTTAGGTACTCTCCCAGGGGCACGTCCGCCAATGCCAGGTCTTTTACAGCTTTTGCCACACAGGGGTCTCGTTTACTCGTTGATGCAAAGGCCTGCGCCTAATTCCACTGTTGGGAGCCATGCATGCCCTGGGAATAGAGTTGGTTGGGGTTGCTCTCAATGGTCACCTCGACCTTTGTAATCTTTGGGTTGTAGAGTGACTCTGTCTTCTTAGCAAATGAGGCATTGGCTGGATCCTCAAAAAAGAGCAGTTGGATGACCTTCATGCAGCGGGCCAGTACGTCCAGGTTGATGTTCCACAGTGTGTCATTTTTATTGTATGCAAGCTTTCTGTGGCGGAGCACACGCTTATAGAGAATTGCGTGCTGACCTGTGTATTGAGTGTGGATCATGTGGGACAGCTCTGGTTGGGTAACCATGTCATACTCCAAGGAGTCCATCTGTGTCGCCCGTTGGGTGAATCACACGGCTGTGGTCATTTAATGTGAGCTCGTATTCCAGTCTGTCACCAAGCGCACTCTGGTAGAATGGCGTGTGGTTACCATGATGATGATGATCCTGTGGCATAGTTGCTTGCAGAGCAGGTGGACACTGCTATGGTCCCAGAGGCCTCTGCTATGGGGGAGAACATGGAGAAGGATCAGTCTATACCACAATAAGGCCGGCTTATTATACTTATTTATAGGCGCCGTCAATGCCTATTACGATGCTTTAGCTGCAAATGGTCACACACCATCCCTCGGCCGCAATCATGCAAAGTTTCTGCGTGTTTGAGGAGAGTTACGTTTGAAGGACTACCCTGACATAAGGATCATGAATTCTCGTACCAGAAAACCGCTTACGCTTGAAACAATAGCTCGGCATACCAGGGAGTCTAAGGCCGTACGTGATGGTTTGGGGTTCACTGATTGGTCCTGACAAGCAGTGTTGCAAAAAGCAGTCGCAGCCCTCAAAGGCGTTGACCAAGCAGCTGCTAAAGTGGAAGCTGCGCTTCCTGAGAAATTTGAAATGAGCAGCCCCGATGTTGTGACTGCAACAGGTGGTATGGAAGAAACAAGCCTTATAGAGGGCGTTCATAACGCCATAGAAGAAGCGCTGACAACGTCAGCAACACAGACAGACATTCCGCCGAGTTTATAGGGCTTGACAAAGCTATGCAGACCTAGAGGGGTGAGCTGATCAACAACCTAACTAAGATGACTGCGGACCCAAATAAACCGCATCAGGGAACCAATCTTAACGAGGACACAACGCTAGCTGAGCATGTACGCACCCTGTTCCGGGAGCAAGGGGTTATATCTTGTATCCTCACTGTGATTGGGATGGCAATCTCGACCATGCTACTTGCTTTGACAGGTGGAGGAGGTGCTAGTGCCCAACCAGCAATAAAATCGACTAACAAGCCCGGTGTGAAGGAATGGATTGAAAAACAGCTGAACTCCTTGGCAAACGCCCTGAAGGGCCTAACTGGTAAGGCAGCTGCCCTTCCAGGGACCATTGGCTCGATCGTATCATGGCTACTTAAGTCAGCTGCAAAGGTGGCTGGTTGGATGGCAGAACATGTATGGGCCGCAGTCGTGGCACTGGGGGGGAGTTATTCTCCTGATGCTCCGTGAGTTACTACGTAGCAAGCCAAAGCACAACTAAGCCTATCGCGATTCCGCCAACAATAAGAGCGGTTTTCTCATCCTTGTGTGCCGTGGGTACAACAAGTCCTTTGGATGCTGCGGCGGCCGGGCTGCCTATATCATCTGGCGGTGTGCCAAAAGCTTCCTCGATTTGAAATTGCAACATCCACGTTGACATCAGTGTTGATGCCGATCTGCTGTTGCTCACTCGCGATGGTAATCAGGTTGGTGAACCCTACTACTTTTCCAACGGCGAGGCTCATGTCTGACGGATTCATGTAAAGGCCCGTTCCAAACACATAATCAACCTTTGACGAAGCATTCTGGAGCAGGTTTTGATACCTGCTGATGGATGAGGGAATGTCAGCTGCTGAGCATCCTCAATATAAGCCGGAAACTGCGGGCCTGGTTTGTATGTACCATTCCTATTGAATCTAAAAGCTTGTCCCTTCATGTTTACCACTATATATCAGGCACTGACAAATGTTCAAAGCGGCGAGGCTGTGTCCCTGCAAAATCCTATTGACAACACTGCAGGCTGTGGGCTGGTACAACCTTGAATCTAATGAGATCTTTCAATGGCGGTCAAGGACTTTTTGGCTGATATTATAACCACAAGCATCACTAATCCTGTCTCTAAGCGTGTTACAAGCGGAACTGTGCATGAGTTGAAGCGTTAAGGAATAATAAGGGACGGCTATTAGATAACCAGGACCTTCCTATTAGCGTTGTCCTTGTATTTACAAGATGTCAATCAAAACGGGTATTTATTGACCTCAACAGAAAAAGACGGACCTCTATGAATATCCAAAGAAGGCCTTTGTAGTGGATAAATCTGGTGGTACTATGAATGGAGCCCTTAACATGCAAGGTAACAAAATTCGTCGACTGCGGGACCCCACAGGAGCAAAGGCAGCCGCCAACAAACAGTACATAGATCTACAAAAAGAGGAGGCCATCAGACAATATACCCGAAAGCCAATAATTACGCTTTGAGCTGAAGTAAAAAGTGGCTCCTATTTGGATGATGCAGGAGATGCAGCACCTGTGGCATGTCCGTGTTAAGGCTGCTTCTGTAAATAGTGAACGCCTGCGGACCCAAATAAACCGCATCAGGGAACCAATCAACAAACTTCTTAACGAGGACACAACGCTAGCTGAGCATGTACGCACCCTGTTCCGGGAGCAAGGGGTTATATCCTGTATCCTTACTGCGATTGGGATGGCAATCTCGACCCTGCTACTTGCTTTGACAGGTGGAGGAGGTGCTAGTTCCCAAACAGCAATAAAATCGACTAAAAAGCCCGGTGTGAAGGAATGGATTAAAAAACAGCTGAACTCCTTGGCAAACGCCCTGAAGGGCCTAACTGGTAAGGCAGCTGCCCTTCCAGGGACCATTAGCTCCATCGTATCATGGCTACTTAGGTCAGCTGCAAAGGTGGCTGGTTGGATGGCAGAACATGTATGGGCCGCAGTCGTGGCACTGGGGGGGGGGGAGTTATTCTCTTGATGCTCCGTGAGTTACTGCGTAGCAAGCCAAAGCACAACTAAGCCTATCGCGATTCCGCCAACAATAAAAGCGGTTTTCTCATCCTCGTGTGCCGTGGGTACAACAAGTCCTTTGGATGCTGCGGCGGCCGGGCTGCCTATATCATCTGGCGGTGTGCCAAAAGCTTCCTCGATTTGAAATTGCAACATCCACATTGACATCAGTGTTGATGCCGATCTGCTGTTGCTCACTCGCGATGGTAATCAAGTCGGTGAACCCTACTGCTTTTCCAACGGCGAGGATCATGTCTGACTGATTCATGTAAAGGCCCGTTCCAAACACATTATCAACCTTTGACGAAGCATTCTGGAGCAGGTTTTGATACCTGCTGATGGATGAGGGAATGTCAGCTGCTGAGTTGATAGCATCCTCAATATAAGCCGGAAACTGCGGGCCTGGTTTGTATGTGCCATTCCTATTGAATCTAAAAGCTTGTCCCTTCATGTTTACCACTATATATCAGGCACTGACAAATGTTCAAAGCGGCGAGGCTGTGTCCCTGCAAAATCCTATTGACAACACTGCAGGCTGTGGGCTGGTACAACCTTGAATCTAATGAGACCTTTCAATGGCGGTCAAGGACTTTTTGGCTGATATTATAACCACGAGCATCACTAATCCTGTCTCTAAGCGTGTTACAAGCGGAACTGTGCATGAGTTGAAGCTTTAAGGAATAATAAGGGACGGCTATTAGATAACCACGACCTTCCTATTAGCGTTGTCCTTGTATTTACAAGATGTCAATCAAAACGGGTATTTATTGACCTCAACAGAAAAAGACGGACCTCTATGAATATCCAAAGAAGGCCTTTGTAGTGGATAAATCTGGTGGTACTATGAATGGAGCCCTTAACATGCAAGGTAACAAAATTCGTCGACTGCGGGACCCCACAGGAGCAAAGGCAGCCGCCAACAAACAGTACATAGATCTACAAAAAGAGGAGGCCATCAGACAATATACCCGAAAGCCAATAATTACGCTTTGAGCTGAAGTAAAAAGTGGCTCCTATTTGGATGATGCAGGAGAACCTAGAAGGGGAAATAAACCAGCGGGGGACAGTCCGGCAAGGAGATTCCAAGCGAATGAGCTTTAAGAGGTGCAGCACCTGTGGCATGTCCGTGTTAAGGCTGCTTCTGTAAATAGTGAACGCCTGCGGACCCAAATAAACCGCATCAGGGAACCAATCAACAAACTTCTTAACGAGGACACAACGCTAGCTGAGCATGTACGCACCCTGTTCCGGGAGCAAGGGGTTATATCCTGTATCCTTACTGCGATTGGGATGGCAATCTCGACCCTGCTACTTGCTTTGACAGGTGGAGGAGGTGCTAGTTCCCAAACAGCAATAAAATCGACTAAAAAGCCCGGTGTGAAGGAATGGATTAAAAAACAGCTGAACTCCTTGGCAAACGCCCTGAAGGGCCTAACTGGTAAGGCAGCTGCCCTTCCAGGGACCATTAGCTCCATCGTATCATGGCTACTTAGGTCAGCTGCAAAGGTGGCTGGTTGGATGGCAGAACATGTATGGGCCGCAGTCGTGGCACTGGGGGGGGGGGAGTTATTCTCTTGATGCTCCGTGAGTTACTGCGTAGCAAGCCAAAGCACAACTAAGCCTATCGCGATTCCGCCAACAATAAAAGCGGTTTTCTCATCCTCGTGTGCCGTGGGTACAACAAGTCCTTTGGATGCTGCGGCGGCCGGGCTGCCTATATCATCTGGCGGTGTGCCAAAAGCTTCCTCGATTTGAAATTGCAACATCCACATTGACATCAGTGTTGATGCCGATCTGCTGTTGCTCACTCGCGATGGTAATCAAGTCGGTGAACCCTACTGATTTTCCAACGGCGAGGATCATGTCTGACTGATTCATGTAAAGGCCCGTTCCAAACACATTATCAACCTTTGACGAAGCATTCTGGAGCAGGTTTTGATACCTGCTGATGGATGAGGGAATGTCAGCTGCTGAGTTGATAGCATCCTCAATATAAGCCGGAAACTGCGGGCCTGGTTTGTATGTGCCATTCCTATTGAATCTAAAAGCTTGTCCCTTCATGTTTACCACTATATATCAGGCACTGACAAATGTTCAAAGCGGCGAGGCTGTGTCCCTGCAAAATCCTATTGACAACGCTGCAGGCTGTGGGCTGGTACAACCTTGAATCTAATGAGACCTTTCAATGGCGGTCAAGGACTTTTTGGCTGATATTATAACCACGAGCATCACTAATCCTGTCTCTAAGCGTGTTACAAGCGGAACTGTGCATGAGTTGAAGCTTTAAGGAATAATAAGGGACGGCTATTAGATAACCACGACCTTCCTATTAGCGTTGTCCTTGTATTTACAAGATGTCAATCAAAACGGGTATTTATTGACCTCAACAGAAAAAGACGGACCTCTATGAATATCCAAAGAAGGCCTTTGTAGTGGATAAATCTGGTGGTACTATGAATGGAGCCCTTAACATGCAAGGTAACAAAATTCGTCGACTGCGGGACCCCACAGGAGCAAAGGCAGCCGCCAACAAACAGTACATAGATCTACAAAAAGAGGAGGCCATCAGACAATATACCCGAAAGCCAATAATTACGCTTTGAGCTGAAGTAAAAAGTGGCTCCTATTTGGATGATGCAGGAGAACCTAGAAGGGGAAATAAACCAGCGGGGGACAGTCCGGCAAGGAGATTCCAAGCGAATGAGCTTTAAGAGGTGCAGCACCTGTGGCATGTCCGTGTTAAGGCTGCTTCTGTAAATAGTGAACGCCTGCGGACCCAAATAAACCGCATCAGGGAACCAATCAACAAACTTCTTAACGAGGACACAACGCTAGCTGAGCATGTACGCACCCTGTTCCGGGAGCAAGGGGTTATATCCTGTATCCTTACTGCGATTGGGATGGCAATCTCGACCCTGCTACTTGCTTTGACAGGTGGAGGAGGTGCTAGTTCCCAAACAGCAATAAAATCGACTAAAAAAGCCCGCCCGGTGTGAAGGAAATGGATTAAAAAACAGCTGAACTCCTTGGCAAACGCCCTGAAGGGCCTAACTGGTAAGGCAGCTGCCCTTCCAGGGACCATTGGCTCCATCGTATCATGGCTACTTAGGTCAGCTGCAAAGGTGGCTGGTTGGATGGCAGAACATGTATGGGCCGCAGTCGTGGCACTGGGGGGGGGAGTTATACTGCGTAGCAAGCCAAAGCACAACTAAGCCTATCGCGATTCCGCCAACAATAAAAGCGGTTTTCTCATCCTCGTGTGCCGTGGGTACAACAAGTCCTTTGGATGCTGCGGCGGCCGGGCTGCCTATATCATCTGGCGGTGTGCCAAAAGCTTCCTCGATTTGAAATTGCAACATCCACATTGACATCAGTGTTGATGCCGATCTGCTGTTGCTCACTCGCGATGGTAATCAAGTTGGTGAACCCTACTGCTTTTCCAACGGCGAGGATCATGTCTGACTGATTCATGTAAAGGCCCGTTCCAAACACATTATCAACCTTTGACGAAGCATTCTGGAGCAGGTTTTGATACCTGCTGATGGATGAGGGAATGTCAGCTGCTGAGTTGATAGCATCCTCAATATAAGCCGGAAACTGCGGGCCTGGTTTGTATGTGCCATTCCTATTGAATCTAAAAGCTTGTCCCTTCATGTTTACCACTATATATCAGGCACTGACAAATGTTCAAAGCGGCGAGGCTGTGTCCCTGCAAAATCCTATTGACAACACTGCAGGCTGTGGGCTGGTACAACCTTGAATCTAATGAGACCTTTCAATGGCGGTCAAGGACTTTTTGGCTGATATTATAACCACGAGCATCACTAATCCTGTCTCTAAGCGTGTTACAAGCGGAACTGTGCATGAGTTGAAGCTTTAAGGAATAATAAGGGACGGCTATTAGATAACCACGACCTTCCTATTAGCGTTGTCCTTGTATTTACAAGATGTCAATCAAAACGGGTATTTATTGACCTCAACAGAAAAAGACGGACCTCTATGAATATCCAAAGAAGGCCTTTGTAGTGGATAAATCTGGTGGTACTATGAATGGAGCCCTTAACATGCAAGGTAACAAAATTCGTCGACTGCGGGACCCCACAGGAGCAAAGGCAGCCGCCAACAAACAGTACATAGATCTACAAAAAGAGGAGGCCATCAGACAATATACCCGAAAGCCAATAATTACGCTTTGAGCTGAAGTAAAAAGTGGCTCCTATTTGGATGATGCAGGAGAACCTAGAAGGGGAAATAAACCAGCGGGGGACAGTCCGGCAAGGAGATTCCAAGCGAATGAGCTTTAAGAGGTGCAGCACCTGTGGCATGTCCGTGTTAAGGCTGCTTCTGTAAATAGTGAACGCCTGCGGACCCAAATAAACCGCATCAGGGAACCAATCAACAAACTTCTTAACGAGGACACAACGCTAGCTGAGCATGTACGCACCCTGTTCCGGGAGCAAGGGGTTATATCCTGTATCCTTACTGCGATTGGGATGGCAATCTCGACCCTGCTACTTGCTTTGACAGGTGGAGGAGGTGCTAGTTCCCAAACAGCAATAAAATCGACTAAAAAGCCCGGTGTGAAGGAATGGATTAAAAAACAGCTGAACTCCTTGGCAAACGCCCTGAAGGGCCTAACTGGTAAGGCAGCTGCCCTTCCAGGGACCATTGGCTCCATCGTATCATGGCTACTTAGGTCAGCTGCAAAGGTGGCTGGTTGGATGGCAGAACATGTATGGGCCGCAGTCGTGGCACTGGGGGGGGGGGAGTTATTCTCTTGATGCTCCGTGAGTTACTGCGTAGCAAGCCAAAGCACAACTAAGCCTATCGCGATTCCGCCAACAATAAAAGCGGTTTTCTCATCCTCGTGTGCCGTGGGTACAACAAGTCCTTTGGATGCTGCGGCGGCCGGGCTGCCTATATCATCTGGCGGTGTGCCAAAAGCTTCCTCGATTTGAAATTGCAACATCCACATTGACATCAGTGTTGATGCCGATCTGCTGTTGCTCACTCGCGATGGTAATCAAGTTGGTGAACCCTACTGCTTTTCCAACGGCGAGGATCATGTCTGACTGATTCATGTAAAGGCCCGTTCCAAACACATTATCAACCTTTGACGAAGCATTCTGGAGCAGGTTTTGATACCTGCTGATGGATGAGGGAATGTCAGCTGCTGAGTTGATAGCATCCTCAATATAAGCCGGAAACTGCGGGCCTGGTTTGTATGTGCCATTCCTATTGAATCTAAAAGCTTGTCCCTTCATGTTTACCACTATATATCAGGCACTGACAAATGTTCAAAGCGGCGAGGCTGTGTCCCTGCAAAATCCTATTGACAACACTGCAGGCTGTGGGCTGGTACAACCTTGAATCTAATGAGACCTTTCAATGGCGGTCAAGGACTTTTTGGCTGATATTATAACCACGAGCATCACTAATCCTGTCTCTAAGCGTGTTACAAGCGGAACTGTGCATGAGTTGAAGCTTTAAGGAATAATAAGGGACGGCTATTAGATAACCACGACCTTCCTATTAGCGTTGTCCTTGTATTTACAAGATGTCAATCAAAACGGGTATTTATTGACCTCAACAGAAAAAGACGGACCTCTATGAATATCCAAAGAAGGCCTTTGTAGTGGATAAATCTGGTGGTACTATGAATGGAGCCCTTAACATGCAAGGTAACAAAATTCGTCGACTGCGGGACCCCACAGGAGCAAAGGCAGCCGCCAACAAACAGTACATAGATCTACAAAAAGAGGAGGCCATCAGACAATATACCCGAAAGCCAATAATTACGCTTTGAGCTGAAGTAAAAAGTGGCTCCTATTTGGATGATGCAGGAGAACCTAGAAGGGGAAATAAACCAGCGGGGGACAGTCCGGCAAGGAGATTCCAAGCGAATGAGCTTTAAGAGGTGCAGCACCTGTGGCATGTCCGTGTTAAGGCTGCTTCTGTAAATAGTGAACGCCTGCGGACCCAAATAAACCGCATCAGGGAACCAATCAACAAACTTCTTAACGAGGACACAACGCTAGCTGAGCATGTACGCACCCTGTTCCGGGAGCAAGGGGTTATATCCTGTATCCTTACTGCGATTGGGATGGCAATCTCGACCCTGCTACTTGCTTTGACAGGTGGAGGAGGTGCTAGTTCCCAAACAGCAATAAAATCGACTAAAAAGCCCGGTGTGAAGGAATGGATTAAAAAACAGCTGAACTCCTTGGCAAACGCCCTGAAGGGCCTAACTGGTAAGGCAGCTGCCCTTCCAGGGACCATTGGCTCCATCGTATCATGGCTACTTAGGTCAGCTGCAAAGGTGGCTGGTTGGATGGCAGAACATGTATGGGCCGCAGTCGTGGCACTGGGGGGGGGGAGTTATTCTCTTGATGCTCCGTGAGTTACTGCGTAGCAAGCCAAAGCACAACTAAGCCTATCGCGATTCCGCCAACAATAAAAGCGGTTTTCTCATCCTCGTGTGCCGTGGGTACAACAAGTCCTTTGGATGCTGCGGCGGCCGGGCTGCCTATATCATCTGGCGGTGTGCCAAAAGCTTCCTCGATTTGAAATTGCAACATCCACATTGACATCAGTGTTGATGCCGATCTGCTGTTGCTCACTCGCGATGGTAATCAAGTCGGTGAACCCTACTGCTTTTCCAACGGCGAGGATCATGTCTGACGGATTCATGTAAAGGCCCGTTCCAAACACATTATCAACCTTTGACGAAGCATTCTGGAGCAGGTTTTGATACCTGCTGATGGATGAGGGAATGTCAGCTGCTGAGTTGATAGCATCCTCAATATAAGCCGGAAACTGCGGGCCTGGTTTGTATGTGCCATTCCTATTGAATCTAAAAGCTTGTCCCTTCATGTTTACCACTATATATCAGGCACTGACAAATGTTCAAAGCGGCGAGGCTGTGTCCCTGCAAAATCCTATTGACAACGCTGCAGGCTGTGGGCTGGTACAACCTTGAATCTAATGAGACCTTTCAATGGCGGCGGTCAAGGACTTTTTGGCTGATATTATAACCACGAGCATCACTAATCCTGTCTCTAAGCGTGTTACAAGCGGAACTGTGCATGAGTTGAAGCTTTAAGGAATAATAAGGGACGGCTATTAGATAACCACGACCTTCCTATTAGCGTTGTCCTTGTATTTACAAGATGTCAATCAAAACGGGTATTTATTGACCTCAACAGAAAAAGACGGACCTCTATGAATATCCAAAGAAGGCCTTTGTAGTGGATAAATCTGGTGGTACTATGAATGGAGCCCTTAACATGCAAGGTAACAAAATTCGTCGACTGCGGGACCCCACAGGAGCAAAGGCAGCCGCCAACAAAAACAGTACATAGATCTACAAAAAGAGGAGGCCATCAGACAATATACCCGAAAGCCAATAATTACGCTTTGAGCTGAAGTAAAAAGTGGCTCCTATTTGGATGATGCAGGAGAACCTAGAAGGGGAAATAAACCAGCGGGGGACAGTCCGGCAAGGAGATTCCAAGCGAATGAGCTTTAAGAGGTGCAGCACCTGTGGCATGTCCGTGTTAAGGCTGCTTCTGTAAATAGTGAACGCCTGCGGACCCAAATAAACCGCATCAGGGAACCAATCAACAAACTTCTTAACGAGGACACAACGCTAGCTGAGCATGTACGCACCCTGTTCCGGGAGCAAGGGGTTATATCCTGTATCCTTACTGCGATTGGGATGGCAATCTCGACCCTGCTACTTGCTTTGACAGGTGGAGGAGGTGCTAGTTCCCAAACAGCAATAAAATCGACTAAAAAGCCCGGTGTGAAGGAATGGATTAAAAAAAAAGCTGAACTCCTTGGCAAACGCCCTGAAGGGCCTAACTGGTAAGGCAGCTGCCCTTCCAGGGACCATTGGCTCCATCGTATCATGGCTACTTAGGTCAGCTGCAAAGGTGGCTGGTTGGATGGCAGAACATGTATGGGCCGCAGTCGTGGCACTGGGGGGGGGGGAGTTATTCTCTTGATGCTGTGAGTTACGCGTAGCAAGCCAAAGCACAACTAAGCCTATCGCGATTCCGCCAACAATAAAAGCGGTTTTCTCATCCTCGTGTGCCGTGGGTACAACAAGTCCTTTGGATGCTGCGGCGGCCGGGCTGCCTATATCATCTGGCGGTGTGCCAAAAGCTTCCTCGATTTGAAATTGCAACATCCACATTGACATCAGTGTTGATGCCGATCTGCTGTTGCTCACTCGCGATGGTAATCAAGTCGGTGAACCCTACTGCTTTTCCAACGGCGAGGATCATGTCTGACTGATTCATGTAAAGGCCCGTTCCAAACACATTATCAACCTTTGACGAAGCATTCTGGAGCAGGTTTTGATACCTGCTGATGGATGAGGGAATGTCAGCTGCTGAGTTGATAGCATCCTCAATATAAGCCGGAAACTGCGGGCCTGGTTTGTATGTGCCATTCCTATTGAATCTAAAAGCTTGTCCCTTCATGTTTACCACTATATATCAGGCACTGACAAATGTTCAAAGCGGCGAGGCTGTGTCCCTGCAAAATCCTATTGACAACACTGCAGGCTGTGGGCTGGTACAACCTTGAATCTAATGAGACCTTTCAATGGCGGTCAAGGACTTTTTGGCTGATATTATAACCACGAGCATCACTAATCCTGTCTCTAAGCGTGTTACAAGCGGAACTGTGCATGAGTTGAAGCTTTAAGGAATAATAAGGGACGGCTATTAGATAACCACGACCTTCCTATTAGCGTTGTCCTTGTATTTACAAGATGTCAATCAAAACGGGTATTTATTGACCTCAACAGAAAAAGACGGACCTCTATGAATATCCAAAGAAGGCCTTTGTAGTGGATAAATCTGGTGGTACTATGAATGGAGCCCTTAACATGCAAGGTAACAAAATTCGTCGACTGCGGGACCCCACAGGAGCAAAGGCAGCCGCCAACAAACAGTACATAGATCTACAAAAAGAGGAGGCCATCAGACAATATACCCGAAAGCCAATAATTACGCTTTGAGCTGAAGTAAAAAGTGGCTCCTATTTGGATGATGCAGGAGAACCTAGAAGGGGAAATAAACCAGCGGGGGACAGTCCGGCAAGGAGATTCCAAGCGAATGAGCTTTAAGAGGTGCAGCACCTGTGGCATGTCCGTGTTAAGGCTGCTTCTGTAAATAGTGAACGCCTGCGGACCCAAATAAACCGCATCAGGGAACCAATCAACAAACTTCTTAACGAGGACACAACGCTAGCTGAGCATGTACGCACCCTGTTCCGGGAGCAAGGGGTTATATCCTGTATCCTTACTGCGATTGGGATGGCAATCTCGACCCTGCTACTTGCTTTGACAGGTGGAGGAGGTGCTAGTTCCCAAACAGCAATAAAATCGACTAAAAAGCCCGGTGTGAAGGAATGGATTAAAAAAACAGCTGAACTCCTTGGCAAACGCCCTGAAGGGCCTAACTGGTAAGGCAGCTGCCCTTCCAGGGACCATTGGCTCCATCGTATCATGGCTACTTAGGTCAGCTGCAAAGGTGGCTGGTTGGATGGCAGAACATGTATGGGCCGCAGTCGTGGCACTGGGGGGGGGGGGAGTTATTCTCTTGATGCTCCGTGAGTGAGTACTGCGTAGCAAGCCAAAGCACAACTAAGCCTATCGCGATTCCGCCAACAATAAAAGCGGTTTTCTCATCCTCGTGTGCCGTGGGTACAACAAGTCCTTTGGATGCTGCGGCGGCCGGGCTGCCTATATCATCTGGCGGTGTGCCAAAAGCTTCCTCGATTTGAAATTGCAACATCCACATTGACATCAGTGTTGATGCCGATCTGCTGTTGCTCACTCGCGATGGTAATCAAGTCGGTGAACCCTACTGCTTTTCCAACGGCGAGGATCATGTCTGACGGATTCATGTAAAGGCCCGTTCCAAACACATTATCAACCTTTGACGAAGCATTCTGGAGCAGGTTTTGATACCTGCTGATGGATGAGGGAATGTCAGCTGCTGAGTTGATAGCATCCTCAATATAAGCCGGAAACTGCGCGGGCCTGGTTTGTATGTGCCATTCCTATTGAATCTAAAAGCTTGTCCCTTCATGTTTACCACTATATATCAGGCACTGACAAATGTTCAAAGCGGCGAGGCTGTGTCCCTGCAAAATCCTATTGACAACGCTGCAGGCTGTGGGCTGGTACAACCTTGAATCTAATGAGACCTTTCAATGGCGGTCAAGGACTTTTTGGCTGATATTATAACCACGAGCATCACTAATCCTGTCTCTAAGCGTGTTACAAGCGGAACTGTGCATGAGTTGAAGCTTTAAGGAATAATAAGGGACGGCTATTAGATAACCACGACCTTCCTATTAGCGTTGTCCTTGTATTTACAAGATGTCAATCAAAACGGGTATTTATTGACCTCAACAGAAAAAGACGGACCTCTATGAATATCCAAAGAAGGCCTTTGTAGTGGATAAATCTGGTGGTACTATGAATGGAGCCCTTAACATGCAAGGTAACAAAATTCGTCGACTGCGGGACCCCACAGGAGCAAAGGCAGCCGCCAACAAACAGTACATAGATCTACAAAAAGAGGAGGCCATCAGACAATATACCCGAAAGACAATAATTACGCTTTGAGCTGAAGTAAAAAGTGGCTCCTATTTGGATGATGCAGGAGAACCTAGAAGGGGAAATAAACCAGCGGGGGACAGTCCGGCAAGGAGATTCCAAGCGAATGAGCTTTAAGAGGTGCAGCACCTGTGGCATGTCCGTGTTAAGGCTGCTTCTGTAAATAGTGAACGCCTGCGGACCCAAATAAACCGCATCAGGGAACCAATCAACAAACTTCTTAACGAGGACACAACGCTAGCTGAGCATGTACGCACCCTGTTCCGGGAGCAAGGGGTTATATCCTGTATCCTTACTGCGATTGGGATGGCAATCTCGACCCTGCTACTTGCTTTGACAGGTGGAGGAGGTGCTAGTTCCCAAACAGCAATAAAATCGACTAAAAAGCCCGGTGTGAAGGAATGGATTAAAAAACAACAGCTGAACTCCTTGGCAAACGCCCTGAAGGGCCTAACTGGTAAGGCAGCTGCCCTTCCAGGGACCATTGGCTCCATCGTATCATGGCTACTTAGGTCAGCTGCAAAGGTGGCTGGTTGGATGGCAGAACATGTATGGGCCGCAGTCGTGGCACTGGGGGGGGGGGGGGAGTTATTCTCTTGATGCTCCGTGAGTTACTGCGTAGCAAGCCAAAGCACAACTAAGCCTATCGCGATTCCGCCAACAATAAAAGCGGTTTTCTCATCCTCGTGTGCCGTGGGTACAACAAGTCCTTTGGATGCTGCGGCGGCCGGGCTGCCTATATCATCTGGCGGTGTGCCAAAAGCTTCCTCGATTTGAAATTGCAACATCCACATTGACATCAGTGTTGATGCCGATCTGCTGTTGCTCACTCGCGATGGTAATCAAGTCGGTGAACCCTACTGCTTTTCCAACGGCGAGGATCATGTCTGACTGATTCATGTAAAGGCCCGTTCCAAACACACATTATCAACCTTTGACGAAGCATTCTGGAGCAGGTTTTGATACCTGCTGATGGATGAGGGAATGTCAGCTGCTGAGTTGATAGCATCCTCAATATAAGCCGGAAACTGCGGGCCTGGTTTGTATGTGCCATTCCTATTGAATCTAAAAGCTTGTCCCTTCATGTTTACCACTATATATCAGGCACTGACAAATGTTCAAAGCGGCGAGGCTGTGTCCCTGCAAAATCCTATTGACAACGCTGCAGGCTGTGGGCTGGTACAACCTTGAATCTAATGAGACCTTTCAATGGCGGTCAAGGACTTTTTGGCTGATATTATAACCACGAGCATCACTAATCCTGTCTCTAAGCGTGTTACAAGCGGAACTGTGCATGAGTTGAAGCTTTAAGGAATAATAAGGGACGGCTATTAGATAACCACGACCTTCCTATTAGCGTTGTCCTTGTATTTACAAGATGTCAATCAAAACGGGTATTTATTGACCTCAACAGAAAAAGACGGACCTCTATGAATATCCAAAGAAGGCCTTTGTAGTGGATAAATCTGGTGGTACTATGAATGGAGCCCTTAACATGCAAGGTAACAAAATTCGTCGACTGCGGGACCCCACAGGAGCAAAGGCAGCCGCCAACAAACAGTACATAGATCTACAAAAAGAGGAGGCCATCAGACAATATACCCGAAAGCCAATAATTACGCTTTGAGCTGAAGTAAAAAGTGGCTCCTATTTGGATGATGCAGGAGAACCTAGAAGGGGAAATAAACCAGCGGGGGACAGTCCGGCAAGGAGATTCCAAGCGAATGAGCTTTAAGAGGTGCAGCACCTGTGGCATGTCCGTGTTAAGGCTGCTTCTGTAAATAGTGAACGCCTGCGGACCCAAATAAACCGCATCAGGGAACCAATCAACAAACTTCTTAACGAGGACACAACGCTAGCTGAGCATGTACGCACCCTGTTCCGGGAGCAAGGGGTTATATCCTGTATCCTTACTGCGATTGGGATGGCAATCTCGACCCTGCTACTTGCTTTGACAGGTGGAGGAGGTGCTAGTTCCCAAACAGCAATAAAATCGACTAAAAAGCCCGGTGTGAAGGAATGGATTAAAAAACAGCTGAACTCCTTGGCAAACGCCCTGAAGGGCCTAACTGGTAAGGCAGCTGCCCTTCCAGGGACCATTGGCTCCATCGTATCATGGCTACTTAGGTCAGCTGCAAAGGTGGCTGGTTGGATGGCAGAACATGTATGGGCCGCAGTCGTGGCACTGGGGGGGGGGGAGTTATTCTCTTGATGCTCCGTGAGTTACTGCGTAGCAAGCCAAAGCACAACTAAGCCTATCGCGATTCCGCCAACAATAAAAGCGGTTTTCTCATCCTCGTGTGCCGTGGGTACAACAAGTCCTTTGGATGCTGCGGCGGCCGGGCTGCCTATATCATCTGGCGGTGTGCCAAAAGCTTCCTCGATTTGAAATTGCAACATCCACATTGACATCAGTGTTGATGCCGATCTGCTGTTGCTCACTCGCGATGGTAATCAAGTTGGTGAACCCTACTGCTTTTCCAACGGCGAGGATCATGTCTGACTGATTCATGTAAAGGCCCGTTCCAAACACATTATCAACCTTTGACGAAGCATTCTGGAGCAGGTTTTGATACCTGCTGATGGATGAGGGAATGTCAGCTGCTGAGTTGATAGCATCCTCAATATAAGCCGGAAACTGCGGGCCTGGTTTGTATGTGCCATTCCTATTGAATCTAAAAGCTTGTCCCTTCATGTTTACCACTATATATCAGGCACTGACAAATGTTCAAAGCGGCGAGGCTGTGTCCCTGCAAAATCCTATTGACAACGCTGCAGGCTGTGGGCTGGTACAACCTTGAATCTAATGAGACCTTTCAATGGCGGTCAAGGACTTTTTGGCTGATATTATAACCACGAGCATCACTAATCCTGTCTCTAAGCGTGTTACAAGCGGAACTGTGCATGAGTTGAAGCTTTAAGGAATAATAAGGGACGGCTATTAGATAACCACGACCTTCCTATTAGCGTTGTCCTTGTATTTACAAGATGTCAATCAAAACGGGTATTTATTGACCTCAACAGAAAAAGACGGACCTCTATGAATATCCAAAGAAGGCCTTTGTAGTGGATAAATCTGGTGGTACTATGAATGGAGCCCTTAACATGCAAGGTAACAAAATTCGTCGACTGCGGGACCCCACAGGAGCAAAGGCAGCCGCCAACAAACAGTACATAGATCTACAAAAAGAGGAGGCCATCAGACAATATACCCGAAAGCCAATAATTACGCTTTGAGCTGAAGTAAAAAGTGGCTCCTATTTGGATGATGCAGGAGAACCTAGAAGGGGAAATAAACCAGCGGGGGACAGTCCGGCAAGGAGATTCCAAGCGAATGAGCTTTAAGAGGTGCAGCACCTGTGGCATGTCCGTGTTAAGGCTGCTTCTGTAAATAGTGAACGCCTGCGGACCCAAATAAACCGCATCAGGGAACCAATCAACAAACTTCTTAACGAGGACACAACGCTAGCTGAGCATGTACGCACCCTGTTCCGGGAGCAAGGGGTTATATCCTGTATCCTTACTGCGATTGGGATGGCAATCTCGACCCTGCTACTTGCTTTGACAGGTGGAGGAGGTGCTAGTTCCCAAACAGCAATAAAATCGACTAAAAAGCCCGGTGTGAAGGAATGGATTAAAAAACAGCTGAACTCCTTGGCAAACGCCCTGAAGGGCCTAACTGGTAAGGCAGCTGCCCTTCCAGGGACCATTGGCTCCATCGTATCATGGCTACTTAGGTCAGCTGCAAAGGTGGCTGGTTGGATGGCAGAACATGTATGGGCCGCAGTCGTGGCACTGGGGGGGGGGGGAGTTATTCTCTTGATGCTCCGTGAGTTACTGCGTAGCAAGCCAAAGCACAACTAAGCCTATCGCGATTCCGCCAACAATAAAAGCGGTTTTCTCATCCTCGTGTGCCGTGGGTACAACAAGTCCTTTGGATGCTGCGGCGGCCGGGCTGCCTATATCATCTGGCGGTGTGCCAAAAAGCTTCCTCGATTTGAAATTGCAACATCCACATTGACATCAGTGTTGATGCCGATCTGCTGTTGCTCACTCGCGATGGTAATCAAGTCGGTGAACCCTACTGCTTTTCCAACGGCGAGGATCATGTCTGACTGATTCATGTAAAGGCCCGTTCCAAACACATTATCAACCTTTGACGAAGCATTCTGGAGCAGGTTTTGATACCTGCTGATGGATGAGGGAATGTCAGCTGCTGAGTTGATAGCATCCTCAATATAAGCCGGAAACTGCGGGCCTGGTTTGTATGTGCCATTCCTATTGAATCTAAAAGCTTGTCCCTTCATGTTTACCACTATATATCAGGCACTGACAAATGTTCAAAGCGGCGAGGCTGTGTCCCTGCAAAATCCTATTGACAACGCTGCAGGCTGTGGGCTGGTACAACCTTGAATCTAATGAGACCTTTCAATGGCGGTCAAGGACTTTTTGGCTGATATTATAACCACGAGCATCACTAATCCTGTCTCTAAGCGTGTTACAAGCGGAACTGTGCATGAGTTGAAGCTTTAAGGAATAATAAGGGACGGCTATTAGATAACCACGACCTTCCTATTAGCGTTGTCCTTGTATTTACAAGATGTCAATCAAAACGGGTATTTATTGACCTCAACAGAAAAAGACGGACCTCTATGAATATCCAAAGAAGGCCTTTGTAGTGGATAAATCTGGTGGTACTATGAATGGAGCCCTTAACATGCAAGGTAACAAAATTCGTCGACTGCGGGACCCCACAGGAGCAAAGGCAGCCGCCAACAAACAGTACATAGATCTACAAAAAGAGGAGGCCATCAGACAATATACCCGAAAGCCAATAATTACGCTTTGAGCTGAAGTAAAAAGTGGCTCCTATTTGGATGATGCAGGAGAACCTAGAAGGGGAAATAAACCAGCGGGGGACAGTCCGGCAAGGAGATTCCAAGCGAATGAGCTTTAAGAGGTGCAGCACCTGTGGCATGTCCGTGTTAAGGCTGCTTCTGTAAATAGTGAACGCCTGCGGACCCAAATAAACCGCATCAGGGAACCAATCAACAAACTTCTTAACGAGGACACAACGCTAGCTGAGCATGTACGCACCCTGTTCCGGGAGCAAGGGGTTATATCCTGTATCCTTACTGCGATTGGGATGGCAATCTCGACCCTGCTACTTGCTTTGACAGGTGGAGGAGGTGCTAGTTCCCAAACAGCAATAAAATCGACTAAAAAGCCCGGTGTGAAGGAATGGATTAAAAAACAGCTGAACTCCTTGGCAAACGCCCTGAAGGGCCTAACTGGTAAGGCAGCTGCCCTTCCAGGGACCATTGGCTCCATCGTATCATGGCTACTTAGGTCAGCTGCAAAGGTGGCTGGTTGGATGGCAGAACATGTATGGGCCGCAGTCGTGGCACTGGGGGGGGGGGGAGTTATTCTCTTGATGCTCCGTGAGTTACTGCGTAGCAAGCCAAAGCACAACTAAGCCTATCGCGATTCCGCCAACAATAAAAGCGGTTTTCTCATCCTCGTGTGCCGTGGGTACAACAAGTCCTTTGGATGCTGCGGCGGCCGGGCTGCCTATATCATCTGGCGGTGTGCCAAAAGCTTCCTCGATTTGAAATTGCAACATCCACATTGACATCAGTGTTGATGCCGATCTGCTGTTGCTCACTCGCGATGGTAATCAAGTCGGTGAACCCTACTGCTTTTCCAACGGCGAGGATCATGTCTGACTGATTCATGTAAAGGCCCGTTCCAAACACATTATCAACCTTTGACGAAGCATTCTGGAGCAGGTTTTGATACCTGCTGATGGATGAGGGAATGTCAGCTGCTGAGTTGATAGCATCCTCAATATAAGCCGGAAACTGCGGGCCTGGTTTGTATGTGCCATTCCTATTGAATCTAAAAGCTTGTCCCTTCATGTTTACCACTATATATCAGGCACTGACAAATGTTCAAAGCGGCGAGGCTGTGTCCCTGCAAAATCCTATTGACAACGCTGCAGGCTGTGGGCTGGTACAACCTTGAATCTAATGAGACCTTTCAATGGCGGTCAAGGACTTTTTGGCTGATATTATAACCACGAGCATCACTAATCCTGTCTCTAAGCGTGTTACAAGCGGAACTGTGCATGAGTTGAAGCTTTAAGGAATAATAAGGGACGGCTATTAGATAACCACGACCTTCCTATTAGCGTTGTCCTTGTATTTACAAGATGTCAATCAAAACGGGTATTTATTGACCTCAACAGAAAAAGACGGACCTCTATGAATATCCAAAGAAGGCCTTTGTAGTGGATAAATCTGGTGGTACTATGAATGGAGCCCTTAACATGCAAGGTAACAAAATTCGTCGACTGCGGGACCCCACAGGAGCAAAGGCAGCCGCCAACAAACAGTACATAGATCTACAAAAAGAGGAGGCCATCAGACAATATACCCGAAAGACAATAATTACGCTTTGAGCTGAAGTAAAAAGTGGCTCCTATTTGGATGATGCAGGAGAACCTAGAAGGGGAAATAAACCAGCGGGGGACAGTCCGGCAAGGAGATTCCAAGCGAATGAGCTTTAAGAGGTGCAGCACCTGTGGCATGTCCGTGTTAAGGCTGCTTCTGTAAATAGTGAACGCCTGCGGACCCAAATAAACCGCATCAGGGAACCAATCAACAAACTTCTTAACGAGGACACAACGCTAGCTGAGCATGTACGCACCCTGTTCCGGGAGCAAGGGGTTATATCCTGTATCCTTACTGCGATTGGGATGGCAATCTCGACCCTGCTACTTGCTTTGACAGGTGGAGGAGGTGCTAGTTCCCAAACAGCAATAAAATCGACTAAAAAGCCCGGTGTGAAGGAATGGATTAAAAAACAGCTGAACTCCTTGGCAAACGCCCTGAAGGGCCTAACTGGTAAGGCAGCTGCCCTTCCAGGGACCATTGGCTCCATCGTATCATGGCTACTTAGGTCAGCTGCAAAGGTGGCTGGTTGGATGGCAGAACATGTATGGGCCGCAGTCGTGGCACTGGGGGGGGGGGGGGGAGTTATTCTCTTGATGCTCCGTGAGTTACTGCGTAGCAAGCCAAAGCACAACTAAGCCTATCGCGATTCCGCCAACAATAAAAGCGGTTTTCTCATCCTCGTGTGCCGTGGGTACAACAAGTCCTTTGGATGCTGCGGCGGCCGGGCTGCCTATATCATCTGGCGGTGTGCCAAAAGCTTCCTCGATTTGAAATTGCAACATCCACATTGACATCAGTGTTGATGCCGATCTGCTGTTGCTCACTCGCGATGGTAATCAAGTCGGTGAACCCTACTGCTTTTCCAACGGCGAGGATCATGTCTGACGGATTCATGTAAAGGCCCGTTCCAAACACATTATCAACCTTTGACGAAGCATTCTGGAGCAGGTTTTGATACCTGCTGATGGATGAGGGAATGTCAGCTGCTGAGTTGATAGCATCCTCAATATAAGCCGGAAACTGCGGGCCTGGTTTGTATGTGCCATTCCTATTGAATCTAAAAGCTTGTCCCTTCATGTTTACCACTATATATCAGGCACTGACAAATGTTCAAAGCGGCGAGGCTGTGTCCCTGCAAAATCCTATTGACAACGCTGCAGGCTGTGGGCTGGTACAACCTTGAATCTAATGAGACCTTTCAATGGCGGTCAAGGACTTTTTGGCTGATATTATAACCACGAGCATCACTAATCCTGTCTCTAAGCGTGTTACAAGCGGAACTGTGCATGAGTTGAAGCTTTAAGGAATAATAAGGGACGGCTATTAGATAACCACGACCTTCCTATTAGCGTTGTCCTTGTATTTACAAGATGTCAATCAAAACGGGTATTTATTGACCTCAACAGAAAAAGACGGACCTCTATGAATATCCAAAGAAGGCCTTTGTAGTGGATAAATCTGGTGGTACTATGAATGGAGCCCTTAACATGCAAGGTAACAAAATTCGTCGACTGCGGGACCCCACAGGAGCAAAGGCAGCCGCCAACAAACAGTACATAGATCTACAAAAAGAGGAGGCCATCAGACAATATACCCGAAAGCCAATAATTACGCTTTGAGCTGAAGTAAAAAGTGGCTCCTATTTGGATGATGCAGGAGAACCTAGAAGGGGAAATAAACCAGCGGGGGACAGTCCGGCAAGGAGATTCCAAGCGAATGAGCTTTAAGAGGTGCAGCACCTGTGGCATGTCCGTGTTAAGGCTGCTTCTGTAAATAGTGAACGCCTGCGGACCCAAATAAACCGCATCAGGGAACCAATCAACAAACTTCTTAACGAGGACACAACGCTAGCTGAGCATGTACGCACCCTGTTCCGGGAGCAAGGGGTTATATCCTGTATCCTTACTGCGATTGGGATGGCAATCTCGACCCTGCTACTTGCTTTGACAGGTGGAGGAGGTGCTAGTTCCCAAACAGCAATAAAATCGACTAAAAAGCCCGGTGTGAAGGAATGGATTAAAAAACAGCTGAACTCCTTGGCAAACGCCCTGAAGGGCCTAACTGGTAAGGCAGCTGCCCTTCCAGGGACCATTGGCTCCATCGTATCATGGCTACTTAGGTCAGCTGCAAAGGTGGCTGGTTGGATGGCAGAACATGTATGGGCCGCAGTCGTGGCACTGGGGGGGGGGAGTTATTCTCTTGATGCTCCGTGAGTTACTGCGTAGCAAGCCAAAGCACAACTAAGCCTATCGCGATTCCGCCAACAATAAAAGCGGTTTTCTCATCCTCGTGTGCCGTGGGTACAACAAGTCCTTTGGATGCTGCGGCGGCCGGGCTGCCTATATCATCTGGCGGTGTGCCAAAAGCTTCCTCGATTTGAAATTGCAACATCCACATTGACATCAGTGTTGATGCCGATCTGCTGTTGCTCACTCGCGATGGTAATCAAGTTGGTGAACCCTACTGCTTTTCCAACGGCGAGGATCATGTCTGACTGATTCATGTAAAGGCCCGTTCCAAACACATTATCAACCTTTGACGAAGCATTCTGGAGCAGGTTTTGATACCTGCTGATGGATGAGGGAATGTCAGCTGCTGAGTTGATAGCATCCTCAATATAAGCCGGAAACTGCGGGCCTGGTTTGTATGTGCCATTCCTATTGAATCTAAAAGCTTGTCCCTTCATGTTTACCACTATATATCAGGCACTGACAAATGTTCAAAGCGGCGAGGCTGTGTCCCTGCAAAATCCTATTGACAACGCTGCAGGCTGTGGGCTGGTACAACCTTGAATCTAATGAGACCTTTCAATGGCGGTCAAGGACTTTTTGGCTGATATTATAACCACGAGCATCACTAATCCTGTCTCTAAGCGTGTTACAAGCGGAACTGTGCATGAGTTGAAGCTTTAAGGAATAATAAGGGACGGCTATTAGATAACCACGACCTTCCTATTAGCGTTGTCCTTGTATTTACAAGATGTCAATCAAAACGGGTATTTATTGACCTCAACAGAAAAAGACGGACCTCTATGAATATCCAAAGAAGGCCTTTGTAGTGGATAAATCTGGTGGTACTATGAATGGAGCCCTTAACATGCAAGGTAACAAAATTCGTCGACTGCGGGACCCCACAGGAGCAAAGGCAGCCGCCAACAAACAGTACATAGATCTACAAAAAGAGGAGGCCATCAGACAATATACCCGAAAGCCAATAATTACGCTTTGAGCTGAAGTAAAAAGTGGCTCCTATTTGGATGATGCAGGAGAACCTAGAAGGGGAAATAAACCAGCGGGGGACAGTCCGGCAAGGAGATTCCAAGCGAATGAGCTTTAAGAGGTGCAGCACCTGTGGCATGTCCGTGTTAAGGCTGCTTCTGTAAATAGTGAACGCCTGCGGACCCAAATAAACCGCATCAG